>VYXC01012199.1:0-30845 GCA_013397175.1 Platysteira castanea | reverse complement strand
AAAAAGCTACAATTAGCAGAAACATCCTGAGAGCCATTCCTCTGGCTCCCAAAACCATCAGGTGGCACCGAAGCAGCTGCGTTTTGAGATGAAGAGGTATTTTCAAGTGAGTGGACATTTTTAAGGAATGCAGGCTGAAAATACTTGTAACAAGGACTAACAGAGGTGATACCAGTGGAACATTAAAGTTGAAGGATGAGGAAGATGAAAGGCAGGTAGTATTACTGTTGACCAAAGGAGAACAAGAGATGATAAAGCATAAGGGATTTTTCTGTTTTTAAAGGAATTCTTCAGTGGTAAAAGTCTTTTCAAACATTTGTGTTTGGAGAAGCAGAAAGATGCAGAAACGGTGGGGGGATTGTAAAAGCATAAAAAATCAGAATTCACCTGCTTGAGAGTATCAGTGAGGGAGAAGCAGCAGTATTTGAACAAAAAAAGCTGAGCCATCAAGGCAGCATGTGAAGGCAGCATGTGTGATAGTGAGGTTTCCCCCAGACATTCAGCAGCAAAGGCTGAGGACATTTCCCTCCTCCAGAAGGGACCCACTGTGATAACTGCCTTGTGTCTGAGCTTTCCAGATTTCTGTTGGTCTAAGCCTGCAATGCAGCAGGAGTAATCCCTATTCCCAAACAGCACATAACCAAAGAGCTTTATCAATGACTTCTGCAGACTAATNGACCTCCTGACTGCCAGCTCTCTGCGCGTTCCGTAAGGAAGAGCTGCTCGGTGTGTTTGTGAAGCCCAAATGCCGGGCAGAATCCCCCTGCCAGCGCCGCCGCGCCCGCGNTGAAAATACTTGTAACAAGGACTAACAGAGGTGATACCAGTGGAACATTAAAGTTGAAGGATGAGGAAGATGAAAGGCAGGTAGTATTACTGTTGACCAAAGGAGAACAAGAGATGATAAAGCATAAGGGATTTTTCTGTTTTTAAAGGAATTCTTCAGTGGTAAAAGTCTTTTCAAACATTTGTGTTTGGAGAAGCAGAAAGATGCAGAAACGGTGGGGGGATTGTAAAAGCATAAAAAATCAGAATTCACCTGCTTGAGAGTATCAGTGAGGGAGAAGCAGCAGTATTTGAACAAAAAAAGCTGAGCCATCAAGGCAGCATGTGAAGGCAGCATGTGTGATAGTGAGGTTTCCCCCAGACATTCAGCAGCAAAGGCTGAGGACATTTCCCTCCTCCAGAAGGGACCCACTGTGATAACTGCCTTGTGTCTGAGCTTTCCAGATTTCTGTTGGTCTAAGCCTGCAATGCAGCAGGAGTAATCCCTATTCCCAAACAGCACATAACCAAAGAGCTTTATCAATGACTTCTGCAGACTAATAAAAATATGTTTAAATTACATCAGGGACAAAATAGTACAATAAAACATGGTAACAAACAGAATAACTGAAAGAAATAACTGAAGTTTGAGAGGAAAATGCAGCCTTAGTTAATAAAATGTTCACAGGACATATGACTAGCAAGAGGTCCCTGCTCATCTACACCTAGCTAATTAATTGAACATATCACAGAAAAACTAAAACCAAAATTAACTCAATTTGTGCAGTTCTTTTCAAAGGCGAACTGGAACAAAGAATCATCTTCTCATTTTCTTCCTTTTATGAATGAGCTCTGTTTGCAGCTAGCTGCTTTGTTCTGTCTTCTTCCAGAAATGAGATTCTGACATTATTCCCTGGTTGATTTACCAAATTCTTTTCTTTCACCTCACAAATAAAAGGGAAGTCAGATCTCCCATCAAGCGCTGAGATTGCATAAACAGCCATGTGTAGCAGCTTATCAGTCCTACAATCAAGGTCACAACATACGGCAAACCCCCAGCGATAGCTGCCTAGGAGCCCGGGGCACACAGGCAGCACACAACACTTGTGGCTTCAAAGGCTCCGTTGATCGCACAATCCACTTATTATGCCAACCCTCACAGATGAGTAAGAGAGCACTGGGGAAATAACCCCATCCAAATAGTGCAGAGAAAAGAACTAAAAAAGGAAACTAATGACTACAGCTTCACATTCAGCATTGCTGGGCTAGAGACAAAGCAACACCATCATTTAGCTTGGTATCTCATAGGTCATGATGACCTGAGAGCCTCTTCCAAGGTAACAGAAAGGGACCAGAAACATCACGACAGTTTATTATGAAGGAAAACAAAGCTCTGGGCAGTTTTCTGACCTCTTCAAATTACTAACATCCTCAAGAAGGTACGTAACACCTTCCCATTCCATTAAGAGACAAAACAGTAGGAAGGTGAGTTGAAAATAAAGAACATCATTTAGATATTGTTCCCCCTCCCAAAAAAAAGTGTATGAATGCCTCCACTGTCCTCTGCAGGAAAAAAACAAAACCAGGAGGTTTTTTCCCCCCTAACAGAAGCCACAATTACAGCAAAAGCAAAACTATAAGGGGACAGATAGAACTAGTGATATAGCTTTTACAGACAAGTTGTTCCAGAAAGTCAGCCAAAAAGATTTGCACAATGGATCTATCATGCCAGGAGATGAGATAGCAGATCCTGATAAAATACCTATGAGCAGAGGAGCCATACCAAGAGAAGCTCTGGACACGGTGAGTTACTGTTTAAAATATTATGCACATAAGAGCAACTTCCTTTCCTTACCAGTCCCCAAAGGGCTCCTTCTGTCGTGGCAATAATGGTGGCAGCTCTAGGAGTGTTGTACATCAATGCCAGTTCCCCAAAACTGCCATGATTATCGTAGCGGCCCACACAGCGAGACTGGTTGTCTTTTGCTACAACAATATCATACACTCCTCTGGAAAACAACGGAATAAACACTTTTTATTAGACAACATTCCAGTACAAATCTTGAAAACAGCTTTTTGCTGTTACACAAATAGTCCTTTTATTGCTGTGTGAGATGGAACTTTTTGAGCTTTCCAACTGCCTGATTCTCAGCTGCTTCTATCTACACTATTTTCACCATAATTGTCTCTAAATAAAGCATTTCACTCCGGATAGATATGGGCAGGAACTACTTGGTTTCCTCTGCACAGTATTTTGACGTTGCTGTTCTGGCCAGGGTGAGAAGTAGTTTCATCATCTTTAACAGTGACATTTCACAGCATGTGTGTTAGCCAGTGAGGCCTCTTTAGAGTGACTCAGATCCACCTCTACCCATTTTCTCAGTGACAGCATTGCTGCAGGACCTTTGGGACACACTCAATACAACTGCTCACTTGCTACTATGGGTTTGTCTCAACTCCAGCCTCAGGGTATGTGTAGATCACAACCCCAAGATGGTCTAAACCCGCTGATACCTAGCCGAGATCTGTGAACAGATCAAGAGGAAATGTCCAGCCACCAGAAATCTCCTTGCACTTTGTTCATACCCAGCTGCAACCTGTTAAAATTTGAAAGGTCTCCCTCGCCCTGTTCTCCACGAGGCACACTTCCTACATTATAATGACATTAAGAGAACAGTACTCCAGAATTTACAAAGAACCAAAAGATTACTCTGATGACGTGCAGGTACAAGTACAGTAAGTCAGAAGTCAAGACACAAATCTGCATCAAACTGCACAGGAACTGCCTGTGAAAAAAAAAATAAAGCTGTGCACAGAAAGGTAGCCCTTTGAAAGTCAAACAGGTGTCTGTAACACCTTCAGGACTGTCATGTTTGGGGCTTTAAAGAATAATTTAAAAATACAGTGGGAGTAGGCTTGATTAATTCTTAGCTATGGCAACAAAGATTGTTCAGGGACTACCCGCTGGCCTAGGACACTTTACAAAATGTATCATGCCCAGGAGAAAAGCAGGTAAGGAACACCTTCCTGGCTTTAAGCAACTGAATACACGTATTAATTTTCCGACAAGTTTAGATCTTTGTCAGAAGAAATGGTATTATATCCCACAACATCACCAGGCACATGAGAAGAAAAAAGAAAAGGAATGATCAGAAACGGTACTAGGTGAGGAAGGAAGGCACATGAGACTATAACAATCCTACCAGACACCTCTTATACTCTACTGCTTACTCACACCTAGGAGAGTAAGAAACCAACAGCATGCTAGAAGAAAACTAGAAAAGGATTAGTGTTGATGGAAAGTGTCACAAATTCTTGTAATGTCTGACATCTATTTAATGATTCTCTGAAAGGCACCAGAGGCAACAATCTTCAGAGTTGTTTTTTTGATCTAGAAGAGCCAGATGTGAGCACCTTACGCAAAAGCAACAACAACTTCTTCCCATCCTCCAGCCTGAAAATCACTTACTAGTGCTATTTATTTCCCAATAACTATAGCCATGCAACCTTCAGTCAAGCATTCAGCTGTCTTTGGCCCAAGGACTAAACTGGTAACATTGGGTGACCTTGGCTCAGCTTTATTGAGAAAACTGTTGCTGAGCTGTGAGAGAGTCCATGAGCTAAAGCCCTGCAAGATAAGAAGGATAAAAACAGACTGAAGTGTAATTGTTAAGATGGTAATCATTACGAGCCCAAGGACTCAACTGAAAAGTACTGACATGAAAAAAATATAAAACCCTCAGGCAAAAAAAATTTAAAAAGCAGCTCAGCAAGATTGTGAATCAGTCTGTTCCAAGAGGCAGCAGAGGCCAATGGTGCCCCTCCTGAGTGATAACTGTGCTGGATCAGTCAGCACAGACCCAGCAGGTGCGTCCTCAGCAGCGATGAGCATCCCATGTTCAGCCATGTAACACATCCCTCTGAGCTCTCCCCTCCATGCAGAGGGCACTAAACACCTGCTGCATCCTCAGGTTGCACCTGCCCTGCCTGCTGCCCCTCTGTGCATGGTGAAAGACACTCTGACATGAGCCATCTGGTGAGGAAGTATTGCAAGCAGAAAGAAAAAAAAGCCTGTGCCAGAACACAAAGTCACAGTTCATATAGACAGAAAGAAACTAATCCTCAGGAATATTTAGGCATTAATTACTTGGGAGTAACAAGAGATGCCTACTCATGAAAGAGCCAGAGTCCTCCGAACTTGCATTTGCAAACAAGTGGAAATACTGTGGTTTTCCATAAGGTCCAGTATTCTGCTATTCTTTTGCATGAAAAAATAAGTGAGTCAGAGGTGGAGCAAGACTGGAAAGGGAGAAAGGACTGAAAATTCCTAACTGCAGAAGTTATTCCTAATAACCAAATAGCCAACAGAAGAGTTGCAGCCGAGTTACTTAATTCACAGCAAAGGCTGCTATGGTGTCACTAGACAACATCAAGTTTAATTTCCTTCACTGTACAACCTTTATGCCACATACTTTAAACCTGGGAATAAAACAAAACAAAAACCTAAAAGCCTGAAAACCAACACAAGTATCTCTTGACAGAAAAAAACCTGTTGTGGAATAACATTACATTGATAGAACAGAGACCATAAAAGCATTTACCTGAATATCTAAGATAAGGTTCCATTTCACTTCTTCATTTTAGGTTAAAACTCATAGCAGAGAGCTTTTAATAGGCAACAGGATAAGAGCCTTGCACAGACACAAATTAAGATAGGCTGATGGTATCTAACATTTTTGAGAGGCTCCCAAACCAAGTGTAAGTTTCCTCAAAATTAGGAACCACTGCTCTGCACAGATCTCATCTTTGCAGAGCTGGTGGCTCTGGCTCCCACAAGTTCTGATCTGCAGTACCTTACTCTTATCTGTAACAGCCTGATCTGTCTGGTGAATGTGGCAAGAGAAGGAACTTGGCCTGCCTAGCCAAAGACATGGGATTGGATTGAGGGAGAGCAGTTGAGGAAGGTAGCAGAGTGTAGAAACAGTGCACTGGTTTAGGCTAATGGGTTGGTATGGCAGAGGACAGGAGAACGGGCATATGGTTGGAATATATTTGCTGCAGCCGTATGTTCTGTCCCCTTCAGAATGGGGAATGTCCTTAAAATGAACAAGAATCATTTCAAATGAACAATTTCTAACCTAGAAATTTTTTTGTAAATTCCTTAAACACAGCATAAATAACAATTCAAAAGGCAACAACCTGTCTTGAAGAACTGCTTTGAAAGCATGTCATACAATATTAATGGTGCTGTTATTTCAGTGATAAGCAAGATAACAGTGCACCAAAAAAACCAGTTTGCTGAGATCATGTTCCAACAGACATTTATAAATCACTCAGTAATTTTCTGTTTAATATTACAATTTTGCAGAAGGAAATAAATCCATGGTATTAATTACTCTTTAGATATGGTTACTCAAAGTAACATTAGTCAGACTTTTTTTCAAAAGGGTAAAAGATATTCATAATGTCCATACACACATGTATCTATTATATGCCTGTTGTACATGTAAGTGATCCCCAAAATTATGATGTGAATTTGCTTCATGCAAGAAATTCCAAAACAGCACCTTAAGCTCTACAAATACAAATCATGACCAACAGATACAGAGCAACCCCAACTCTCTCTGAAGTCAGTCATCAAAACTAATTGGATGAAGTCCAGGTTGTTCCATGGTAGCCACTATCATGGATTTTCATTTCCTATATTCTCCTTCCTGAAAATAATCTCCTATCCCTTCCCCTTACCACAGTGCTACTTCTGCTGCTTTTCTCCCTCCTTCCTTCAGAAAAAAATATAACCTGGTGTAGAGACAACATGTAATATGGCTGGTTTTAAGCTGTGCTCATGCTGATGAGCACAAAAACTGAACTGAACGAATCATTCTCCTTCAGAAACTGTCCTCTAGTAAACATTCCCTGCCATTTTGAAGAAGCTGAAAAGAAACATCCTCTACATTTCACAGGCACAGCTGCTTACCGCTCAACGACATAGAAGTTATCTCCATCATCACCTTGGTCAATCACATGTTCCTGAGGTTTCACCTTCCTCTCAAACATGGCATCAAGGACCTGAGACAGCTGCTCCTAGAAAACAAACAAAACTGTCAGAAGAAAACAAAACAAACAAATATCAGAAAACACACTCTAACATTACTGCTGGACAAGGGTGAATTCGGTTCATCTGGGCTGGATAGTAAACTGGAACACGCACCATGCTTTTGTACATTTTACTGTACAAAAATACAAGTAATACTGATACTACATGTTAATTTCCACTAGCAACTCACTCCTTTCCAGCTTATTAATGTAAGTTCAGTAATGCAGACAATCAGACTTCTAGCACAGAAGAGCCATTATCTCAAATTTATGTCCAAAGGGCTCAATTTTCACAAACCACTTCAGTGCCAAAGCACACACATATGTTTGGTATAATCTGACACAGCTTCACTGCAATGGACACACATCAATTTATATCAATAGTACTTGTATTTCATTGTATGTCTAGAAAATGCACCGTGATCTATTAGTAAATTATCTATACTGTCATCATGTAAGAGCCCCAGTCATGATCAGGACTATACTGAACAAGACTCTCCATAGACTTATTTCCCTAAATAGTCTGTGTCTTCGAGAAGCTGCAATTCCAGCCCCAGATGAGACAGGACAGGTACAGATGTGGAGCTCACACAGAAAATAGGATAATGCTGGTCTGCACAGCAGGCTCCAGCTGGATTTCCCTGATACGCCACGACTAAACTTCCTTTTTTTGCAGGCAGCACAGCGAGGGAAGCTGTGAAAGCCAAGAAAGATGACACCATATAAATGCCTTGCCTTGATGCTGACCTGCTTTACCATCTTTGCTATTCCCAAGCCCATTAACAGTATACTTTCGCTGCATTTTCAATGACCAGATGCTCAAAGTTGAAGATGTAGATCACAGCTGAGTTTCTAAAAATACACTGCACAAACATGCAAGCCAGTCTTCATGCTGCTGATACACTTGAAATATTTACTGCACTCCTGAAGTTGGGAATTATCATTGCAGTATCTCTAGGCACCACTACACTGAAAATATCCCTTATCTTTTAAATAGAATCCTACTTTCTTGTCCTTAGAAACTGTGTCTGGACTTTTAGATCATATTAACTGCATATAACAAAAATTAACTCCATTTAAGATTTCCTTAAAATGCTATTACCTGATCTAGGTTTTTGAAGAGCAGGATATCTTTACATGCTTCCTGCAGTCTGCATCGCTGTTCATCAGTTTTTGGATGAACTATCTTTAAGACAAAGTAGAACAGAACAGTCATGACAATGAAGAAATATGATTACCGACTAAATCTTCACTTCAGCATGAAAAAGCAGAACACAATTTAAGTGTCAAAAGTGTAGAGTCCTTTTTTGTTGTTTGCATAAACAGTATTTATATATAAACATACAATGCAAGACAGAATGAAAGACACATAAGAAAAATATTATGCTGACAATTAACATATGAAAAGTAACAGTCAAGAAAGAAAAGAAAGAAGAGCATGCCTTTTCCACTCCATTCCCTTCCCTTCTAACACAGCCACAGCAGCAGTCAAAGCTTGAGCATATGAAACAGTGGAAGAAGTGAACAGTTTTCTTCCTAAACTCTGGCTATATTAGTCCCAGTATACTTACTGTTGGCACACAGGGAATTTATACCATGTATGACACATATGAGTCTCAGCCCATCCAATAAGAAGAAGTTATTGAAGAAGCCTGGTTCTTTATAACAAAATTACTTAAATAAAAGCTTTGTTGTTTGAGATATTTTGTTACTTCCTTCCATTTATAAACATCAGGTTAAAGGAATCAATACCCACTGTACCATAAAAATGTTTATATATGTACTTGTTAGGGTCTAATTATGAAAATATATAGAAAAATTAATTACCTGACATGCATGACATTAACGTTTCTTATTTCTGGAATAACAAGGATTCCAAAAATCAGTTATATCAGTAGGCATTTCTAAAAAGTTATTTACCAAAGTAAGCAGGTCTCAGATCCTTGTTTTAAAAGAAAATGGAATACTGAATCATCAGCCAAGAAAATTAAGACTTTTGATGGAATAAATGTGTCCAAGTTTACAAACACTTAGATAACTAAACACACTCATAGCCTTTTTTTCTTTTTATAGCATATAAAAATTATTTATGAAGTATATTTATGAAGTATCTCTTCTTTTTTAAGAGAAATTAAATTAGACTTAGATTTTCGTTGCAGAAGTGCATTCCATTGCATCCTTGCAATGGAATCTGGAAAGAAATGCCAGAAGTCCAGTGAGAAAATACTGATTCTCACCAACCATGCTACAAGATTTGTTCACACAAATCCATCTGTAAAGAAATACAATTACGGTATCTGGATTTGCAATTCCTAGAAATTCCCAGCTTTCAAGAACAAGACAAAAACCAGGTGGGCACAGACTTAAAATATTTCAACCAAGCATTTCTCCTACCCAGGCAGAACTGCTCTGACAAGAAAGACAGTAAAAAGCATGTGGGGAATTTTAAGCACTCATGAGGAAACAGATGTGGTAAAGCTTAACTAATTCTTCTCAACAGCATCGATGATCTAGGAATTGCCTCAACAAGCCTTTAAGAGAATTAAGGAAGGAAAATAGCCAAAATTTTAAAGATGTTACACTAAAGCCTCAAGTCCTTTGAAGTAAATTTGTATTAAAGCTGTAGTGACTAAAAAAGTCTATGAGACAAAGTGGCTCCAAATTTTCAAGCAATGTCAGTTTACCAGTGTCACCACACCACGCTCAGCACGAAAAGCACAAGTGGTAAGAAAAGGCAATGTACATCTGCCTGTCAATCTGTAGAGAGAGCCATGCATGGACTGATTCCCTAACTCCTACCCTTTGTTCTGTATCTTCTTCCTCTTCATCTGGATTGAAAGCTTCAGCACAAACTTGGAAGAAAAAGAGAGAGGAAATAAGTAAAAAGAAGTAATTACATGAGAACAGCAAACAAATCAGTTAAAATACATTTCTTCTATTTTCCTACAGGAAAAACAAAATCACTTTTGGTTTTGTCATAATAGTGTCAGAGGCTCAAATCCTGTCTGTTCTCTAAGCAGGCACAGCATGGCTGTTCTCAGACTCTCATGTAAAAAGTCTATGACTTAGTAAATAATCTTGCCTAGCAAGTACTCTGAAGCATGGACACAGATTTCCTTTCAGCTGGTATCAAAGCATAACAATCTCCATTCAGATTCATTTACAAGCATCTTCTCTAAAATGCAGGGGGAAAATACTGCTGCTACACTGCTTTGTTCTTTGCAGAGCAATGTACAGAGCAAAACTCTGGAAAAAAGGAGCACAAGGAAGGATGAGGCACTTGCTCTGCCTCAACTCTGATTTGCAAGTGAGTATCTGTATTTTGGGAGGTTTTTGATACAGAGAAATAATGTTTTCACAGAAATCAACCTGGGAAATTAACAATCTGCTTCACCATAGAATAGTCTATGAAATAGTATTTAGTCCCATTCCCCACATGCTCCTCTATCTTACTACATTTTAACCAAATTAACGTCACTTGGTGATATAAAACCAACTCTAAAATTTACACAGAATGGTTTTTTTTAAAAGGATGAGAACATTTGTTGAAAACCACCCATTATAGTGCACTGGGACAAGGCTCTGCCAAACATGTCATTATACCTACAGGATCAACGGGAAGAGAGGCAATAATGCAGAGCTGCTGAAATTTCAAACCATTTTTGTTCAGTTTTAATTCTTCAGAAAAGGCCTATCTTCAGTTATCTTAACATTTACACTATTACACAGTTTTAAAATACTAAATATAGACACTTTGATTGCCAAAAGCCAACAGTTCTAGCTCAGATTTTGTTATTAATTCATGGATATTTACAGTTCTTGAACGTTGAAGTGATCTGCATATTCTAACCACCTGTACAGACAGTCAAGGAAAGTGAGAGTCAGTCTTGTTTTCATCTAGCTGTGCTCTTACTTTAATAAGGGTGGTCTCACTTCTGAGGTTATACATTACTTATAAAATTTTACAAGGAAACACAGACAAGCATTTTCCTTTGTACTTTATCCAGCATCCTGACAATACTGAAGACTTGGCAGAATGCCCAGAAGCTCACTGCAATGACATCTAACCACTGAATGGACTGAGAAAGTATAAATAAAAATAAGCAGGAAAAAAAGACAAACAGAAAGTCTAGAATTCAGCAACTTGTAAACAATTCAAAAAAGCACACATGCCTATTGACCCTGTCATCGTGCACTCAACAGGACTATAAAAATGCAAAACTCTAGCATAATTTACTAGGAAAGATTTGCTTGGTTTTGTGTCTTGGTTTTTTTATTTGGTATCTTTTTCTCCCTACCTAAAAGATACAAGCCTTTCCTAGGAAATTGAATTTTAATTCCTTTTTTTTTCCCTAGAGAGAGTGCGGAGACTCAAATTCAACAACAAGCATTCCACTTATCAAACCACAATGTAAAAACAATCATATAATCATTAGGCATCAGGCATTTATAGAGTAAGTACTGCTCATACAATAAACCCCTTTAACAATACAGAAACAGTGTATTGACAGTGCACCTACCACACACATGCTCTTAGTTTAACAGAGCCACCCACACTTGAGGCAGATACTCCACAAAGGATAAACAGCGTTCTTCCCCAGCTGAAAAAAAGTATAGTCCACGCCAGAGTCCAAAGATGACTGGTTTATGGGAAGGTGGATGCTTACAAAGCAGCAGAACATGGACTGATAGGCTGATCCACTTAATATGCAATACAAAGGCACGAACAGAGAACATTATTAGCATTTTGGTGTGAAAGCTTTCCTCCTCCTTCCAGTTTACAGTAAAGATCAAAGTCTATTGTGAAAGCTTTGGATTTTCTAATAAGGACAGTTACTAAGAAGAAAAGTTCTGTGGTTTAAACAGTATGGTGAAACTGGAGATAATAAACTCTTTATTTTGTACAACCAGTGTATCTTATGAGTAATTGGAGTCCAATTCTCTATTAAGCACAATATTCCATACTATAAATGCACTTCTGTACATTTCTGAAAGTACCTGGTGTATAAGTATGTTCAAGACACGTATTTATCAATTCAGAGATCACTGTACCATTATACCACTCAGATTTTAATATTAAGCTGCAAATTTGATTTTGTTCCCATCTCAGCTGCAGGGGAGCTATTGCTAAAAATGCTTTGTAATTCAGGAAATTCTTCTCAAGATTTCCTAGGGAAAACAAGTTCTATTACCACAGCTAAAACAAGAGCATTAGAGCACACGCATCAATCAAAGCAACACCATCATCTGTAACTGCAGTATGAAATGACTTTGGTTAAGGTTTGTACATATAGGTTTCCCCTATTTCATCTTACCCACTAAGGGGGAAAACAGCTCCCAAGGCCCACCAAGGATACAGGCTAAGACTTAGTGCCCTTCCCTTACATATGGAAATCACTTCTGTAATGCCCATGAATGGGCACCACAGAAATACAACAAAAACGTGGCAAAATACCGCTTCTTCCCATGCTGTCACATAGAATGCCTTCCCATTATACTTTTCATTCTTCAACCTCCTGCTGGGATTTCTTTTTCCATGGAGAAGAGTAGGCCAAACGTTTTGACTTCGATTTTGGACAGCTCTGATTGCCAGGACTCTATTTACTTGCAGGCAAAGCTGTCACACTTAATGTAACGTATCTGTGTGGTATGGTTAAAAAACGGGAGATACACAAAATTACTATTTCTGATCTCAAGCTTAATTAATATCGTGATATGCTGGAAAGCCAACAGAAAGCTTTTCAGCCTACTCATAACAACCAACAGTATTTTCCAAATATTTTAGAATATGACTAATGCAAAGAAAAAGCAACATCAAACCCATCCCATGTTTTATGTTGCAATATGTCCAATTTTTCTTTCCACTATTTTTAATTGGTAAATCGCTTGGGGAGGTCTGTAACGTTGAACATACGACCTGTGTGTCAGTCTTACCTTCAAAATGTTTCATGTTATCTGTGCTGCTTTGCTATTCTTCTGGCTGTAAAGGACTTCTATAACTACCCTAAACTCTGCCAGTCCCTGTCAGAAATCTAGGGAGTTTCAGGACTCCTGAAGGTTATTCACTTGTGCATTACAGTACAGCCAGTCCTAATGAAAAAACATTTGATCTTTCATCTTGACAAAGTGAAAATGTTCTCGACCCATTATTTGATACATGACTGAATTCTCACGTTAACTATTTAAGCGTCCCTTAAACAGACCTCCGAGGCAAGCTTGTTCTCACAAGATTCTCCTGAAAAGTGTTGTTTTTCAGACTCATTGAAATGGCAGTTGGAAGGCATCTCTCTCTGAAGATCATCCAGTCCAACCTACCCCTCCAAGGGGAGCTATTTGGAATGCTAGTTTGGGACTGACCTAGAAACCTCCCGGGGCAAAGACTGCACATCTCTCTGCTAACCTGCTCCACCACCCTCCTGGGGAAGAAGTTTTCCTAATGTGCAACCTAAAGCTCACTAGTATCTTCCTACAATTTGAAGTGACTTCTGAAATCACACCTTGCCTAGGTGAGATTTTCAGCACAACTCTGCCCTTGAGCAAGTGCTGAGCAAGAATCCATCAGTGGAAGTTACACACCAGCGTGACACATCTACAGCTCTATCAGCTCACACCATGCACACCAAGCTTCCTTCCAAATCCACCCATACATAGTTCAAATAGCTTTGGAACATAAAAAACAGTTTTCAATTTTATGAGGCTTTGAGATAAAAAGAAATTCAGGCTTTTATCCTACCATCTACATTTAGTCTCTCTTAGCTTCTGCAGCTTCTACAGCGAGTTTCGCTTTCTCTCATGCTGCACCTTCTTCGGCTTTCAAGAACATCTGTTAACACTTCTGAAGGCTCAGAAATGATACAGTTCCATCACTGCTTTGTTATGCAGGTGACAGCATCTGAAAGCAACCAAGATCTCTGTAGCTGCAGCAATGACATCAGCAGTTGATGGGTGAGGGGGAAGCAAGGGGTGGGGAGAGAATGAGAAGTAGCAAGACAAGTTTGCCAGTACAAACACCACCTTCGTTTATGCAAGTTTTAATCATTCTCAAGATAATATTGTTCTGCAAAACACGTGTTTTGTCAAGATCAAAGTCCTTGCACTCTATGCAAATCTGTATGCAAATAACAGTTGACCATTTACCTCTGGCAAGTAAATACAGCCTCCAAGAGAAATGCACGCCATCCCTGTCCCTGAGAGATCACTGTTTTTTTCAAAATAACAGCCAAGAGGCTGAGGTCTGAAGACCTTCAGACACACACAGAAGAAGGAAATTATTCTATGTTTTATGTAAGGTGAATGTATTATTAATATTTCTGTTGCTACTGAAACAAGTAGCAAAACAAGTAGATGCCCTGTCATACTCTCTTTTCAATTTTGGATGTCACCTTCTGTATTGCAGAGTGAAATCCTATTCACTCTTCCTTACTTAGGAGGATGCATCACCTCCAATTGATCCTATCAGACCCATTAATAAAAATCCACCCAGAGCAGTACATGCAGAACCACTTTTCCAGTTATTTATTCAGATGAGTAATCTTAAATTATGTTTAAGGCAGTGTTCTTTGCATTTGAGTTTGTCAAAGCTTCAAACATTTTGTAAGTCTGTCTCTCAAGGGACAGATGTACAGCCTCTTCTGGGAGCACCATGCCAGCTGGAAAGGTGACCACTTCCAGTGGCTCGTCATTCCCGACAGCTGAGTTGCACTTCAAAACGATGCAGTCAGATGAACCAGGAAGCTTAAACAGCACTTCTACATAGGTCTTTGCTGGCACAGCTAAACATGATTTCCCACACTTGGGAAACAACTTCAAGTTTCCTCTCACTTCTGTTGCTGGTTAGCTCAGAACTTTTAGGTTTAGAAATTGCACTTCTGTTTCTCGAGTGAAAGATCTCACCATGTCAAAGCAGATGACAGATTCATACCTTGATCCAGCAAGTGGGAAACAGAACCTGCACCCATTTGCACCACCTGAACCATTTTCACATTTATGACAGTTGGAAAGAAAAGCAACACTGAAACCCAAAGAACAGTTAACATGTGCAGGAAGATCAGCTGTTTCAGCCTTCAGTTCACTAATGAGAAATGACTGAAATCCAGGGTAAATTTTTTAAAACCAACGTTGTTGCATCAGCCCAAAACTCAGATCTTGGGTCTTAAAAGACTGGTCTTCCGCTTTATGTGCCACATGGCAATCTCCAGATGCAGTACCACCTCCTGACTTCATTCTTAATTCTCATAGAGGCATAACTGAGACATGATTTACAATGACCAGGACTTGAGCAAACAACACCCCCTCAAACCTTTGTCAAATACCAAAGCAGAATATTCAAACATGCAACCACTTGCATGGCCATATATGTCAAATCAAGTGTAAGATTTTCTTCAGTGGAGAAATATTTAGAAATAATTCATTTTAGGGGGAAAGGAAAAGAATGGATTTTCAGGTCTTGAAACAGCTTCAAATGTCATTTAAAGGAAACTAAATCAAGTCAGTTCTTCACAGGCAGAGTTCTTCTGTGTTACAGATTAACTACAAAGGCACTCAGACTCAGTATGGCTGTGCCAAACCAGCTCTGTCCGGTCAGGATTACAGGTTCAGGCACACTGCACACTTGGTCCCAAAGCCTGCTCAGGTTGAAAAGCTGCACAGATCAGGTAGCTTCTTTTGTCAGGCAAAGAAGCCTATGACCACTGACGGAGCCTGTAAGGCCCTAAAATCCTCCACTGTTGAAGTGTTCACCTGTCTCTACCCAAAGCTCTGGTTACAGCCCCAAGTCAATCTGAAAATGCCCACCTCTGATGTGGACACTGCCTATGCCCATTACTTTAACAGAGTAGCAAAACTGAGGTCCCAGGTAGAGCTTGGAGAGACCCCACTCTAGTTCACAGCTAGATAAACACTTCTGCTAAGAGAAGTGCATGATGTGTCACAGTGCTTGCTAATCCAGCCTTTAGAAATCTTCAATAACCATTTCCTCACCGTGATTATATACTTTCCAATAGCATTATCTAAATCAGACTTCTCCAGCTTGTTCTCTTTCCATCAAAAGAGAAATGCAACAGTTCCAGCGACAATGACTTGTGACAAAATTGTCACACACTCCTACTTCTTACTACTTTTCAGTAACAAGTTCAGAATAGACTGCACAGTCAATTATAAATGCCACCTTTTATGATAATGGGTTTTTTTTCTTTGCAGGAAATCCGACTTTACACGTACAGACATCTTTTCTCCCAAGATGCATAAGTACAGGCAACATAATAAGCCCTTTAAAATTATGACAATTGCTTGACAACTATTTCCATATGTGCATTTGTTTTATATATTCTGAATAATGTAGTTTTAAAATAGTCTTATTAATTCATACAGATTAATAAAAATCTGGTTTTAAGTGTTTCTTTAAAAGGCTTTATCATCAGATGTACAGTAAAACAATTGAGACAGTGCCTTACAGCAAAATAGCCTTTTTTTTTCCCCCCCTACTACAGGAAGATTTGGCAAAGTATTTAAAATTACATTTCCCTAGGGGCAAACGAGAACTTTCATGATGAAAGGACTAGAATAATAAACAGAAAGTAAATAATCACAGTCTCTTTTAGATTCACATCTTTACACACATAAAATGAAAGCATTACAAGCAGACAATACTGCTTCAACTAGATTTTAAAGACAAGAATAAAGCACTTTTAACAAGATACAATGCATTCCTACTTAATTATTATTCCTAGGTAGGCTTTGTTCAGGGTTGGTTTTTTGTTTTGTTTTGCTTAACTCCTTCTGCAACCTGCAGGATCTGGCCTGGAAACCACCCTCATGTTAACTGACTCAGGGACACAGCACCAGAGAAATCACAGACCAAAGGCTTCACAGCATCCCAGGAATCTGCCCCAGGGTTCTGTGAGTAAAAGACATTCCCTATCAAACTAAGAGGCAACTTGTTGAGGGTCTTACTGAACTGCAACAAAACTTCAGAAGAAGGCAATCCTCAGCCTGCATATCTTTATTTAAATCCTCCTCCTACTCAGGAGTAATTAAAACAAAAAAACTTGTGCCAGTGTAGCACTAGAGACAGAATTCTCCTAAGCACTTCTCCTACCTCTTTGGCATAACCAAATGAACATGACATTTGCCTTTTTTTTTTTTTTTTTTGCAGCTAAACCAACAGCTGTTTATCATTTTATTTGCTTCATGTAGTTGCCTATTTAATTATATCAAGGTGCAACTTTTACTTAATGCCCTTATGTATAAATTATGCCAAATGTTTTAGCTTATCCTTCCACTCTGCATGCTCACACACTGAAGGGCTATACTGTCTCACCTCACTGAAGCCACATGCTGCAGGAGAAAAATGATAAACTCATGAGGCTATAATTCCTAGACTGTAATTTTTGATAATTTGAAAATTTACAATTTCCAGAGGACCTATGATGAAAGCACTCTGGTGATAAAATACAGCACTCTGCAAGTCTCTCCTGTACAGCTGGGGGAGCCAAGGGACAATATTGCCTGATTTCACAGCATCACCTGCTAACTAAAGCCGCAACTGGGGCTCCTGCACTTTGGGCTTCCACGTCTCAGTTCACAACAAGAGAGCCCAGCATCCCATCAGACACTGGTGTGCTCTGGGACTTGCAGTAAGAGGTTAACTCTGCATGAAAATTAAAACAACAGAAATACTTCTATCATGGCAGAGAACTAACAAAAACAAGAAAGTTTTCCACGTGGCTGATCACTGGAGTAAACAGCTCTGACACAATAATGACCAAAAGCAAAATACTGCCCTTTCAATCTTAAAATAGTAATTTACAATTTGCTACTTCTGTTTCCAATTCCCTTTACTACATGTAACTAGAAATGGTAGAACAGTATTTTGAAGTTACACATAATTCCATGTAGTGAAGCCTGGGAAATTCAAATGGAGCAGGCTTTATTCTTGCAAGTTAAGAAATCAGAAGACTGAAATGGATAAACATGCTGCTGACCTTGTTCAAGCCTTCTAAGAGAGCCTTACCGATGAGATAGTCATCCATAAAAAAGGTCTCCTGGAAAACATGATGCTATTACTATTTCAGAGCATACAGACTCACAATTGTAGAAGTAATCCTTCTGCTTTAATGATCTTGTGGTTTAGCCCATCACATAAATCTAAACACATTTCCAAATGTGTTACGTAAGCAAGGCAGATAAAACCAGTAATTCAGCACCAATAATGTTTATGTGCCTGAAACAGTGATACTTTCTCTCAGTTAAAAACAGCACAGAAAACGTTCACTTTACTTTCAGTTTAGATCAGAACAGCACACGTTCCAAGAAATGGCTCAAATATATACCTTCCCCCTCCCAAAAGGCATGTAGTTTACAGACTTTTAGTTGCAAACTGTAGATAGAAGAGAGAATTTAGCTGAGGAATAAAACAGGCAAAGTGTTTTTCTAGTATAGAAATAAGAAATTTTATTTCAGTTTACAGAACAAGGCATTTTTTGGTTTTATACCTGAAATTTTGCCATATGGATTGCTGGAATTGCAATAAGGCAAATAATAAAAGAACCTCCATCATCTTGAGAAAAGTGTAGTGAAGCACGTTTCGCCTTAAACTTTCATTTAGCAATGAAGATTACCTACATCTTTCTATCATGACAGAGAACCAAAGGATGTCTAAGTGTTAGAAGGCACTTCTGAAATCAATGGTTCAGCAACCTATATATGATTTTTAAAGATTTCTACAGAATGTCCAAATATATTAAAAACCACATTACCCTGTATAGAACAACTAACATCTATTTACCTGTAGCAACAGGGAACAATAAAAAATTAGCATGGCTTCACACAAAAGGATTGTGTGCAGGGGAATTATGTGGAAGCCCCCAGGTCCCTGTGCTTGGAAACTACTGCTTCCTTTCCTGGCACACCAGAAAAGCAGGAAGTGTGGGAAGTTACTGTCCAACCCTTTGAAGAAAAACCTGGCAGCTGCCCCCATTCCTCTGTGGCTGCTGAGCAATTCCAACACCCTGGTGAGCATCAGCCATGGCAAAGGTGTAACTCTTTCACTTGATGCAATTCATTCATTTCCAGGATGAGCCAGCTCTGGACTTCAGTGTCTCACTGAATAAATGGATTGTCTTTGCAGAAAATACACAGCTGAAGAGGTCTGGCAAAAGGCTAATATTGGGTAGGACTTCATCAGCTGGAATTTGTGTGCTTTACTTATGACCAGTTTTCTGTTTTTCCATTAGAGATTAGTGAGCTCAAGAAAATTACGCTCTTTCCTCTCCCAAATTTTGGAGATGTGGGAAAAACACACCAAATCAGGTAAGTGCTTCAGGCAGCCAAGTACCCACACACAAGCCACCTCCCAAAGTCAAGCCCTGATCCAAGTTTCTCTTCAAATGAGAACCCTATCAAAGTGCTCACAGCAGTTCCTGAGGTTGCTTGAATATTTCCTGTAGTGAATTTTCACATTGCCATTATATTCCTTATAGTGAGGTTTTCTGTATTCTTATGAAGTTTTCTGTTATTTCGGGGTATACACAGACTCAGCAAGGTGTTCTGGTGTTAAAAATGACTGAGTAAAGTTTCTGAAAGTACAACCTTTCATATTTAAATCAGGTCTGTTTAAACTTTTCTGTTCTCCATGGACTGTTCAACCCATTTCACATTTAAACTGAAGTTACAGCAACCTAAACTTGCATGAGTGTATTAATCAATACAGGAGCACAACAACATCTGTGACTTTGTCTAAAACTTTATATTAAAACAGGGATGAAGTGCAGCCTTACATATTCACAAGAAAAATGCAAATCGCATCTGACTCTGAGGTCACTCTAAAGATACATCACAGCACCAGGTTTTGCACCAAGTATAAAACTGCCTTTTTTAGCCTGCATTGTGACAGGCATTTCGAGATTTCCTAAAGTGTGTTTGCTTTCTGTCTCTTGCACAACAAACCATGTTGGAATATTTTCATTTCGGCTTTAATTCCCATGTTAAAAGCCATCTTGAGTTCAAACCAAAAGGAAAAAAAAGCAATTCTCTGTCACACAAAAGAGAAAAATTAAATTCCAACCTATCAAAGGGAGAATTAAATTTCATTTAAACAATCAGCTGAAGGCTGATGTTTTCAAAAGTATTTATGTATCTAAAGACATGGACCAGCATTTATGTAGGCTTTTTAAAGATCTTTAATGTAAAACAATTAATGGAAGTTAATCACTTGCACCTTTTGCTATCTGAATACTTTTGAGAAACTAATCCATACTGCATTACGTGCTTAAAAAATGTGCATAGCTATACTTATGCTCCCAATTAATAAGGGGTAATTTCAGTCAAACATTTTACTTTGGACAAACAACTTCTAATTTTTATGTGACACTCTAGCCATGAACTATTATTAAGAAAGAATAAATTTTTAAAAAATGAAAGATTAATTAATTCTACTCCACTGTAGCACTCAGGTGCATCAAGCAGACTGGATCAGATTTCTTCTGACCAGGTATTGCACTGACTTAAATTTTAAGTAAGGATGCTCACAGTGCTGTATTTCTCTGTCATTAAAAAAAATCCTGCAGAATTGTTCACAACACTGTGAAATCCAAGTAACTGTGAAGTCATGACTATTAATTTCCAAAAACAAGCTTTTTATTATTCACTGAATGTCAATCACATGCCAGGAATTTTTAAATAAGTCCCAATATTGCAAACAGAGAAAAACAAGCTTTTTTTGTTTAATGAATAATGATTCAGACACTTTCTTACAGGAGAGCACCCACACAATTTATCACCACTTTCATCTGTCATCCCACATGCTTAGCTTTTGCTCATATCAACATTTTTTAAAATGAATTATTTTCACTCTAGTTATGATATCAGTTTTGCTATCATTATGGCTAGCAAAAAATCATAGAAACTTCAGGTTGTTGATACAGGAAAACTGTACCATTTGTAAAAATGTGAATTTTTGAACTCAGAAGTCTCTTATCATTTATCACCTGCCTGAAAATCTTTCAACAGAAGTTATTATGCAATCAGTTTTGTAAGATGGTGAATAATCGATACAGAAAAATAGCTTCAAGAGAAGAAACCAGATCATAATTTTCAAGTCAACCTCTAATAATCAGATAAATATACAGCAAAGAGAACAGCACAGAGAAAGTCAGTCATCACTCAGTCTTCCTCCCTTGATGATTTCAAGAAATGAGATTTTTATCACTGAAGTAGTAGATAGTATTCTGCAAGAGCAAATACTCAAAATAACCTCCCAAGAGAAGCGTTGCCTCCTGCTTCATTGCTACTATTGTGATGTCCTAATTTAACAGGGTCCCAAAACAGTATTTTTAACCAAATACTAACATGCTGTGTGGCAATAATTAACAGAAAAGCTTTATTAGAAAACCATTTTTGCTAAAGCTGTCATTTTAAAAGGCTAAAAGCTACTAAAAGGAATTTACTATGTGTAGTATTATCATATCCTGACATCTCAACTTGCCAGGGTGTGAAGAAAATGCTGTATCACTCTAGAAAGCGCAGAGGAATATCAGACTTGAGCAATATATGTATATTATGAGATGATTGCTCATCTTTGGCAGGAGCCAGACTAATGAAGAGTCCAAGGCAGAGAATCCCTACTATTGTCAAAATCGAAGAAACAGGTGAGTTGGAAGAACCAACAGTCAAGTCCTCCTAAGGGAGCTTATGTGATGAGGAAAGAAAAAGCCAGAAACTGTCAGGGAATATTGATTTACACATTATTCAAAACACAAAATCAAATACAAAAAAAAAACCAAAAAAAACCAACCAAACAAAAACCAGAAAACCTCCACAACACCAAACCATAGTGTCACATCAGATTACTAGAGACAAGAGAAACATCCAAAGTACTGATTCTGAACCCAGCATCTGCTAGGGACACCGACAACTGGAGACGGTCTCAAACAATGCTAATGTTTGTTATACAAAGGAAAACAGGATTTAAACAAAATTAACCTCTACGTACGAAACCTTTATTCAGCAACCCCATCTTACAGGAGGGTTTAGCACCCACCTCCAGGAACAGATTTGATCCTTCTCACTCAATTCAGCCTCTGCTGAAAGCTGCCCTACAAAAGGGACCAACTGAGGCAAGTCTTGTTCATTTGATTATTTTCTCTATTAACATGAAAACAGGCACAGATCCTGACAGTCGTTACTATTAAGGAAACAATTATCATATATTGCTTCCCTAGATTATAAAGGTCAATTTTCTGCTTACAGCTGTTGAATGTGAAAACTGTAATCTCATCCCACCGAGGCCAAAGGAAGGCTCATGAGGGAGTACAGGCATATGCAAAAGAGATATACCAGGTCACTCAGATAAACAGAAATAATTAGAGAAAAAAGATGAAAACCTTCTGTGACACATGTATGGTACGGGTGTCATTTTGTCAGATTTTCCTATCCCAAGAAGAAATCACCAAGTCTGCTGGAGAGTGGGTGTTCTGTGGAATGAATCAAAGGTGTCTAGAAATGGTAATACAGAAATCTATCAAATAACTTTAACTTCTCTAAAATATGCTAAAACTAAAAGAGGAGAAACTATGCACAAGTGAGACTCTAGTGGGCGTCACACTCTTCATTCCTAAAGCACAATTACCTTTTCATTCATATCCTGCCAGGAGCAAAACTCTCCTCAATGTTATGTACCAGTTGTTATAGTGGGACAAATATCAATGCTCTCTTCCTCTAGCTTTGATATAATTGAGAAAGGAGGTATCATGATTTCTGTCACCTCCCTGCACCATGTAGTCAGTCCCCAACCAAGGGCAGAGATACTGGCATGCCCTGCAGCCTTTCATTGCAGAAGATGAAGTGATTAACATAATTAAGCTTGTCAGGAGCCCCTATGCTTGGAGGAAGATCAAGGCACGTAATGAAGGAAGCATGAATTTCAACCCAGTCCAGTTCTTGGGAGGAAGGAATCTATGAGGGTTTCTGGCCATTTGATCGAAGCCTGGGCAAAGGGAGTCAGTCAGCAACCCATGTAACACAGGTTACACTGGCAGAAGGCAGAAGGCTCAGATTTTGCTAACTCAGAGCAGCAGCAAGACAACTGCTCTACTGGGTAATTAGCACTGAAATTGCACCACAGCCTATGGCACCCTAGAGCCAGGAGGTTTTCAAATTAGTGAGGTGGTTTTTTCCATTTTAGTTTCTACAACAGATACAGCTTATGATTTTACAAATAGGATTATTTTAACGAAGTCAGCCACCAGCTCAGATACAAATTAGAGCCGACCAACTGTTTGTGTGCACACCATGGATCTCAACAAGTTACGTGGCCAAACATGCCACACACAAGCCAGCTATGCACTAGATTAATTTCTAGGGGAACATCGAGCTCTCCTTTTTCCTTCTCCCTCCAAGCATTCTGTGGAAAAGGCTGTTTCTCTTCATGAGAACACTACTTTACCACTCTGCACTTCTATAAATAATTACATGAACATGATTAGATAAGTCCCCTCTTCCAGGATGACCCTCCTCCACAGTCCATTTTGAGTAAGTCTTAAAGAACGACAGCTAAATATTTACAACATTGTCAGTATTTGCCAAAACAGTTTAGATGTTTCATAACTAGAAATAAACATCTAAATGAAAATTTAGTAATCATTAGAATAGACTTATTCTATGGGTTTATGTATCTCTAAAATTTGCAATAGTGCACCAAGAGAATCACGATCATCCTATTATCTGTAGGCAACTAATCACAACCAACTGGTAGAAAACACTCCAATTTAATACTATAAATTAATAAAGCAACTTAAAAGAGATTCTCTAACTGCTATGTGTAAGAGAGCATAATAAACACTTGTTAGCCTCCAAGAACATATCTCTAGTTGAATGGTTTACCAGAAAAATTATTAGCCTGTCCTAAACTGTATGTATAATGTAGACAATTACTTTATCAACTTTTCCTTTAATTAAAATTTTTTTTTCTTTTATTTTTGACCTAGTGAACCATGAGGACAATGCTGTAATTCTCTAGGCAGCCAAATACTTAAAAAGAAAATTCTTGCTTGAATTTTTCTTCAATACATCCCATGTTAGCTTTTAAATTCTTCTCTGCAAATCTGCAATTTTGTGCATGTAAATGGTGATAGCAGCAAGCAACTGAGCTCTGCTCTTCACTCCCTTACAAACACACACTGCACTGGAAACACAGAAATACTGGCTGGACTGACAAGGTTCAACACGGACTAGCAGAAAGCTCTTCTGAAGAGCAGAAAAGAGTACACTAAATGCAAACACAAAAAAAAGAATTATGTGCCAGCTTTTCTTCTCCGTGGTTTGTTCTGTTTTACCTTATTAGTTAAATTTTATTAGTTAAATTCAGAAACATTTAGCTACTATGCTGAGTAATCTGTAAGGCAACACTGGTTTGGTGTTTGCTATTATTTGTTGGTTTATAAAGACAACTATCTTACAAAAATTGCAGAATGAAAACTTGCTTAAAACCTAATGCATCTAACACACAAGTCAAACTAAATTCAGAGCACAAAACCCAGGAAATCAGTCAGTCATTTTACGCAAGGGACTGTAAAATGTGGTTGCCTGTGATGGCAGGGGGCTGGGCTTGGTAACCCAGCAGAACCCAGACAGTCTGATTCTATGCAGGTTTTGACAGACACAGCAGGTATGGAGTGAAAAAGAACACCCCACCAAACAACTCCCCCCACCCCAAACCAGCAGTTTCTCTACTTTTCCTGCCAAGAGGAGGAAAACTGCATCTCTTTGTATACGCATGGATGCTGTTCGCATCGCCTTTGCATTTTAACAAATCCCACACTGATCATGACCTATACAGTGTATACAGAGAGAAACTGGCTATTTTTTTATTGTGGAAAGTATTTAACACACAAGTAGTAATATACACATATTCTATTGTTTGTCTCCATGACAATTCTAATACGAACTGTAAACCTTGAATTATTCTAACTCTTCTTGAAGCAGGAGCATTATTAAGCAACTAAACAGTCCTCCTTAATCTAATTGTACAAGTTGGCAATTCAATTTTACATTTGCCTCTTACCTGTTCACATTAACCTTTAGACCCCCCTGAATGACAGAACCTGGTTTTTAACTAAGAGCAGTTCTGTACTGTGGGAGCACCAGCATTGCATTTCAGTATAACAAAGTCAAAAAGATTACAAATGCTTTCTGATTAAGGCTCAATTTTTTACCTTTGGGAATAACTCAGCCTTTATTTAAATTTAAATCTGAGATGTATTTACTCCTCATTTCTAAGATTTTTCTCCATCTGCAGGTTCCAGGATGGATTAGTTTAAGTAACAGAGAAATTGAAATGTCTTGGGTCTCTCCAAATTAAGATATTCTACAATATAGGACTTTCAGTATTTACTGCTGGAGTATCAAACTCCATCATTCAAGATACAATTTTGTCCTGCCTAGATTTCTCATGTAATCATATCTCAAAACTACCAGCACAGTCAATTTTGAAGAGTTATGAAATTCTCATTATACTCAGTTATTTGTTTGTAGTGGCATAAATACACAATCATATCCATAATCATATCCAAGCAACCAGTAGAAAAGCAAATGAACTGCATGAGTATAAGGACATTTTGCACATAAACACGTATTTATCTTACATTTATTTATATACCATATATATATATTATCAACAATGCTCCACCATACTAATATACCCAAGGACGTGTCAGATCATCTACACGAATTACAAACTGAGTAGACTTGAACTCAAAACTAGAGAGAAAACACTGAATACACTGGCATTTTCATAAAGATATTTGTCAAATCAGAACCACAACTTTCTAGACCAGCTAAATGTTAGTAAAATATCTGAAGACAAAAAAAGGACCACATGCAAAGCAATTCACACTGCATCTCAAATAAAAATACAGTGGAATACCTTCTCATCTACAAATAACATTATGCTCATGTGATAATCTTCAAAATCAACTTGCAAAAGGATTTTTTGGGAATAACAGTTTCTCATTAAAGCATTTCATATCAGTTGAGATAGAAAACAAATAAATAAATTGAAAAGTATAATCTGTGTCTCTAGAACAAGTGAACAGCCACTAATTCAACAACTATAAATAGCAGTTGCACAAGCAAGGGACTAAAACAATACAAAAAGGGAGCACCCCCCCATACTTCTGTTTTCTAACTACTCTAAATGTGTTGCCCATTGGCGTCTACAGCAAATTAAGAAACAATACTCATTATTTCAAATAAAAATAATACAAAAATGATGAGAAATAAGGCAGTAAGAGTAAGACCATTTTCAATGTAATTCTTTTAGTCAGATACACATTTCAAAACTATTTCAGATACTTTAAACTCTTAAAAAGAAACCATACCTGATACTCTTCTGTTGTATCGGTTAACAACTGGAGCTGGAAAAAAGAAAAATAAATCAAAATTACACATTTGTATTTATTATTACAAAGTATAATGAATGAATTGAATAATCATTATATACTTTTAGTACACAAACCCATACAAATCCCTTTTTAAATGCTTCAGTATAGCACTTTCAGCCATTTATTTTCCAGCCAGTGTTATTCAAAATTAACCCTCATATTCCTGAAGGGCATTACATGCTAAGATGGATAGTAAGTAGTTTTGGGTTGGGTTTTTTTTTAGCTAATTCTGAAAAAATATACCTCTACACAGATTATCCAATCCTAACCTATCATCAGTTACCAGCCTCATTTACTTAGTATTACTGCAAAGCATTGCAGCACTTTACGTCAGCTGTACCTACTCAATATGGATCAAAAGCCAAAGAACTTACTGCCAACCCATTCTATGCTCCCACACAGCACTGACTGTGGAACTGCCAAGGCAGTGCTCCCACAATAACTCCAGTCATCCATCCCTGACCAAGGTAGTCTCACACAAGGGCACACGTTGAAACTGGAAAAGGCTGAGATGTAGGATCCATTGCTTCTTTGTCCATGCTGTAGCTGTACAAGGTACTTGAACTTTAGGCTGGGATGAACTGCCTGACTTCCACTGTTCACATATATTTTGACATTAAGCCAACCTTCAGCAAACAGCACCTTTCCCCCTTTCACGGTAACCAAGGTACCGTCTTTCAGAGTTGCTTCAGTCTCAACACCAAAAAAAAAATTAAACAAGAAAAAAAAATTTTAAAAAATCAACCTGTAAAATTTCACCCAGAACAAAATCAAAGCACTCTGCTGTCCTTTACCTCTAACAACCAAAGTCGTTTTGTTCCGAGTGCTTCATGCTTTCCCACTTGTCTTCTCTTCAACAGGTAATTCTATTTTTCCTGATACAACCTGTAACCTTTCTATTCCATTCTTTAAATATTTAAAAAACAGAGGAGTCTTTATACGCCATCAAAGCACGTGCACCACAGAGTCAGATTTATTAAACATCTGCCACGAAAATCTTAATGATCCCATCATTTTTTAGAAGTTAGAAACTTTTGAGTATGTCAGCACCACCAGAATACAGAGAACAATGCTTTCTTAGCACAGACAGAAGAACTCAGCTTCTTTGGAGCACTTACAACCACCCTGCATCTATATGAAAACTCAAAACTCAGAATAATACCAGACAAATAAGATCAAAATTATTATTGTGTATTTTTTGTAAGAGTAAAGGAAATCAGAAGAGGTTGGGGGGAAAGGAATAATCAGGCTAATTCCACAGAGTGTTCAGCCAAATCCATCAACAGGGAGACAATGCTCAGCCTCAAAAGAAGCTCAGGATTAAAAGCAAGATTATTCTGAATTTTACAGTTTAGATCTTAACTTTATAGTATGACATAATCCTGATAAAAATAACACTGATGCAGTGTTTCATACATCAAGCTTGAAGAGGTTCAAAAACACTGAATAATAAACCTGAGAATTCAAGCAACTTTCTCTTCAAACCTTTAAGCAATTTATGACAGCAGCAACCCTTCCTGCAAATAAAGGCAGGATGTATCCCACTTGCCAAAAGACACTATGGATGCAAGAAGTTTACCTCACCTTGAGGGGAAACAGGCATTGGGAATATAGATCCGTTCGGGTTTATTAAACAAATCTGTGCAACTTCCTGATCTGAAAGTGTTCATACATTCTGCCCTGTTCTTCACTTTACCTTGTGGGTCTGCCTGTGGCCACCAGTGGTGACACAAAACTGCTCTGGACAGTCATTTGCCCTGCAACAGTATATTAACTCTCATTTCTGGTCTAACTAAGTACTCAAAATTAGCCAATTTGGACCTGAAGAAACAGAAAAACTCACTGCTTTTGTCCAGAGACACAGTCAAATGCCTACCAGTTCTCTAAGGTTTTGAAGAATGAGAGAACCAAAACCAATTAGTTCAGTTTCCACTACAAAGTGATTTATTACGAAAGAAAATACTAATTCAAAACATAATTTGATAAGTTTGCTGTAAAAGCACCTCATCAAGGTCATAACAGCTTTAAGTAAATGTTTAACTAGTCTCATGCATGGATTTGGATACTTGTAATCAACACCATTAGTGAGTAAATACATTATTTCAGGCTCTATTTTGCACATATAGAATTTTTTCTCCACCTTAGGACTTCTACACCCATTTCTTGCTCATGTTTAAGAATAACATTTTCATGTCTTTGAACAGAATTAATGTACTACAGAACAAACACTCTGGCATACTTTGGGTAACATAGAAAAAAAATTTAACAACGATGGCTTCTTTTAGAATCTTGATTATTTTATCCCATAGCAGCGTTCAGTATAATCAAAACTGCATCAAGTTTTTCAGTGTTAAAAACAAGAAAAACACATACCCTTTTAAGGGCAGTTAAGAGAGTACTATTATTCTGCCTCCATAAAGCTTTTAAGATTAAAATGATAGTTTGCATCTCTTACACCAGTGACAGTTCTAACATGCATGAAACTCACTTTTATGTGTTGTCAGATGACTATTTTTATGCTAAAGAGATAAAATCTGACATTTCCTAGCAGAGAAGATTAGGGTTTTCTTCCTTCTAGCTTACCAGTGAAAACCTCTCTTTGCTTATGACTATTTTCAGTATTGCACAGGCAGTATAGCCACTCCTAAGGCATCCTTCTGTTTTGCCATTTTAAGTACATGAAGGAAAAGCCTGGCATGGAGCACTGCTAAGAGAAACAACTCCTTGAAGGTCCCACATACACCTACATTGGTCTGTGGACAGATTCCAAAAAATCAGATGGGGCAGAAGGGAATAATTCATTTACGGTTAAGACAGCCTACTTCCTAGACTGAGCACTAAAGGGCACCTAATTTAAAGCGATAGTGATGGACACACCAGTAACAACCTCTTACGCCAGCATAGTCCTCAGAGTACAACTCTGCCTGCACTGTGACAAGAATCCAGTGAATCCAGCACACCCAGCTGGTACGACTCACCGATCTGGGATCTACGAAAACAAGATTACACTGCTGCTTTGACACAGGAAACAATTATATTTTTTTTATCTCCAGTTAGAACTTCCCACATACACACACCAACAGGCCACAGCTCAGTTTGAACAATGGGCCATGTCTCTGGTAATGACATGAATGTTATTATATGTTAATTGCAGAAACTATAATGAGATTAAAAGATTTTGCTGTGAGATGACTGCATTGTAAACTCTCCATTATGTCAAAATCTCAGGTGCAGCAATATTCAAGTTCAAAACGTCTCATACCTTTGGCACAGCTCCTGCTTTTACTTGGGGAACCAAGACACAGTAATTGGGTAAACACAACAAAAACTGAGGTAAATTAAACCATTGTACCAGAAGAGAGCAAAATGGCCCAATTTCCTCCCTGGCAGCCAAGGGCAAGTGATTCTGGCAGTGGAAAGGCAGATCAAGCTGTGCATTCCATAGTTTTGCCAGAACTGACTCAGGACAATGATCCTACTCCACTGTTCAAGAAAAATCAGGAATGTCTGCTCAACATGTACGTGTTCTCCATACTATGATGAGACACAGACTGAAGTAAGCACTCGATAGGAACACTTAACGGGCTGCTTCAGACTGAAAAACCTTTCTTCCTCAAAGTTAAGGTATGTCATTACATTTATTTAATAAAAAATATTTTAATAAATTACATAAATACATCAACACTGTACATCCCATTACTCAAATTCAAAAATGCACCTTGATCAAACAGCAGTAATGCCACGCAGTTAGTGCTACTAGTAACTGTACTGCCACTTGCTAGTGGCTCCATTTCATTGGGTTTTCTCACTTGAAAAATTAGGGCTGTAAATCAGACACTGGGATTTTTTAATTTTTTTTTTAAACTTTCCATAAGTGACAAAACAGGAGTTTCTCCAGTATCCTTCTGCTTGCTTTGGCATTGAGATTTACTTATAAATATCTGACACTCAACTGTGGCTCACTATGTTTAACTTACAAGAGTTCTGACTATGGTTATAAGAAGGTATAAAACACAGCCCCATAGGTGAAAAATTGACACAGATATTACTTTTTTTACTGTTTTCAAACCAAACCAACAATTACAGTATTTAAGGCAAACAGGTGACAGCAAAACCACTCTTTACAACCAGACCTAAAAGCACGCTTTTCCTACAGTGCGTGGGCTCCCTTCTCTGTCAAGTGACTTTGAAAAGTGACTGGTAAAGAAACACCATCAGGCTTTCTCAGACGTACACTACTACCATAACAGGGAAAGCTGTTTCTCTACACTACTAACAAGCCTGAAATTAAAACAAGTACAACCATCATTCTCCCAGCTACTGCTACCCACTTCTTACACATCCTTACAGAAAAAGACAACTAAAACTCAAAAGATCAATTCAGGGTCCCAGGAAAAAAAACCTGAGGGACAAAGGACTGGCATTCCAGGCATGACAGCAGAGTATTAGGTGTTACTGCTCTGTACTGGATACCTTGAAAACTTACTTCTCTTTCTTCACAAGCACTTCACTTTTTACTAGGATCTGTGAATGTCATGGGGTGACTTT
>VYXC01012198.1:416134-434464 GCA_013397175.1 Platysteira castanea | reverse complement strand
GCCTGTCCCCATGGAAAACTCCCCCCACCAGACAAACCCACCTCTCCCCAATCCCTCTCCCAAACCACCTCAGCCTCAGCCCTGGGACCATCCATGGAGCAACCACGACCCTTGAGATGCGTGTTACCCCCAGAACGGGTGGGAGCCAAGCCTTGGGGACCCCCAGCCCGCTCCCCACCATGGGTCGCACGAGGAGGGTCCCCAAGCCCCCGTTCCCGAGCAGCCCCCGGTGCCGCCAGCACGTGCCGGGCGCTCCAGGAACGTCTCCCCCACGCTGCGCCTCCCCTCCCGTGTCTTTTGCCATCTGCTGCTGTCATTAAAAAATTAAATTTCCATCTGCTTTCACACTCCCGCCTCTCCCGCCGGCTCCGGGTGCCGCCGCTCCCCGGGAAGCATCGCCCCCGGCTCCCTCCCGGGATGCGGCCGATCCGGCGGGGTGCAGGTGACGCCGAGTTCATTTTCCCGGTGCCGTTTGCTGAAATGCGTTCCTCGATCCCGGGCGGAGAGGTGGGGGCCCCCACTTTTGGCCACCCATGCGCACGACGGCTGCTCCGTGGGGGTGGTGCTGGGGTGTTTTGGGGGCACAACCCACCCCCCCTGCGCCGACACAGCCAAACTGGGGGTGCGGAGCACCGGGGGTTTTATTCATGGGGGGGAGGGGACCCCCCTTCCCGGCGCTGCTAGGAAAAGGGACAAAACGCAGTCCCTGTCGTCCAAACCCACCCGCGTGGGTGTCCCCTGTGTCCCTGCGGAGCTCCCGCCGAGCCGAGTCCTGGGGGCTGCGGCTCCATCCCGGCGGAGCGGGGCCGGGTCCGGCTGTCCCCCGTGTCCCCGCTCAGCACTGGCTGCAGGGTGACGGGCCCTCCCCGCGCCGCCCCTCGCGGGACAGCGCGGTCCCCGTGGGCGTGGGCGGTGTGACGATGATGGAGGGCACGTGCAGGTGCTTCTGTCCCGAGGACGCCGCCAGGGTCCCGTCGCCGCCGTTCCCGCTGCTCACGCACGTCTTCAAGCCTGGGGAAATTTGGGGGGGATGAGAGGGGGATAAAAGGAGATCGGGCACCGGGCTGCAGCATCCTCACATCCCCGCCCTCCTCTGTGTCAGCCCTCAGCGAGCCACTGGAGAATCCACAGCATCCTCACATCTCCTCCCCTGGATCCACCTNNNGGATTTTGGGGGGGTTTCAGAGGTGGATCCCCTTCCCACTCCCTCGACCACCTGCCCAGCCCACCCCCCCTGAGGGGAGCAGATCGCTTTAATCTGCTTTTTTAATCAGGAGAAAAGCCCCGTGTGGTGCAGGCAGCATCCAGGGAGGTTTCAGCTCTTCCCAAGCAGGAAAATGCCCAGAGGGGACAGACACTGATATTTTTAATCTCTTTTTAATTAAGGATAAAGCCCTGCCTTATGTAAGGGAGCTGCAAAAGCAGGAGGGTCTTTTCTTTTATTCCAGACTCCAAGCTCGTCAGAGGGGTCTGGAGGCATGGGGGAATGTTTTGGGGCTCTGTCCTGGATTTGGGGCTGAACTGGGATTCCCTGGCTGCCTGCTTCCCCTCTTCAGTCATCCTGTGTTGGACTGGGGGGGTTTTGGGACCCCAAATGGCCCCAGACCACCCCATCCCAGCATCCCTGATGCAGAGACGGGCAGAGCCCATTTTTGGGTGATGTGCCCATCACAACCAGAATCCCACAGAATCTGGGACTGGGAAAAGCCAGGGCAGAGGCAGCCCTGCATCTTGGAGAGGGATACTCATTAAGTCCCATCCCTAATGACCCCACGGGTGATTAACAGGAGTCAGTGGGATGCAGAGCTAATGGGAGAGGCGATCTCCAGCCTTCGCCCTGCCAGGCCGGGAGCATTAAAAGCTCCCACTTTCCCCCTGTGCAGACGTCCCTGACGCCATTCCCGGCCTAAATCCATTAAGAAAATGAAAGTTGGGGAAGAAGCTCCTGATTGGAGTATCCCTGGGGAGAGTGGAGCAGTGAGGGGTGCCCGGGGTCGGCCTGGAGGCGGGAGCCTGGCTCTGGGCTGACCCCTGCACCCCATCCATGTGTCCCTGAGCAGCCCATCCATGCTGGCCCTTTCCCACCTCCACCTGACTTTTTGAGGGATGTCATTAACCCGTGCATTCTCCAAGGCAAACGATTTAGGACAAGCACAGGACCGGGAAAACAGGGCTGGGAAAATCCTCTCCAGGGCGATCCAGGTGCAACAGGTCACCCGTGGCACTGCAGGAATTCCACCACAATCCCAAAGCCCACCAATCCCGCCCACACCCAAAGCTCCTCCGGGTACAACCACCCCTCAGACGCCTTCGGAGAGCAGGCACGCCCCAAACCCCCACCCCAAACTCACCTTTCAGGCAGGATAACTTGAGCCCCATGTTTTCATCCTCTCAGCGGGACCCAGCTCTCCAGCTCCGCCGCCGGCCCTGGCCGCTGGCGCTGCGGAGGAGAGGCGAGGGTTGAGGGAAGTGATCCTGGGAGGGAGGAAGGAGCAGGAGCTGGAAGCTCACATCTCTCCCTGCCTGGCTGTATCTACAGGAGCCCGGGCACCACAGGAAACGCGGCCGCTCGCTCGCAAAACCGCCAGTGATGTCACGGCGCTTGGGTGACTCAATCTCGCCCCGTGAGGTTCAGGAAGAACTTTTTGGGAGGGTGGGGAAGGAGCCTTGTTGCTGGCTGAGGGGTCCCACCCCAGCTCCTCCGCTCCTGGGGTCTGGGCTGAAAGTATTTCGGGATGAGAAGGTGGTGAGCAGGAGGAATTGGGTTGGTTTTAGGGTGGTTGTTGCAGAGAAAACCCCGAGGTCACATGCAGGAAATAGAGGGATGCTCCTGGGGCTGCCTCCCTCGGGATGAGCCGGAGCAGCTGCCGGGATGCACTGCTGGAATTCACATCATCCCACTCCTCTCGGGCATCCCTGATGTCCTGAGAGCTTTTGGATGGATGATTCCTGCTGTGGGACATCATTTCTTTTAACACGCTGAAAATTTTCTGCGAAAAACTTCCCTTTATTGGGAAATCTTCACCCATCCTCCCACAGCTGCTGGGAAAAGCTCATTGGGATGAGGGTCAGTGACTCATTTTGGCTCTTCCAAGCTCTGGGCCACGCAGAGAGCCAAGGAAAGCCTCTGCTCCCCCTGTGTGACCTCTGCCTTTCCAAGAAGCCCTGAGGTGGGTCGGCAGCAGCCAGCAAGGGGAAGTGACAATTTGCTATCTCTGCTTTGAAGTTTGCATTTTTATCAGTTCCTCGGGTGCAGCCAGAGCTGTGAACCCTCACCAGGTCCGAGGAGTGGAGTCCTCCCCAGGACCTCACTCCGCAGCTCTCCTGGAGGCTGCCCAAATACCAAGAAATCTGTTTTGAGGCAAATCCTGTGGGTTTTGGCACCTACTGGTGGCTCACAGCACTCAGCGACAGAGCAGGGTCACGCTGGGGACACCCAGCTCCATTCACGGGGTCTCCTCTGGGATCTGATCCTTTGGGATCTGCTCCTCTGGGATCAGCCCCCCGTGGCCAAACCCTTGCAGGACACCGCAGCCCCCTCCCCACCGCCGAGGGTGAGATTCCAGCACCAGAGTTGGGGTCGAGAATTCCCCCCGCGAGCATTCCAGCGGGATCCCCGGCGCTTCCTGCTGGGGCTCCAACTTCGCTGCCGTGTGCCAGCTACCAGGCCGAAGAAATGTTTGCATCCCGACGAGTTCACGCTCCAAAAACCCCCAGACGCTCATCGCAGGCGTCACCGGAGCGGGGACCGAGCTGCCGGGGCAGGGGGGACGCTCGGGGAAGGGGGAAAAGGGACAAAGCCGGGGCTCCGAGAGGGTGGCACTTACCCGGTGCCCGGAGGGGCGATGCCCGCGGTCGCATCCCACCTCCCAGCGCAGCCGGCTGCTCCTGGATGCCCGGGGCTGGGGTTGCCCTCAGGAGCAGCCGTGCGCTGCGAGGAGGGGTGGGAGGAGGTGGCAGCCGGTTTTGGCTTTGGCTTTGGCTTTGGCGAGGTCGGTTTGGAACCTGGTTAATCAGGTTAGCGGAGCCCCGGCTCCTCCCATCCGGCCCCCACTCCAGCCCCATCCATGCCCAGCAAAGCCCTTGGGTGATGAGGAAACGCTGCTTTACTCTCAGCCCGCTGCACAAGCCAGTCCAGAGCCGACAGAGAGAGAGGAAGGAGCGCCCTGAGCTGCAGGCAAAGCCCCCGGGCATCCAGCATCCCCACAAACAGCCAGAGGGCTACCAAGTGCCCGGAAAGGCAAGTGCCAGCTTGGTGTGAGGGTCCACACCCAGCTCCGGCAAAACCCATCGCCATCCCCGAGCTCCTGATGTCAAAAGCCATCAACCTCTGCGAGCACCTCCACCTTCGCCAGCTTCCAGAAAGGATCCTCTCCCCTTCCCAGCCCCAAAGCCAGCCTGGCAGCGGGAACAGCACCAGGCAGCAGCGGGTTCCTCACCATTCCCAGGATGAGCGCTCCGGGTCAGGTCCCACCCCGCTGGGAGGGTGCCCGGGAGAAGGCTGTGCCTCCGGAGCAGCCGCCTTCGCCCGCATTAGCAGCAGCCAGAGGCTTTTCCATGTTCCCCCTCCTCCGCAATTAAGAGGCGAGGCCCCGCGCCGGCTCCTTTGCAGCCGGAGCTGAAAGGCAGCGGTTCAAATCCAGGGCGCCGGCCTGCAGGGAACGCCGGCCGCACATTAAACACCCCCCGGCTGCGGCAGCCAGGGAAGGGGAGGGAAGGGAGGCTTGGAACTTCACCCAGGGATCGGGAGCGAACGGATCCCAGGAGTTTGGGAGGTGCCCGGTGGGATCAGAGCCCCAGCAAGCCCGGCTGGGATGGGCACGGAGGGCAGCAGGGAGTGGGAACGGGTGGTTTGGCTCCTCTTTCTGCTGGTTTGGTCCTGCCATGTCTGATGAGAATCACAAAGCTGGGAAGAGCTGATTTCCTTCCCGATCTGACTCCTCCGATTTGTCAAATAACGGAGTTACTGCAAAGCTCCAGGAGCGGGGAGGGTGGCACAGGGGCAAGGCTGCAGCTCCAGCTGCAGGCACAGTCCTGGGCAGAGATCCTTGCAACCCACAGTTCCATTTTTTCCTCCAGAAAACAAACAAATTAACTGCTTTATGTGGGTTTTTTCCCCCCTGTTCTGCCGCAAAGACCAAGAGTTAGAGAACAAGGTCTGAGCCAGGCCCTGGCAAACCTGATCTTTCAAGATCCCATCCCAAACTCAGAGCACGCAGCATCCCGTGGAGCCAGGGATCTCTGCCTGGCAGCACAAATCCAGTCAGGGCAGCCCAAATCCCGCCTCCACACCGAGCTATTTTACTGCCTGTCTCCAAAACTACCTGTTTGCTGCTGCTACGTGAGAACAAACAGCCCCAAACCCACCAGGGCTGGAATTAGCCCGGCCTGGAGCGGCAGTTGTTGCTACAACAGTGACAGAACGCGATTGTCTCGCTGCAGCAGGGGTGGGAAATGTAAACAGCAGGCTGCTAAAATACCTGTGGTTAGTTCTGCGGGTGCAGCACAGCTCCAGCTGCTCTGCTGACACCCGATAGGCACAAACACAGCGTCAAACACCCCTTCCTGTCCTCCCCAGGGCTGGGCAGCAAAGCAAAAACCTTTGTGAAGGTTGAAAAAGTGGGGGTTGTCCACCTCGAGGTGGCTGGATCCCCTCTGGTGTGGAGCCCTGGTCACTGCTGGGTGACCAGGGTTAGGGAGAGCTGAGTGCCAGGAGCAGGAGCAGCCCAGTGGGCTCTTTCCAGGGGCACTGTGAGACTCCCACATCCCTTCCAGGAGCTCCTGATTCCTGTCACAGGGCTCTGAGCTGTGACTTGCTGAGCATCACGTCAGGGCAAGCGGCCAAAGCCCACCAAGGCCACGAGGAGGAAGAGGATGGGCTCAGGGGGTGCGTGGGTGTGGAGCAGCCTTCACTCCTTGGGGGAAGAGCTGACCAGCACCTGGCTGTCCCCGGAGGTGGTCACTGACTGGTTTCCAGTCCTGGCTGTGTCCCTTTGGTAGCTGGGCTGCTCCTCTCCTGGTGCCCACCAATCCTCCTGCTCCATCCTGCCCTGGGCAGAGGAGGATGGAGGGGCTGAAGCCCTGATGAGGGGTGAGAACGGAGGCAGCCTCTGAACCTCCCTTCGGGGGAAGGGCAGGGAGAGCTGACGCTTCCCAGGCGCCAGAGGAACCGCAGGGACAAGGGACGCGTTGTGCAAACACTGGCCACAAGAAAAGCTTTGGCCGGCGAGCCCGGAGCGGCTCTGCTGGCTCCCTTCAGGAGCTGCTCCTGCAAACACCAGCTGGGCTCCTTTCAGCGGGGAGGGGGAGGAAGCGGCTTTCTGGGTCACAGAGTCCCCGGGTCTGCTAACGCAGGTGACACGTCACCCTGGCTCCGTGCTAACGGAGCAACGAGGCCACCTGTCCCCTCCTGCCCCCGTCCCTTCTGGCCCGAGCAGGGGAAAGGGCTGCTCCCAGCCTGGCTCTGGAATTTCCCCAGAAAGGGGCTGCAGGGTCCTGTCAGAGGCTTGCTGGAGCTGGAAGTGCGGGGAGGGGAGAAGAAACTCCCTGCCGGAGATCCACAGTCATCCGGGGCTGGCGAGCGGTACCCGGAGGGGATGCCAGGCGCGGGGAGGGAGGAGGATGTCACGAGGAGGCAGCTGAAGATGCAGGCTCCGGGGAAACTGGAGCAGCTCCAGCATTCCCCAAGCACGGGCTCTTGGCAGGACCGGCAGAGTGAGCAGGACCGGCAGGAACCGCGTGGGCTGGAAGCACCCCCGGAGAAAATCCGAAAATCCACCGGGATCAGGCGGCAGCTGCCGTGGCGGGGGTCGGGAGCAAAGCGGGAAGCGAGCACGTACCTGAGGCACGGACCTCCTGCATCCAGAACAAAGCACCTCTCCCCCGGCATGGATTCAGCCGGGAGGCCACGGCCGGGAATTGGCTTAGGGACCTGGCCGCGGCTGCCGCGCTCCCCGGCTCGCTGAGCTCCAGGTTAATCTGGGCCCAGCTTTCCCTTTTATCCCCTGCTACAACCTTGATAGGGCTTTTCAATTAGGTCCATCTTTTAAGCTCCAGGGCGCGTTTCTAGGAAGGGCCGCGCCGTTTCCCCCGGCCCTGGCGGGCTGGCTCTGCGCAGAGCGGGGCCATGCCTGGCACGGATCCTGCCCGCATCCCGCTGGAGCGCTGCAGCCCGAGCGGCGCTGCCTGGGAGCACTCACGGAGTGACCCTCTCAGCCCCAGCGCACCTACCGGGTGTTTTTAAGAGCGGTGTTCCCCGCTGCCCTCATCCCAGCTCCGGCAGGCTGGAAGTGCCACACGCAGGAGCGCTGTCCCCCCTGCCAGCCCCCCGCCTCCGTCCTCTGCCGCCTTCCACGGAAAACCGAAGGGAAGGGATGCAGCTGGGGTGTACTTTCGGAGGAGAAGGCTGGGTGAAAATGTGGTCTGAAAGCGACGGTGGAAAAAAAAAAAGGGAAATCGATAAAGTCCTCAGAGGATCCTTGGGCACACAAAGCGCTGCCGGCTGCGGGAGGGCTGGGTCAGGGCGCTGGGGGAAGCAAGGAGGGGGCTGTGGTGCAGCAGTGGGATGTGCTGGGGTGTTTAACTCCAGCTGTGACGAGCAGAGCCTGGGCAGGACTGGAGGGGAGCAGCCGGGACCAGCCCAACCGGGAGCAGCTCGTGTGGGTGCCCCAGCTCGGCTCCAGGAGCTGAATTCCACCCAGACGAGAGGCAGAGCTCGCAGCCGGAGCCCATTTCCCCTCGAGGCCGTCTTCCAAGCTGCACTCAGCACAGCCCACCCCACTAACAGCCTCCTCCATTAGCATCATCCCGGCTCTCCCGCGGCACTGCCCTCCTCCAGCGGCATCTCCAGACGCTTCCCAGCTCGCCGAGTGCAGCGATTAGGCCTGGAGCCAGGGAGCTGAGAGACCCGGGATTGCTTCCCGCATCTGTCACTGTCACCTCTCCTCGCCCGAGGAGTTCTTGGGGGCAGGGGGCCGCCTCTCACGGCGGGGGTGGGCTCTGCACATCTGGCTGCTCCCGGCTCCAGCTGTGCCAGGTGGACTCGGAACCGCTCACCTGCTCCCGCATCCGCAGCAGCTCCGAGAGCAGGAGAGCTCTGCTCGCTTTCACAGGGGAGGGAACGTCCCCGGAGCAGATGGGAAGAGGGAAACTGCCAGCAGCGGGCTGCTTCGCTTGCTGGATGAAGGAAAAACTTGCCCAAATCCTCATGTGTGCACACAGAGTGATGAGCTCAGGGAGAATGTGAGGCCTGGAATTCCCCGGGAATGGGTACCTCACTCGTGAGTGCCCCGGGAACAGCTGGTCCCGCACCCTGCGGCTCCTGTCACCCATCTGCTCGTGGGGTGTTTGTCACTGCTCTGAAAAATCAACTTGAGAGTGGGGAAAAGAGAATCCCACAGGCTGGGAGAGCTGGGGGTGCTCACCTGGAGAAGGGAAGGATCCAGGGAGAGCTCAGAGCCCTTTCCAGTGCCTGAAGAGGCTCCAGGAGAGCTGGAGAGGGAGTGGGGACAGGGCATGGAGGGACAGGACAGAGGGAATGGCTTCCCACTGCCAGAGGGCAGGGATGGATGGGATTTTGGGAAGGAATTTCTCCCTGCGAGGGCAGTGATGCCCTGGCACAGGGTGCCCAGAGCAGCTGTGGTTGTCCCTGGATCCCTGGCAGTGCCCAAGGCCAGGGTGGACAGGGCTGGGAGCAGCCTGGGACAGTGGAAGGTGTCCCTGCCCACGGCAGGGGTGGGATGGGATGAACTTTAAGATCCCTTCTCACCCAAATCCTGGGATTCTGTTTTCCAAGTGCTTCAGGTCACGTGGATGAGGTAAAAAGTTGGGAGTTAAAACATCTGGGCAGGCAAACACCAAATCTCCAAATTTTGGTGGACAGGGAGAAAATAAATTAAAATTAAAATGCTGAAGGCCATTAACTGCTAACAAACCAAAAAAGGAGTAGGACACACATTCCCAGCGCTGCCTTCCCAGCTCTCACGAGGGCTCCAGTGAGAGATGCCTGCCCCAGGATTTCCTCCCCCCTCAGTCTGAAAAGGAATTACCTCGAATTCCTGCGCCAAATCCAACGGCTCAACCAGCCAGGAAAGGGGAACGCAGCCTTCCCCGAGCCCTGCAGCTTCCTCATTCTTTCAGGAGAGCCACGGTGGCTGCCTGGATTTATGGAATTGCTGCTTTTGTCCAGCCTTCAATGCAAATAGGCCAGGGGAGATAAGGTCTGCAGGTTTGTCCTCTTTGCTTAAAGCCAGCCTGGGCTTCTGCTGGTGGCTAAAAACCCTCATTTGAAAGCAAAGGGAAGATTAAAAAAGGGGAAGACAAAGCACTAAAAGCTGCTCCCCTTCCAGCAGCGGGTCCCAAATTAGTCCCAGGGAATATTCCAGCAGGTTGCAGACGGAGGAGCCACACTCTGCCTCTCAGGGGGAGCAGGATTAGCCTGAATTTGCATCTTTATGATCAAAGCTCGATTAGGAGATCCTGTTACAAAGAACAAGAACCACATTTCCCGTGGCTCAGGAGACAGAGCAGCTCCTTCTGACAGCCCCACATGAGGAATCTGGCTGAGATAACGATCTGCCTCTGGAACAATGCCTCGAGTTTCACTGGCTGTTCGTACAAAGTCCTGCAGCCTCTGCTCCCAGGATATCTTTTCCTACAGATGCAGAGTGGAGCAGCCACCGGAATGTGTTATCTGGCTGTTTGGGGGAGTTAAACCCATGTTTTCAGCCAACAAGTGAAAACATTTCCCTCTCCTGCAAGCCTGACTCAGCCTAGGGAAGGTTCTTGATGTGGTGCCAATCCCTTTTGTAATCACACCTCTCTGGTGCCCAGCAGGGAGGGAAAAACCAAAGAGGCCAAAGCGTCCTCTCCTCCCTCCGACCTCACCTCGTGGCCCTGTGGGATCTCACCTGGAGGGAACTCCACAGCCTGGAGGCACCCAGGGTCTATTCCCTGCTGCAAATGGGATTTCAGCCTTACCCCATCCCTCTCCAGGACCAGGAGTAAAGTTTGGGCTTATTGAATATAAAATAAAGAGATTCTGACAATTCCATTGTTTTAAAATAAGCCCAGGTTGGATGGGGCTTGGAACAATCTGGTCCCTGCCTATAGAATGAGAGGATCTTTCCCAACCCAGACTCTGCTGTGATTTTAACACCGAGACTGGAGACAGGCAGACATTTTGTGGATATTTGGAGCTTCCTTGTGACAGCATTTCTGGGCAGGAAGAGAAGGAAATCTGGAGGAATTGTTGCAGCTTGAGGCTGTGTTTAACTACAGTTGGGCAAACAAGCACGAGGAGCGAGGCAACGAGGGCTTACAGAGAGCTCTTCTAGGCTGGTACAAAGCTTCATTGTCCAGGAAGCTTCTCCTTGGAAATAAATATTTAAATATTAACGGGAAAGACAAGGCAAGCTGAACTAGGCTCCTTGATTCCATGTACTTGGATCACTCGCCTTCAACTCAGAGGGATGAATTTCGGACCTGTTTAAATGAACATCACATGGAAAATGAGATCTGCTGATTAACCCACCCCCAAAATGCATGAAATTCATTAAGCATTTCACTACTGTAGGCTCCAAGTGCAGATTCAAACTCAGTAGTGTGCTTCCAGTCCTTTTTATAAATCATTTACTTTGGGTTTAACACATTCAAGCAGTAACTGTGCTTTGCCAAGCCCACGGAGAGCAGGAATCACCGGATTATTTGGGAATACTGCTTTAAAACTCTCTGCAGCTGTGTCATGCTAAAGCACTGCAAAACAGGTGACACATGAGCATGGAACATCCTCAGCAGTTTGCATTTTACTGTGCCAAGAGAGTTACAATTCCAACCCAGGCCAGAAGAAACCATTCACCTCCCGTTTGATCTACTCGCCCTTAAAATCTCTCATCTGAGGACAGGATTGATTTTTTTTGGAAAGGTATTTCCAGAAATCGTTAAAAAGTAACCTCTCTAAAGATTAGAAAAGCCGAAGTCAAAATTTTGGAGTAGGAACAGTGGGGCCAAGCAGAAGCAGTTCTGGTTTCCAAGGAATAGCAAACATTCACTACGAGTGGGATGGTGTCCACGAGGACAGCTGGAAGTGACAGCTGGAGGCTCTTCCAGGGAATGTCACCACCGACACCCCGTGGCTTTAGGGACGCGGCACCGTGCCACGGGCCAGGCCACTCCTCTTTAATCAGTCAGCTTTCCACACAAGGTACTGAATATTAATTCTATTTACATTCAAAAATAGCATTTTTCTCTCTTCAGTACAGAGTGGGAACGCCCGGGGGTTAGGCAGGAGAATCCCTCCTAGCACAGGTGCAGCACGGCTTTGTTGATCTCCGGGTTGGTCCAGTCGTTGCGGATGTCATCCAGGTGATTATCAAAATCCACCAGTGTCTCGTAGGATTTGCTGTCCAGGAGGGATGCAGCGATGCGCTGGGCTTCGGTCCAATCTTCACAGAAGTCGCTAGGGTGGAAAAGAATCCGGAATAAATTGGAATCACCAAGGAAAACTCTGGGAAGTTAAGGCACGCTGCAGAGTGGGCACGGTGGGGATAGCACGGCCCGGCTGCAGGAACTGATGCCTTAGGTTTTAATTTCTACATTTTTCAAATCCTGTACTGCCCAGTGTGTGACTCTAAAGTTTCTTGTAGCTCCTTAGCTGCTCTCTTAGGCCAGATAGATGTAACAAAGCTGCTCTGAGCTGTTCAAGGACACTCGGGCTGTCCTAGGCCCAAAAGGCGTAAACTGGGACCATGAGAGAGGTGGAGAAATCAAAGAGAGCTGAAGTTTTAATTGGTGAATTTATGCTGAGATGCAAATGAACCAAACCTATATCAGTGTCAAGAACTCGTGACTCGTTGTCCATCTCGGGGTCCATTTTATGGAAGCAGCCTCTGGCTCCCCAGGGTGTGCCTTGAAGGCCTTCAAATAAATCCCTGCCTTTATTCCCTTACTCCTGTCTGGTCTCTGTTTCTGGGTGGCTGGGACAAGGCATCAGAACCAACTGCTCCCTCTCACTGCGAGCAGCAGCTTTAAAACCCCTGCCAGCTACACCCCCAGTGGCACTCAGCCGTGAAGTTGTGCCCTCACACAGCCAGCCTGCTCTCCCCCAAACCCAGGGAATTCCCGGGACACTCACACGTGCGGGTCCTTGCACCTCCACTTGTTCTCGTGCAGCTCGTACACGTGGATGGCAGGCTCCACGCACTCCATGGTGAACTTGGTGTTGTCAACCTGGGGTGGGACACACAAACACCACCTCAGTGTCCTCCTCAGCGTCCCAAGAGATGAAATAAACCCCAAATCAGTTTGTATAAACAGGGCATTTTACACTCATGCACTGTTTTACCCTCAAATAGCCAAATTCAAGCTGCCCGTGTCCTTTGTCCCAGCAGTGAGGAGGCAAAGCTCTGTTTGTGACATTAAATCTAAGAATTTAAGTTGCACGAGGAGGGCTGGAGCCAGAAATTGCTGCCTGAACATGCAGAGAAGGCCTCCAGTTCCTCTGAGGTGGCAGAGAGCTCACCACAGTCTCTCTGTGGATTTACTTTGTACTTCAGTGCTCGTTGCATCTCTTCCCCAGAGCATTTCGAAGGGGAAGAGAAACTGAACTCCTCACAAAAGGAGCCAGAGAGCAGCATTTCCCTGGTCCAGCAGCAGGGTCAGAGCACACGGTGGGGTGAGGGGAAGGAAATTCTTTACCATGATGAGCGCCGTGTCCGTAAAACCCTCGGCGATCCGGGAGGCCACTTTCTCTGCAACCTGGTTTGGGCTGGAGCAGAAGGGAAAAGGAACTGAGTGAGGGGAGCCACGAGTTCCAGCTGAAAGCAGCAGGAAATGAGCTCAGAGAGATGTGAGAGTGACTCTGGGTGCTTGCAAACAGCAACGAGATAAGGAGCTGATGCCACAGCTGATAGGAGGCTCTGCAGCACCCCACCTGCAGCTCAGCTGTGTCTAGGAAATGCCTTTGGAATGACAAGGAATCAACATTTTGTGACCTCCTATCTTCTTCCTCCAGACCAAAGACTCTGCCCTGGCAGGCATTTGAAAGAGAAACTTGAGTTTTCTCCCCAGTCTGCACTGAGAACTTGCCCAAAATCAGATAACCTTTGAAAACCTTGGCCACGTTTCTAAGGTGACAATCTCTCTGTGGTGCCACTGACAATCTCTGTGTGGCACGTTATCTTCAGAAATTAAACGGAAGTTTTAAAAAAACATCAAGCCCGTGATATTCTTTCAAACCTCAAAGAGAACAAACTCTATCTTCTCCTTAAAAATGTGCCCAGCAGATTTATAAGAAAAGGACAAATCCCTTTATCCCTGTTAGATACCTCAGAAGTCACAAATGTTCCTTAAAAAACATAATTGAGTCTGAATATCCATTAACAAATAACTGGGATCAGATCATCATGGAGTGGTTTGGGTTGGGAGAGACCTTCAAGATCCTCTCATCCCACCCCCTGCCATGGGTGGGACACCTTCCACTGTCCCAGGCTGCTCCAAGCCCCAGCCAACCTTGGACACTTCCAGGGATGGGGTATAATAATTTAAATAAGTTGTTCTTCTTCTAATTAGTCCCAATCCTGGATTTGGCTAATAGATAGAGGGGAAAACATGGAACACACAGATCTAAAATGAAACTGTGGCTCCACAGGAAGGTCCCTTACTGTTTACTGAGTAATCTGAGTCAGCCAGCAGGGAAAAAAATGACTAATCCTGAGGAAAAAAAGCAATAAATAAGAGGTATCACTGCCTGACTGACATCATCTGCCACTTCTTTACCACGTAAGAAAACGCTTTGAAAAAACTCAAGAGATAATTACGAAAATTTAGAAAGAATTAGGTCACTCCTGACTTTCCACAGGATCCTGGGAGCCGTCAGACTTCACAAGATCCGTACCGCACGAGCAAACGCTCTGCAGGTTTTGGCTTTTTCCCTGACAACTGCAATTCAAGAGGCTGGCACTCGTTCAAAGAGTGGCCTTTTATAGCAGCCACGGGCGAGGAGGGATTCTGCAAAGCCCGGACTTCCTGCACCTGACCAAAGGCCACCTCCCGCAGCCCCGCGGAGACAATGTGGAAGCAGCTGACAGTTGTCAGAGGGAATCAACACGCCTGATTTGTGGGGATGATTTCTGCTGGCAGAGTCCAAGGTACGAGCTAAAAGAGCAAACAGAAGGAAATATTGGCCCAACACACCTGGCATCTTTCACGCGTTCGTTCGCCTGGTAATATCCAGCTATCACGTAGCTGTTCTCCTTGCACCAGGAATCAATCTGGAAAAGCAATGGGAACAATAAATCCTAGGAAACCCACTCTCCCTCCCTCTGATTTCCTTAATCCTGAGGTGATTCGTGGCTGTCCTGTGAATAAACCAGGATTTTCCTGGAATAAACCAGCACTGCTCTGTCTCTGCTGCTCGGTTCTTTACATCAACCCATATTTCTGCCTGTTCCTGTGCGTGTTCACCCACAGTGGGGCTGACTGAGCCGGGATGGAAAAACCCAGTGGAGCATTTGGAGAACGATGGGAAACATTAACCAAATGGAGCAAAAGAGCAAGGAGCTGTCTCAGTCAAAGCCTGGCCTAAATTCCAGTGACAGGACAATTAAAGCCTGCCTGGAGAGGGTTTGGGTCTCAGCCACCCATGGCTGGGATGATTTTCTGTCAGTGTTCACCTGACAGGGGACTTGAGAGAATGTTCCCCTCGTGGATGTGTGGCTGCCCTGTCCTTGCAGAAAGCTTTTATTTCTAATATAACCAGGGGAAAATGCAACCATTTGGGGCCTTCATTAGAAAATAAAGCTTGAGGTGAAAGGTGAGTGTGAGGCAGAGGTTTGTCCCATTTAACATCTTTTCAACTGGGATCAAATTGTTTTCCTTTGAGAGCTCTCCCTTATTTAACACCTCTATGTAAATGCTTAAACAGATGTATTTTTTTCATTTAATTGACACAGTTTTCGATTTGCACAAGTACAAAACTGAGGTAGTTTTGCTGGTTGTTGTTTTTTAATGAAATGAGTTTAAACATTGCTGTTCTTGCTGCTTTAAACTCCATTTGGGGCCTTCATTGGAAAATAAAGCTGGAGGTGAAAGGTGAGGGTGAGGCAGAGGTTTGCCCCATTTAACATCTTTTCAACTGGGATAAGATTTCTTTTCCTCTGAGAGTTCCTCCCTATTTAACATCTGTGTGTAAATACTCACACAGATGCATTTTTGGCCTGTAATTTACACAACTTTTGGTTTGCACAAGTACAAAACTGAGGTGGTTTTGTTCTTTGTTGTTTTGTAATAAAATGAGTTTAAACACCACTGTTCTTTCTGCTTTAAACTGGAGCTGAATTCCTCCTGCTGAGTCTGCCTTGGAAAATATCTATCTATCTATATGATAACTATATATATGAGATGTTTTTTGTTAGAATCGAGGGTATCAAGTCAGCAAAACACAAAGCCCTGAAAGGCAGAAGGGGAGAAAGCAGCTCGAATTTTCCTCTGCAGTCCCTAGAGAGCACGGCCTCAAAAAACCCTCCCCAGCTCTATTAAAAAGGACTCCAAAAATACATCTGGTGCTGACCTGTCGCATCCTGGAAGTCAAATCAATCTCATTTTCAGCAATAATTATAGTATTAGACTGCAGGACCAACCCAACAAAACAGCCACGTGAATAATCCAAGTGATGACATGGATTTAAGTGATAAAAAAAAAAAGCTGTGCAGCCCTGCAAGAGCTGCTGTTTCAATTCCAAACCCATTTTGAGGGCTTAGAACTCTGGTTTTAATTGTTAGTGGCTTGAAAGCTTGGCATTAGAGCCAGCAGCCCAGACAGTAAATTAATAATAATAATTATTATTATTTTAAAAGAAAGTCCATCAATTTAAAAATTAAAAACCTCAGTCCCAAATCCATCTTTGTTCTGTACCAAAAATTGCCTTGAAAAGGAAGAAGAGAACGATTTTAAGTTCTCACTTTCCTAACTGGCAATTAAAAATTATTTCTGCATTTAAAAAAAAAGGAGTGGGGAAAAAAAATATCTCATTTTGGAATGGAAGCTTTTCCAGCTNCAAGGGATGACATGGATTTAAGTGATAAAAAAAAAAAGCTGTGCAGCCCTGCAAGAGCTGCTGTTTCAATTCCAAACCCATTTTGAGGGCTTAGAACTCTGGTTTTAATTGTTAGTGGCTTGAAAGCTTGGCATTAGAGCCAGCAGCCCAGACAGTAAATTAATAATAATAATTATTATTATTTTAAAAGAAAGTCCATCAATTTAAAAATTAAAAACCTCAGTCCCAAATCCATCTTTGTTCTGTACCAAAAATTGCCTTGAAAAGGAAGAAGAGAACGATTTTAAGTTCTCACTTTCCTAACTGGCAATTAAAAATTATTTCTGCATTTAAAAAAAAAGGAGTGGGGAAAAAAAATATCTCATTTTGGAATGGAAGCTTTTCCAGCTGCAATTCCCAAGCACAGCACTGTCACCACAGGTATCCTACAGCAATCAGCTCCTGATATTTTTAGTCACGTCCAGCCCTGCCAAGGATAAATCCAAAGTGGCTTTGCTTTGCTGCAGCCACCCAAGGGGGAGCCTGGGGGTCTGGAAAACCCTGGGAAGAGGAGGAAGAGGAAGAGGGAAAGGAGGAGGAGGAGCTGAGTGCTGTTCCAGGGGAGGGAAGTGCTCCTTGGTCTCTCCTTTTTTGGAGCTGTGGGTGTCAAACCACATCAATTAGCTGAGAAATTCAGAGGCTGGAGTGCAACTTAATTCACTTTTTCTTGATGACTCTGGCTTGGAAAGGGATTTCAGAGGGCAAATTAAACACAGCAGCCTCTGCTCTGCCCTCCGGAGTGACAGAGCTGGGGAAATCAGAGAATCCTCGAATATCCTGGGCTCAAGGATCACCAATCCAGCTCCTGGTCCTGCACAGACACCCCAAAATCCCTCCCTGTGCCTGGGAGCATTTCCCAAGTGCTCCTGGAGCTCTGGAAGCCTTGGGAACGTGGCCATTCCCTGGGGAATTCAGTGCCTGACCCCGCTCTGGGTGAAGAACCTTTTCCTGATATCCACCCTAAAGCTCTTCTGGCACAGCTCCACGTTTATTTATTTGGGGTTTGTTGATTCCTTGTACCCCCTGCAAGTTTTAGGAGGCAAAGCCCTGAAGTTTGCAAGTCCCTCCTCTACTTCCAGATTAAATCTGGAGATTTTTTGCTCCCGTTTCTCGTTCTCGGATGACTCAGGGCAGGGGAGAGGAGGCGAAACTTGTGGGGCTGGTTCTAAAAACCCTCCCACAGGGCCACCCTCCACCAAGAATCACCAATAATTGAACTGGAAAAGCACCAGATCCCATTAAATCCTGCCAGAGCTGTGAAATCCTTTCGAAACGAAGCATTTTTGCTGCAAAAATGGAGTTGAACCACCCTGATCTCCCTGATTTATTCCGGATCCGCACGCCAGGCTGTACAGAAGATGTGGAATCACCTCCTTTCAGCCCTTCTCCACGAGAAAATCCAATTTTCACAGCTGCTCTGACAGGATTTATTGACACTTTTGCCTTTGTTTAAACCCAGAACAGCAGCAAAAGGCCCCGGGCTCTTGTAAAATTCCGTGTTTTAAAGGATCACAGGAGTGGCTGAGAACCACACAGAGCTGTAGCAAATCCTAATTGATGTGGGAAGCACCAGCAGTCTCCAATCTTTACCTTTTTTACCCAAAACTGAGAGTAAATCAGTAAAATTCTGCCATTGCTTTGGCTCCAGGATAATTTTCTTCTTGAAGATGCTGCAAGAAACTGGATTTATTTCCTAAAAATCTGATCCTGCTGCAAGATCTGCACTGAAAAGCTGCTCTGAAGGCCTGAAGTTTACCAAAATTCACTGCTTAAACCCTGCAGAAAGACATTTAACCCCAATTTAACGACAACACGCAGTGCTCTGCTACTCCTACGCTGCTGTAAATATATTTAAAATGATAAATTTTGTGTGTTCCACAGCAAAATTGAATGGTCAGGGCTCAGGCTCAGCTCCTGTCCCTGTGGCTCTGGCTGCATTTCATCATTTCCAGGCTTCACAAAGATGTCAACATTCCCGTGGCATCATCTCAGCTGGGGAAAACTGGGATTTATTCCCAAGTAATTGGAATTTGCTTACAAATAAAGTCATTTTGGGGATGAGAACGACTGAGGGAAACATTATAGCCAAGGAGTCTGGAGGAATTAGAAATTAGTTATTTTTAGTGATACCAAAAAGGGATGGATTTTCTTTTGCTCATAATCACATAATCATGGAATCATGGAGCAGTTTGGGTTGGAAAGGACATTAAAATCATCCCACCCCAGCCATGGCAGGGACA
>VYXC01012198.1:349143-394577 GCA_013397175.1 Platysteira castanea | reverse complement strand
GAGGAGGAGGGCAGTGGGTTGGCGGTCAGCGCTGGAGGAAATGGGCTGGAACCACTTCTTGCTCTGGCTTTAAAAGGAAATGCCTGGCAGCTTCCCCCATCTCCCACCCGCTGCTTCCCTCCTCCCTGGGTGGTGGGAGCCAGCTCCCAGCCTGGGTGCTGAGCCCTGCTGGGTGCCAGGCAGCTCTTCCCACGAAGCTTCGTCCCTCTGGATGGTTTCCACAGAAGGAATGCTCCCCCCATGAGATCCTGGCGTGGATTTTTGCCCCAAATCCTGTCCCAAACCCTTGGGGCCTCACTTGCCAGGGGTTGTTTTCTCACAGGGAATGCAGGTCTGGCTCTGGGGACGGCCCTGAGCGCGGGATCTTCCAGCTGGCAGGTGGCAGTCCTGCTGTCCCAGGGCGTGGATTTGGGAAATCCAGACATTCCCAGTGGAAATCCCCCCCTGCCCCAGCTGATTCTCCCTGGCTAAGGGACAGGGGGATACCACCAGGGTCAGTCTCAGACCTTCTTCCCTTCAGACTCATCTGGTCCTGGCAGGACAGTGCTGAGCGGCCAATCCTGCTCTTCTGCATCCCAAACTTCTCCTGGAACTCAGTGGCTCCTGCTCGTTCGGGAAGCCAAATCCACAGCAAGGGCAGCTCACCCAGGGGGTGCCAAGCTCATGGGATGCTTCCCTCTCCCTCTGGATCCCCTGGCTGCATCCCAGCCCTGGGCTCCGATCCCTGCTCCCTCTCCACACCCTCTGCACCCACGGGTGCCCTCCATCCTTTCCTCGGGGTGTTTGGTGTTGCTGGGTGTGCTCCTACCACTCATCCCAGTAATTCCTGGCTGCAGCAGCTGGTTCCCAGCTCCTCAGGGATTTGGCAGAGCTCTGGCTGTTCCCTGCGAGCCCCGGGAATGGTGGATCCTGGCAGAGCTGCCCCTTCCTGCCCACGCTCCTCCGTGCTGCAATTTGGGACTGTCTGGCTCTTTCCTCATCCCAGCAGTGACGGGAACAGTTTCTCTGGACCATCCCTCGCTTCCCAGCCACGTCCAGGCCTCTGCCTGCTGCCAGCTGGCCCCTGGCCACCGGGATGCTCCTGCCTCGGGAGCAGTGGGGATGAAGGGGACGAGAGCTTCCCCTCAACCTCCCGGCGGTGAGCGCGGTGCTCTGACAACGAACCCTCCCCACCTTGCGAGAGCCACCTCGGCCGTGCTGCCTGCGGGGAGAAAAAGCCTCGGGGAGCATTCCTTACGGGAATTCAGGCGCACGAGGAGCAGCAGCAGCTTCTTGGCCAGCAGAAATAAATAAAGCTGCTGCCCCGGCTGCAGCCGGTGTGGGATGCTGAGGGTGCTGCCAGCGCCGGGCTGGGGGTGCGGGGAGTGCTGGGATGGGGGGATCCGCTGCGTCCGTGGTGTGATGAGTGTGAGCTCCTGCGGGATGGGGACTTTCCAGCCTGCTGGATGTGCCCGGGGATCCCCCGGCCTCGCTTGAGGCTGCGGAGGGCTGGGAACGCAGCAGGAATCGCTTGGCTCGCTGCTTTCCACTGGAGCTGCGGCAGCCCTGCTCTCTCTCTCTCTCCCTGGGGGTCTCTCAGCCTTTTCGGGCGACCCTGAGAACCTCTTTTCCTGGCAGTACCGCGCCTGGATCCGCCGGGATTACGGCAGGAACCCCTTCCAGGACCAGGAGGAGCTGCAGCGCTTGCTGGGCCGGCAGCACGAGGGGCAGAAGGAGCAGCAGCCGGGGAGCAGGGATCGCTCCTGGCTCCGCTCCGCAGCTCCCACCTTCCCCGCTCCCTGCCACGCAGCTGGCACCGCTGGCGGCAGATGGATGAACAGATAAGCAGCCGGCTGCTTCCTGGGCAGGCGCTGGCCCTGGGGCTTGGAAAACTCCGTTTTCCCGTTGCCAAGCGGCTCCAGGGATTCTCGCCCAGGGCAGGAATCCGCCAGCGCCGGCGTGGGCTCCTGGGTTGGAGCAGGGGGACAGGACAGGACTCACAGACCCTCCCCGTCAGCTGCCAGCTCCAGTTAATGGGTGACAGCGTCCTGCGCTGTCCCATTCCCCCATTCCCAATGGAATAGAGCCGCTTTTCCACCCTCAGAGCAGCAGCCAGCCCCGTCCCCCTCTCCTCACTGCGATGTCTGGGCGCTCCTCTGGCAGGGCACGGGAATGCTGGTGCCGACCTTGGAAATCCAGGGTGGGAGGAGATGGAGAGAGGCCGCCTTGTCCTCTGCTTCCCTGAGGAAGGAAGGAGGAATCCCGGGGTGTGGGGGTGCTGCTGAGGCTCGGCTGGCACCCAGAGGGATGGGGAGAGGGGCTGGAAGCTCTTGGGGCTGCCTTGAGCGGGGAGTTTCCCAGTCCAGCCTGTCCTCGGTGGGTGAATATCTGGCATTTTCCTTATCCCAACCCCAGGGAGAGGGGAAATCCAGCAGTGCTGGAGGCCGCCTGTCCCACTGCCTCCATCCCTGGAGCCAGAGTGGCTCTGGGTTTTCCCTGAGCCCCCTCTGAATGTCCCTGCTCGCCAAAGAAGCCAAAAGCCTGGTTGGACTCACTCAACCCATGGACTGATTTAACTCTGTGCCTCTCCAAAAGCCTTTTTAATACCCAAAACCCGTGGCCATGGCCAGTTTTTCATCTCAAACTCGGGTTGTGCTTCTCCAGAGCTTTCTTTGGCAGGAATCCCCCCGTCTGCCTTACAAGGAGGGTCCCACCCCATGGATTCAGCCCTTCTGCATGGAAACCTTCAACCTTCCCGTGCCATCTCGGCCTTTTACTATAAATACCTTGTTTGTCCCCTCAAAAATGGCCGTTTTGCAATTCCTTCTAAGAAAAAAGGGATTAAAAACATTTCTAGGAATTCCCTTAATGAAGATTTCTGGGTACTCATTATGTGTCAGGACCAGGGGTGACTCGTCCAGCTCCTAATAAAGAAGAGAGTGATTAAAATTGTCCTTGGACTTGATTGGTGGTGCTCCTGCTGGGAATGCAGAGATGGACTGAAATGGCCTCCCTGCTTCCCATTTTCTTGATGAGAACCACCAGCAAAATGAGAAGTTTTAAATATTCAGTGTTTATCCATGATGTATGGAATTCTGGGGAAAAAAATGGGGGCTTTTCCCATTATTTCTCAGGTGAAGAAAAGGGTCCCTGTGGTTGTTTTTTGACACGGAAGCAATGCCATGTGAGGGAAAGCAATTAATGGGATCAGTGCTGTCGATGGAGAGGGCTGAGTGAGCAAACGGGATCAATATTGGATTTAAAGCCCCTGCTGTCATTTTAGGAAGCAGAAAAATGGAACTCGCACGCAGGAAGAGAAAAGAGAAGAAGGTGGGAGTCAATAGGAAGTCATCGGAGATGGGTGATAAGCAGAGATTGGCTTTGCACGAGGTGTGATAACCTCCACAGCCACCCCCGGGGCTCAGGCACTCCCCAGGGAACCACGGCACCACAGCAAAACCTGGGAAAATCCCCCCGATTTGGGGAATCACAGGGAATTCTCCCCCAGAGCAGCAGCACCCTCCTGACATCACAGCAATGGCCATGCCCAAAAAGCTCCCCCTAACCCGAATTTCCCAAAATTTTCAGGGTGTCCCAGGTGAATAAATCTATTTTTCCACTCCGGCCTCCATCAGTGGTGGTTTTAGGAATTCTGGGAGGCAAAGCCTGAACAGGTAAAACTGGGCTGATCCCCACTTCTTCCTGCATTGCCAAGGGCACCTCACGCTCGGCTGCTCGGCCCTGCTGTCCCACATCAGCCTTCCCGAAATCCTGGTGCCTCTGGCACCCATTTTAAGGGATTCGATATTTTATCCTCACCCCGGGGAATTTAGATTTTACCTTTCCAGGCTGCCTGTGAAGCTGCAGAGCCGAAATGAAGCTGGGAATGGTGAAGTCACCCCGCTCCATTGCGATGAATCTCCAAGTCTTTGGTCTCCAGAGGGGATGGAGAGTTTGGTTGTGTGAAGACCCTTTAAAATACCACAGATTTCCCAGGATTTTAACAAAATAAAGAGTTTCTTACAGGAGGGTCTCTCTCTGGCAGGGGAAGGGGTGATGCAAACCCCTTGCAAAGCTCAAAATTGTATTTTCGGTCAAAAAAGAGAATGAATCCTCCTAATCAATCTGATTGCAGAAGATGGTTTTGGCTCACCCCAAATCTCCTGAGGGGGAATCCAGTGAGGATCAGAGGGGTGTTTAAAAACAAAGGCCATTAGAGGCATTCTTTATTAGAAATGACAGGCGAGGTTGTGCACCTCAGAGCGTTATTTTTATTAAACCATCTGTGCAGCTCCACACATTTCCCATTTCTCTGTATTACCCACGTGGGAGTGATTATGGTTTTCTTCCAAGAAATGTGTGTGTAATCTGGTAATCCCAAAAAAAACCCCTCTGAAGTCAGGCTGCAGATGGCCCTTGATGCTCTGGTGGCCCTGGCTGGGTTTGGGGCGCTGGGCATGGTCAGGACACCAAATCCAGCTTGGGAACAGCGGGAACTGCTTGGAGATGGGCTAAACTGGGACTGGGGATGGGCTGAACCGGGACTGGGGATGGACCCATCTGGGACAGGGGAGATTGGGCTGGGACATGGCAGCGGCAGATCTGGAGCTGTGGATGGACCAGTCTGGGATTGCGGAAGGTGGTCTGGGACTGGGAATGGACTGAGCTGGGACTGGGGACAGTGGTCTGAGGCTGGGAAGGCTGATTTGGGATTGGGGATAGAATGACCTGGGACTGGAGAGGGACCAGTCTGTGGCTGTGGAAACTTCTCTGGGACTGGGGAGGCTGGCCTGAGACTGGGAAGACTGGTATGGGGCTAAATTACTCTGGAACTGGGGAGACTGGTCTGGAACTGGGGAGGTTGATTTGGGGATGTACTGATCAGGGGCTGAGGATGGACTGACCTGGGACTGGGGATGCTGATCTGAGACTGAGCTGGGACCGCTGATGGGCCAGTCTGGGTCTGGGAAGAGTGCTCTGGGGCTGGGGAACCTGGGTTGGAACGGGGGATGGATTAATTCGGGATTGGNCTGATTTCGGGGAAAGCCGCGCTTTAAGAGAAACTGCGGCGCGTGCCCCTCCGGCACGCTCCTCATTGGCCAGCCCCACACGGCGCTGCCTTCTCATTGGGTGGATCCCGAGCGGGAAGGGGCCGGTGACTGGTGGAGGGCGGAGGGGGCGTGGCGGTAGGCGTGGCCTCATTATCGCGGCGCTATATAAGGCGAGCGCGGTGAGTGGCGCGGGCGCGGAACCGGGAGCGCGCGCTGGGATCGGCACCGGGACCGGCCGGGGGACAGGTACCGGACAGGGCCCGGCATCCCCCGTGGGAGGGCAGGGACACCGGCCAGGGGTGGGCACCGGCATCCTCTGTGAGAAGGCACCGAGCGGCGGGAGTGCAGGGGGAGATCCCTACCCCGATTACCCGCACACCTGCGGGCTGCAGGGAAGGGCAGGGAGTTTTCGGGACCCTCGGGATGCGGGATGTCCCCAGCCCGCTCCTCGTGGTCCGCTGCGGCTCTCAGAGCCCGGTCTGGGCGGGTTGGAGCCCGGGGGTGGCGGTGCGGGGCTGCCGCTGCCAGCCCGGTTTGCTGACTGCCGGTGGGGAGGGTCCTTGGCGTTGTCCCGAGCGTGTGACTCCTTCTCGGGGAGGGGAGATGGAGCTCCGGCCTCTGGCAGCGATGGGAAGAAGCTTTCTAGAAAGCGGGGTGATTTAGGAGCGTCCCATTTCTGCCGGATTTGTGAGGTTTTTCCCTTTGGCCGCCTCTGTGTCCTGCTGGGCGGTGCAGAAGGAATTTGGTGGCACTGAGCTGGTGGGAGCCCTTGGCACAGCAGGGACTGCTGGGTCTCAGGCTGTGCTGGGAGCATCCTTGTTTTCTCCCCCAGCTCTTCCAGTGGGGCAGTAAATAACAAACGAGTGAGGGAGAGGCAGTCCAGTAAAATTTGGAGCCCAAAATGCCTGGAAGGTTGATTCAGGGGCTGCTGGTCACTTCTGCCAGGCCACCAGCTCCTGCCATGCCGTGGAGGTGACAGGGAGGCTTGAGCCTGGCACTTTGCTTCCAGTGGTTGTGTGTTCCTTGTCCCTGTGAGGATTTGGGATGCAGTTTGGAGCCGGGATCCACTCCCTGAGTAGTGCCTGGAGAGAGGAGCTGCTGTTCCCTCCGGGACAGATCCTTGTGCCCAGACCAGCCAGGGCCAGCTCTGGCACCCCAGGGTGGCCTGCCCAGTGTCACTTGCTCAGGTGACAGCACAGCTGGAGGGCTTTAATCCCCATCCCTCTGCTTCCCCTGTCCCTTATCTCGCAGCAAAATGGGAATAAGCAGAGCACTGAGTCAGCTGGTTCTGGGAGCGGAACTCTGGTAGAGCTGGAGGAAGAATTTGTAGTAACTCAGAAGGAAATTGCCTTGATTTTTTTTTTATTTGAAAAGAAGCAGGAGTTGGGCTGGGGGGTATTTAAATCCTGGAATTGTAGAGTTGTGGAATCCTGGAAGGGTTTGGGTTGGAAGGCACCTTAAACATAATCTCATTCCACGATGTTGGCACGTGGAGCTTCCAAGCGCTGCCGGTGGTGCCACGGCTGAGCACGGGGCAAACCAGCCCAATCCCTGCTCCCCAGGCGTGCTGGGATGGAACTGGGAATGCTGACAGGGCTTGTCCCCCTCTGTCCCTGCAGGATGTGTGACCGGAACGGCGGCAGGCGGCTGCGGCAGTGGCTGATCGAGCAGATCGACAGCGAGCTCTACCCCGGCCTCATCTGGGAGAACGAGGAGAAATCCATGTTCCGCATCCCCTGGAAGCACGCCGGGAAGCAGGACTACAACCAGGAGGTGGATGCTTCGATTTTCAAGGTAGTGGCAGGTGGTTGATGCCTTCTCTTGGTGAATCCTGGGCTCTGTGGTGCTGCTGTTGTCCCTTGGTGGGACACGGCCACGCTGTCTCTGGGTTTTACATCCTTAACTTTTGCAGGAGATGCTGTAATTGGTCTCCCAGGCTTTTTTTTTGGGATGATTTATGACTTTTTATCAACAGCTAGTGCCAGTTTTAGGTTTGCTTTCAGCAGGTTTGAATCTATGTCTGACATGAGAAGGAGCTTTTGAGCTGCTCGAAACTTCTCATCAGCTGTTCTGGAGAAAATGCTGGATTTATGTTAAAAAAACCCCAAAAACCTAGAAAGACTTTGCAGGTGGGAAGGAAGGATTTCACTGAAGGGGGGAGTGGATTTCCACTTTTGGGGAAGAATGGGATAATTCCATCCAGAAGCAAAAAAGATGCCCAGGAATTCCCTTCCCTCTGACTCCACTTCCAAGTATCTGGTGAGGGAGTTTACTCGCAGTGACAGCTGGTTTGGGAGCACTGAGTTACGAGCCTGGCATTGAACTCAGCCCTCTAAAAATACAGAAATATCTATAAAAGAAAAAAATATGTATGTTTAAAAAATACGGAGTATTTTTCATTCTTCCTTCAGTGGTAAAATATATTCTCTTACTGAAACCACAAATTATGTTCTGATCTTCAAGAAACCAGTTGAGTTATTTATTAATTCATTACTCACGAGCTGGAAAATGAGGTTAATTTTGATTTTTTTTTAACCGAGCAGCGATTCCTCGTGCTCCCAGCACCTCCTGACCCGTAGGTGCAGAGGTGAAGCCACACACGATGATTTTTGACCTCTGCTTTTTGAAAACCTGGGTTTTAAAAGACCCTTGTTCATTTTTGGGGCACACAGAGCTGCTCTGCACCCCGGAAACCCCTCCAGGCGTGGTGGCCGTGCAGTCTAGGAGTGAAACAGCAAACCCCAGGGGATGCTTGGGGAGGCTGCAAGATGCAAAACGCTCTCTGCAGCCCCAGCTCTTCCTCCCTGAGAGGCTTTGTAGAGCTCTCAGGGAGGGTTTTCTTAGGGGTTTGGGGTTTTTTTTTTGTTCTTTGCTTTAGGCCTGGGCTGTTTTCAAAGGCAAGTTCAAGGAAGGTGACAAAGCGGAGCCGGCCACGTGGAAGACGCGGCTTCGCTGCGCTCTGAACAAGAGCCCTGACTTCGAGGAGGTGACAGACAGGTCCCAGCTGGACATCTCGGAGCCCTACAAGGTCTATAGGATCGTGCCAGAGGAGGAGCAGAAGTGTGAGTCCCCCAGGGAAGGAGTGAGCCCTGCTGTAGGTCCGGCCTGGAGCCACTGACCTGCACCTGAGCAGGGCCAGGCTCTGTGCCCTGGCTCTCTGCTTGTCCTGCTTTGTCCCCCTGGGGTGACAGGGAGGGGAGGAGAGAGGCCAGGCTTGTTTTTTTAACCCCTTGAACCCCTAGGAAACAGGGCACTGCTGCAGCCTCGTGGGAGCTCCCATCCTCCAAGGATGTTTTAGGGAAGGGACATGAGCCTCAACCTGTTTTCCTCCCCAACTCTGCCCTGTGAGGATGGTGGGGAGCTGGAATAAATCCCTTTTCTTGCCAGCACTGCTGGAGGAGCAATAATTTTGCAGAGAGCTGCTCTGCTGTCTGGTGTGGTTCGGGTCACACCAACCATAACTCTGTTTGTGGTTAGGGGAGCGTCTGTGCTTTGTCCTTTTTTTTTAAGTTAAAAACCTGCAAAAAAAGAGTGATTTTTTTTCAGTCAGGAAATCTGCCTTTAGCATCTCCAGCCCGTTCACACAGGGGCTGTGCTGCCCCTATGCAAATGGCACTGCAGGTTCCCACCAGCAGCACCCCTGCACTGGTGGAAAAAGGAGAAGCAGCAGCCCCAGTCTCTGGGGTGCTCAAAAAAACCCCCAAACCCTCTCCTCTGCTGCAGCTCTGTGTTACCAGCCAGACTTTTGATTTTTCTTGCTGCTGGTCGCTATGCAGGGGGGAAAATTGGTCGTAAAGTGATTTTTTTTTGCCCCAAAAAGCAGCTCTGGAGGGGCTCAAGGTGCTGTTACATGGCTCTGCTGTGGGTTTCATAATTTTTGCTGGGTGAGGGGTTTCTAAAACCCTTCGAGCCGTGCTTGGGGAGTGTGTGGGTGTGCTCACTGCATCCCCCCTGTCCTTCCAGGCAAAGCAGGGGTGGCCGGCGGGAGCAGCCTCAGCGATGTCCCGGACATGGACTGCAGCTCCTCTGCCATCGACGACAACCCTTAAGAGGTGAGGCTGCAGCAGGGCTGGTGCAGGCTCAGGCTGCCCCACAGAGCCTGGCCTTCCAAAAATTCCGCCTGCGGAGCTGCGGGGATGGATTTGGAGCTCGTTCCTGGCAGCTGGCACCAGGACAGGGCTCTGGTGGTGGCTCCTGCTTTCTGTGTGCATCCAGCTGGTGACAGGGTCTGTCCCAGCTCTGTGTCCCTTCTCCGCCTTGTCACACCTGGCTGCTTCTTCTGAGCCACCCTCAGTGGCTCTTGAGGGTTTTATTCAAGTGTAGAACCTGGGAAATGCCAAACTTGATCTTCCCAACCCCAAAAATTGGTTGGTGTTGCCTTTCGGAGCCTCTCAGAGTGCTGCAAGGCATCCAGCCTGCTCTGATCCCGGGTTCTGGTGTCCCACAGCCCTCCTGCGTGGATGAATACCTGGGGATCATCAAGAGGAGCCCCTCGCCCCCCCAGGAGACCTGCAGGAACCCCCCAATACCCGACTGGTGGGTGCAGCAGCCCAGCCCTGGTACGTAGCTGACAGCTTGTGTGGGATTTGGGGGGATTTTTGGGGCTGGAAAAACCTTCCCTGTGCGGGGATGTGGAATGGGGAGCAGTTCATTTTATCTTCCTTATTAAGAATGTTTAAAATATTCATTAAGAAATCCACCTGGGAGCTTTTGCTGGCGTCTCCCCTGTGGGAGCTGGGAAGCCTGGGATTTAAAATGAGGGGGCTGGTGGAGGGGAGTGGGAAATTGGGATTTGGGAGCTGGGAATGGAGGCTGAGCTTGGCTTTCTGTGCCCACAGCGTTGCCCCTGATGAATGGCTACTCCAGCTACGAGCAGTATCACTCGGGTAAGGCACCTCACCTGGCCAGCAGGTGTGTGTGGTGGCAGGAGGTGGCTCTGGCTCTGTCCCCCACCTCGAGGGAGGCTTTGCTTTGGGTTCAGGAGGTGCTGCAGCCTCCGGGGTATCCACGTTCCCACGCTGGGATGGATCCTGCCTGGTGTCATGGGGGCAGAGGGCAGTTGCTTGGGATGCTGGGGTCAGCCAGGCTTTGGGAATGGGGGGATCCCCCCGCGGTGTGGGGAGCGTGGAGCACAGGCAGGAGGAAGGGGTTTGATAGATTTCATGGCTACAAACTAAACCACGAGAAGTTCCACCTCAGCTTGAGGAAGAACTTTCCGTGAAGGTTGGCAGAGCCCTGGAAGAGCTGCCCAGGGAGTTGTGGAGTTTCCCTCTCTGGAGACATCCCAACCCCACCCGGGTTTGTCCCTGTGTCACCTGCTCCAGGTGACCCTGCCTGGTCAGAGGGGTTGGACTGGAAGGTCTCCAGAGGTCCCTTCCAGCCCCAGCCATTCCATGATTCTGTAATTTTGGGAGTTCTCACTTGCTGTACCAGCCTGGAGGAGACATCCCTCCACCAGAGAGAGAGGCACTCCCAGGAAATTTGGGATTTGGGCACGGCGGCGAGGAACCGACTCATCCTCTCCTAACGAGACCCCCGCGTCCTCCTCCTCCTCCTCCTCCCAGGTNGGGGATCCCCCCACGGTGTGGGGAGCGTGGAGCACAGGCAGGAGGAAGGGGTTTGATAGATTTCATGGCTACAAACTAAACCACGAGAAGTTCCACCTCAGCTTGAGGAAGAACTTTCTGTAGAGGTTGGCAGAGCCCTGGAAGAGCTGCCCAGGGAGTTGTGGAGTTTCCCTCTCTGGAGACATCCCAACCCCACCCGGGTTNAGGAGACATCCCTCCACCAGAGAGAGAGGCACTCCCAGGAAATTTGGGATTTGGGCACGGCGGCGAGGAACCGACTCATCCTCTCCTAACGAGACCCCCGCGTCCTCCTCCTCCTCCTCCTCCCAGGTTATTCCCAGATGGTGATCAGCTTCTACTACAGCGGGAGGCTGGTGGGCCACGTCAGCACCTCGTGCTCCGAGGGCTGCAGGATCTCCCTGGGCCAGCCCTCGGGCCATGGGGAGAAGCTCTACGCCCCGGACGCCCTGGAGCACGTCCGCTTCCCCTCGGCCGACGCCATCCAGAATGACCGCCAGAAGCAGATCACCAGGAAGCTCTTCGGGCACCTGGAGAGGGGAGCCCTCCTGCACAGCAACAAGCAGGGCATCTTCATCAAGAGGCTGTGCCAGGGCAGGGTCTTCTGGAGCGGGAACACCATGGCCTACAAGGACAGGCCCAACAAGCTGGACCGGGACGATGTGGTGAAGATCTTTGACACCAACTTGTTCTTCCAAGGTTGGTAGGAGCCTCCTGCTTTTTTGGCGGGAGGAGTTCTGCTCTTTCCTGTGGGGGATAAATCTCTGGATTGGTTGATTGAAGCTGGTCAGCCAGCAGATGTGGTGAACAGCCCTGGCTGGCAGCAGTTTGGGGTTGGGAACCCTTCAGGAGGGTGGAGGAAGGGATGGGATGAGGGGGTAGTGCTCATGGCTCTGACCAGAAACTGCTGTGGAAAAACTGAGGTGATTCTGGGATCCCAAAGCTTTGGGACAACACAGAAGGAGTTCCTGGAGCTTGAACCCAGTGTGGGACCCCGTTGGGTTCAAAGGGTAGAGCCCTTTCTCCTTGGACCACTTGGAAGCCACCGCTGCTGGGTTCCCCAGCGCTCTGGATGAGCCCAGACCCAGGCAGGAGTAACGTGGTGTTCTGGGTCACACCACAAATTCCAAACTTGGAGGCTTTGCTTGAGCCCACGGCTTCCTTGCAGGGTGTTTGATCCCGGGGGTGCCTAGCTGTGTCTGGGAAGACACAATGAAGAGGCTCTCACACCTGCCAGGTTCAGCAGAAAGGAGGGAATGATCTTTATTATTGACATATCTCACATTCTTATACACGTCCCAACTCCACAAGGGATTGGAGGACATGTCACTTCCTTCTCAATCCCACTGGAGAAGAAAGGTGCTCATCAAAGTTCTCTTATCACAAAAGGAATGAAAACCAGAAAATACCGTTAAGTAAACATTGGCCATTATTTACATGAAACTGTGAGAAAGAATCTGACTCCAAGGTTAAAAACAGAACGTTTAGCAAAAACCAGGGCAACACCTAGCAAAGGCTGGCAGCCTCTGGAGGGTGAATTCCAAGTTTTCCCGTGTCCTTGCAGAGCTGCAGCAGTACTACAACAACCAGGGCCGCTTCCCCGACAGCAGGGTCATGCTGTGCTTCGGGGAGGAGTTCCCGGACGCGGTGCCGCTGAGGTGCAAACTCATCCTCGTCCAGGTACGGAGGGCTGGGAGAAAAAGGGCTCCAGACAAGGGTGGGAATCCTGCCAGCAGAGCTCCAGCCCCCACAGGGCGCTGGGGGTGGAAGCGTGGTGCTTTTCCACAGCCTCCTGAGAGGGGCTTGGGGTGTTGCTTAGCACGTTCCTGGGTCTGGGTTTGCAAATGGAGCTCCCGGATGGCACAAGATTTGTGGAGTGTGGGGAAATCTGCTGTTTTCCTCCTGATCTGGCTCTGGGACTTCTGCCTTTTCCTGGGGGAAGGGGGAAGTGAAGCCCTGGGCTGGTGGATTTATGATCAGTGATGTGTGAACAGCCGTGATGGGCAGTGTGGGGTTGGGAAACCTGAGGAGGGTGAAGGATGGGGTGGGATACGGGGTCGGTCCTCATGGCTCTGATCAGAAAGCTCTCCCTGGAGAAGCTGCAGCAGTTCTGGGGTTGAAAAGCCTCGGGGCAGGGGGTTCCTGGAGCCTCCTGTGCCCACCAGGGATGTGACAGGGAGGGGGTGGCATCCACTCTTGATGAAGCAGAGACCCACCAGGTCTGTGAGGTCCTGGGGGTGGTTTATGAGGTCAGAGACTGTTCCTGTGCCTCCTGCACAACTTCTGACCTGGTCACCTCTCCTTGCTGTGGGTGTCTGCCCCAGAGGCTCACTCAGGCTGTGCTGGGACATCCCCCAGCCTGTCCTTGCACCTCAGTATCCCTGCTGGGAGGAGCTCCTGGGGCTGCTCCTTTATTCCTGGAGATGCCTGTGGAGTCAGACCTGCTGCCCTGGCAGGACCTGCCCGCCTGTGCTCTGCTCTGTGTCCCCCACCCCACCCCAACTCCAGGGTGGGAGATTCCCCAAGACCTCCCTCTTCACTCAGCATCCTCCTGACCTTTTCCCTCTGTCCCAGGTGGAGCAGCTGTACCTGAGGCAGGTGGTGGACGAGGCTGGGAAGACCTGCAGCTCCAGCCCCATGCTGCCCATGGCTGAGGAGCCCCAGCACGAGCAGGGCTACCGGATCTTCCAGGACATCTGCGCCACGCGGCCGCTCTTCCGAGAGAACCAGCAGATCGCAGTCTGAGCCCCCTGCTCCCCTCACCGCCTGCTGGGCTCGCCTCTTCCAGGCCCAGATTAGTCCCACGAGTGCCTAAAATCCCCCTTTTTTGTTGTTTTTTTATTTTTGGAGAGTTGGGTTTTGTTCTTTGCTGTTTCCAGTGCAGAGTCCGTGTAAATCCAGTGGTGAAAATTGATGTCAGCACATAGCTTGGATGTTCAATGCCCGCCAACAATTGATGATAAAAATGAGTTTTCTCCTCCCAGGGCTGTCTGTAGCTCACGGCTGGGGGACAAGGGAGCATCCAAGCTGTGCAGGAAGGTCAGGGCTGGCTTTGCTTTGCGTTGCCTTTGTTAAGGGCCAGTCGAGCAAAACCAAAAATCACCAGCTGTGAGCACCTGCCCCAGCAATCTGCAGCTCAGACCTTGCTGAGAGCAGCAACTTGATAGGAGGTGACTCTTGGAAAAGCCTTAGAATGCTCAAATTTAGGAAATTGCATCCAGGAATCAGCTTTCCCCCTTCAGAGAGTCCTGCTGATGGGAGGCAGGGCGTGCCTCCCAAAGGGAGCTCCTGAGGTTCCTCCTTCTCTTTGCTGTGAGGTTGTTGTGTTTCTCTTTCATGCCGAAGTGGGTTGAAATTTGGAAACCGATGCAGAGGTTCCGTATGTAAATATTGGCCGTGAGAACTTAGGAATCTTCATTTTTCCTGACCAGAGCCAGAGTTTATCTAAAGATAGAGAGTTTTAATTTTTCGAGATTTGTAGTGTGAATAGCTTGGCCTCACCCTCCCAAACGCACGTGTGGGGCTCTCCCAAGCGTGTCCAGGCAGCGTCATCCATGTGTAAATCCTCATTTTCACAGCCCCTGCGTGTGCCCCCAGCTCTGGGGAGCTGCTGGTGCCTCCCGAAGCAGGACCACACACGTGTGCGTGCCACCAGAGCTGCCTATTTATTGTACACCTGAGGTTTGTTAATTTTTTGGGGGGTAAATTTTTATATCTCCCTGCAATTAAAGTGCTATATTTTGTATTTCTCTTGGTGTTGTGGTTTTTGGGGTCTCAGAGCTGGTGGGGAGAGTCTGGGGCCTCTGTCAGTAAAACCTGATTTGGTTTTAGCTGTGCTGGGGTCTGTGCTAAGCCTCTGTCCCCTCCTTCCTCTTCCACAACTTGCTGGATTTGTCTCCAGGCAGGAAAGGAAGGAGCCAAAATGCTGTAATGCGGTGGAGGGAGGGAACTGGGGTCACTTGGGGATGGTTCCAGGAGGAGGAAGATGTGTCCCTGCTCTTCTGCCGCAGCCCTGAGCTGCCTGTGATGCTTCGAGGCTGTGGGATGGGGGCAGTTTTTCGTGGTGGTGCCCCAAATCTTCCTCTTTTCCTTTTCCCAGGGGAAACGGGAGCGTTTCCCCTCTGTCCTCTGGTGGTGCAATCCCAGCTGGCAGCCGGGTGCCTCCCTCATTCCCTGTCACCCCTTCAGGGGGAGGAGAATTGGAAAGGAAAGGTAAACCTTGTGTGCTGAGAGCAGTTTAGTAATGTTAGGAAAAAATTCTTGACTTTGGGAAGAAATTCTTCCAGAAATTACAGGGTGCCTGGGAAAGTTGTGGCTGCCCCATCCCTGGAAATATTCAAGGCAAGGTTTGATGGTGCTTGGAGCAACCTGGGGTAGGGGAAGGTGTCCCTGCCCATGGCAGGGGGTGGAATGGGATGAATTTTGAGCTCCTTTCCAACCCAAACCATTCCAGATTTCTAATTACAAAAATGTAGAATAGAATAATTAGATAATTATCATGGAAAGAGGAATAAAAGCAAGTGATGCACCATGCAATTGCTCATCCCTACTGAGAAGAAAATGACCTCTATCCCAGCAGAAACCAGGACATTTCCCCATCCAGATTTCTCAGGGGCCTGGTCTAGGGGGAGATGGGAGAACCAGCTTGAACTCTGTGATCAAACATGAGGATTAAGGGAATTCCGTGCCCAAACCCTGGTGGTGGGATGCCAGGAATATTAAGGGAATAAAAGCAGTTAAATTTATTGAAGGGCCTTCATTTAGGGCAGACGAATCCCCGCCAGGGGCTACACCCAAAAATGGACAACGGGTCACGGGTTTTCATCCTTTGATAAGTTTGGTCCATTTGCATATCGGGGGTTAATCTTCCAATTATGGCTTCAGGTGATGAAGTTACTCCAAGTTTGCTCCCCCTACAACTCACTGTCATTTACATTTCTCATGAGGTGTCCTGGATTCCCAGGCTTGGAGAGGAATTTTGTCTGCCCAAGACAGGAGAGCAGCAGCTCACACTCTTTATGCAGCTCAGACTTCCACACTGAAGAACTGCAGGACCACAAAACCATGAAAAATACAAAAGCTGAAATCCTCAGGCGCCAGGAGCGAGGCACCTGCTGCGGGCTGGGCTGGAACAACACGTGAAACACACGATGAGCTGGGGTCTGGCACAGCAGAAACCCCGCTCGTGGTTTCCCCAGATGTGCAGGGCCCAGTCCTTCCTCAGAAACCAGCACCTTGTGCTCGCCTGGAGCCACCTGCTCCCACCCTGGGCTCTTTCAATTTCCACCCCAGACCGCAGAAGAGCCGCGGGGGGCTGAGGTACCTTTTATTGCACTGGTTATTTTTAGTGTTGTCTCTGTGTCTCGGAGCTCAGGGCTCGGTTTGGGACCTTAACCAGCAGCGGGGCTTCCGTCCCAAACAGATCCCAAGAGGAAATACCTGGTGGGTGAGGAGGGACTGGGAAAAGGAGGCAGTGGGATGGGAGAAGGATAATGGGGCGGGCAGGGGTCCCCTTCTTGCTCAGTGTTGGGCTTGGGCTTAGCCTTAATGCCTGGCCTAAGCTGGATTTCCCCAGCTTAAATCCATCGTGAGGCAGCCTCCGAGGCTGATGTTCCAGAGCAGATTTCAAGGTAAGTGCTTTGATTTCACACAAAGATGCTCTGGCCCAGGGTCACCGTGGCCTTTGGGAAATTCCAGGAGGGATTCCTGCACATTTCACTCTTCCTGCAAGCCAGCCAGGGCTGAGTGGCTCTGCCATCCCCATCTGGGGAGCTGGTGGGGTCTGGGAGTGCCCCAACCCCGAGGCAGTGCCTGTGTCCTGGGCACCCATCCCTGTTGCCCTGGTTTTTGCTAAAGCCTTCTGTTTTTAACCTTGGAGTCAGGTTCTTTCACACAGTTTCATGTAAATAACAGCCAGTGTTTACTTAGCGGTATTTTCTGTTTTTCATTCCTTTTGTGATAAGAGAACTTTGATGAGCACCTTTCTTCTCCAGTGGGATTGAGAAGGAAGTGACATGTCCTCCAATCCCTTGTGGAGCTGGGACGTGTATATGAATGTGAGATTGTAAATAATAAACAGATTATTCTCTCCTTTCTGCTGAACCTGGCAGGTGTAAGAGCCTCTTTATTGTGTCTTCCCAGGCACCCATCCCTGCACCTTGCCTGGGCCTGGGCAGCTCCAGGGAGCTGCTGGTGCAGCTGGGCCCCGTCTCGGTGGTTTCGGGCGACTGGTGACTCAAATACTTTCGTTGGTTTCTGTTCATTCGGGTTCCTCTCTGCCACCTCCTTGAAGTGAAACCTCCGTGCCGGCGTCAACTCCTCTCTGTCAATGCCTCGTCCACTGGCAAGTCCCAAAAGTGGCCCAAGTTTTTGGCTGAGGACCCTGTCCCCAAACCCTGGGGGTGATTTATCCCCTGCATCACCTCCACTGAGTGACCCCATGGTGTAGCAGGGTCGTGGAGTGTAAATGAGAAGCTCCGACCACCCTTCCCAAAATTCTTGCTGCTTTTTTTGGTGGTTTCCCACACTTTGAGTCAGAGCTGAGCACCACCGAACTCCTGCCTGATGTTGAGATATTTCCTTGCTTCCCAGGAAGGCCAAACCAGGTACTGGGTCCTGCTGTTCCTCTGGAGAGGGCTGCAGTCCTGTGGGAATGGGAAGGGAATTTCTGGGAGATGCCTGGGCTGGACTCCAGCCTTCAGGGGCAGAAGGCTCCACAAGGGAAGGAGAGCAGAGCTTGGTTTCCATGAAGGAAACCTTCACTGGCAGCAGACACAGGGCTCCCAAAGAATATTTGGGAAGGAGCCACGTGATTACCAAATCCTCCTAACACCTGGCAGAGAAGGGTGGACCAGGGCAGGCAATTTGGGGGAATTTTCTACGATTTTCCAACACAAAGACATCTGCTCCACGGTGGACACGGGGACACTTTGATTTCTGGGTGCTGTGAAGGATGTGATTAACTCCGCAGCCCCCCGATGTTTTGTTCACTGGCTCAGGGATGTTATTTGGGTTCAAAGCCAACCTTTCTCCTCAGATTTGTGGCTGGAAGGCAGTTGGGCGTCTGGGAAGCATTTTCTTTGGGAGAAATTGGGTTATGCCCTGGGTTGTATTAGTCTGGTTCATGATGTGTTTCCAGGACACGCCCCTCACTGAATGCCAAAAATGTCACTGCAGGTGGCTTCAGGAGAAGAATTCAGTGCCCATGAGGACAACCCAACCCTCCCACACGCCTGAAACCCAGTGTGAGGAGTTACCTAGTGCCAAATCTGTGTGGAGAACAGGTTTGATGGGCCGGGGAGGAGGAAGGTGAGGTTTGCTCCAGCTAAATCCTGAGATTTAACCCAACTCAGCCCGGAGAAAGAGGAAAAGCTCTGCAGGTGCCTCCATCCAGTCCTCTGCAACCACAAGCCAGCGGCAGGTCCCGGCTCACAGTTGAACTGCTCGGGAATCCCAGACCCAGCAGCTCCAGCTGCTTCCTCCAGCCTGCCCCCGCTGGGCTCCGGCCCCGCCAGGCGCCTCCCGAGGCGTTAGAAAACAAACAGTCACTTTTTATTTCTGGCCACCAGGCTTTCCAACCGGTCTGATTGCTCAATGCCCCCGTTTCAGCACGGCAGCCTGCCCACGGCGAGCATCTCCGGGCTCTTCCTGCCCGCGTGTTGTAATCTGGGAGCAGCCCCCTCCACCTGGGCCCCGGCAGCAGGACACCTCCTTGGGAAGGCAGGAAAGCTGCATGGGGCTCCTACCTCCCTCTCCACAGGGATTTGTATGCCTTGGGTGGTTTTATGGCCGAAGATGAGGCCTTGTGATCAGGAAAACCCACCCAGAGGTGACTTTGGTGGATCTCAAGGGGCTTGCCCCGTTTTGTGACCGGTTTTTTGACATGACACTTTTCAGCTGTCTCTTGGTTTAGGTGGATGGTCGGACCTGGCTCCAGAGGCAAACCATGAGCTCATGTGGAGGGAATGCAGGGACAGGCCAAAGGCATCCACTCAGCCCTGGGCATCTCAGCTCCATCAAGAGAAGGAAGAGGAGGTGATGGGGAGAGCTGAGGGCGATGAGGCCGAAGCTTCAGGATTTCCTCAAGCTGGGCTTGGCCACAGGAAGGTCTCGTGCAGAGGAAAGAAGATCCCAAACCTCAGGAAACGCGACAGCCACTTAATTTTCAGAACCAGCTTTTGCCAGATGACCTCTCCCTCCGCAGGTCTTTGCATAACCCTGGGCACCAGCTCGTGAGAAGAGGCTCCACCCAAGCCAGAGCAACAAAAACAACACAGGGACAAGGAGAGACACGGCGACACTCCTTCAGAACTTTGGGTTTGTTGTGAGGCCAAGTTTAAAACCAAGTCCAGGCTGAAATCCCCTCCCTTCCCCCTCGGTTTGCATGTGCTTAGGGGCTGTGTCCTGCTCTGACATATTTTTTATTGCGGGTGATTTGTTTGCAATAACAAAACACCCGGGAGTGCCGAGGAGCCCTGAAAATCAGTCAGAGCTTCCCGTGTGGGTCTGTGGGACCCAGAGCCACCAGGTACCTGGGCCTCTGCTGCTCCTCCTTGGAGAAGCACGGGAGAACTCGGACTCAGCCCTAAAAGAGAAATGGGAAGAAGCAAAAGGGCATTTCAGGCCATTGCAATATAATGGTTGAAAAAACACTCCAAACTGGAGAAATATTCCTTTCCCTTCTTTGTCCCCACAACGTGTGAGGGTAGCTGGGTGTTCAGGAGAGTTGCTGAGAGAATAATTCACACGGATGATGTAAAACCTCTTTTCTCAGTGCTGGGTGTTTTACAGAGAAATGCAAATCGTAGAAACATGGAAGGGTTTGGGTTGGAAGGGACCTTAAAGCTCATCTCATTCCAACCTCTCCCTAGAGGCTGGAATACCTCCCACTAGACCAGGCTGCTCAAAACACCAAAAGAATAACAATGTTTTGAGTTTTTGGAGCAATTAATTTCAGCAATATCAATTTCCAGCATCCCACGGTTCCTGCTTCTTCTTCTGCTGGGCTTCGGAGGGAGGACTGAGGGATGTGGAAGCAGCAGTGGTTTGAAACAAGTGATTCCCTGCCTGTGTCTTTCTGTTCTGTATTTGAGAAGTAACCACTTCTCCCTGAGATAAATCTGGCTCACGGACAGGGCGCAGGGTGCAAAAGGCACTGAGCCCACAGGTGGGTCTTCCCAGGGATCATGGCTAGAAAATAGCAAGAGGGATCATTTTGGGGAATGTCTTTACACCTCTGCCCCAGATACACAGTCTGATTTTGTTTTGGAGGAGGGTCTGGGCACTTCTTTTGTGAAAATCCCAAATATTTCAAATTTGCTGATTTGCTTTGCTGCTTCAACCCAAGTTTTCTCTGCTCCTAAATGCTGAAGACCACTGTGACATCCAGTCCTTCCTGGGGCAGCTGGTGAGGTCTGGAGGAGACCACGGAGAGATGGGAAGAGCCTCTCAGCTCTGTCTTCAGGTGGAGAAGGGAAGGCACCACTTGGTTGAGTTTAAGGCAGGGAAGGACAAATCAGAAGGAAATGTTTGCTTGTGGTGTCAGCAGCCGGGGCAAGGAGAGCCTGGAGGAAAGAGGCTCGTGGTTGGGAAGGTGGTGGTCTGTGGTGCTCACCACCGAGCAGGAGGTGGGAAAGGTGGGGGAAAGTGAGAGATGGGGATGGTTGGAGGGGGTTTCATTGCTGGTGCAGCTCAGGAGGTCGATGGAGATGGGGGAACATCTGCCCTGCTGAATGTCCAGCCCTGCTCCTGCACAGCATCATCCAGCAGATCCCTGGGAGGGCAAGGAGCAAGCGTGGCTGAGCTGAGCCCCAAAACCAGTGGCTGAGGGAAGGCTGGACCACGATTTGTGGCTACAAGGTGGAGAGCCACAGCCCTCAGCAGAGCCCTTCTCCACGGACATCTTTAATGACCTTAATTAACCCACTTATGGCTGTGGGGACCAACCCTTAGGGAGTGATGGCCAAGAGCTGGGNATGGGATGGGATGGGATGGGATGGGATGGGAGAGAGGGGTTCAACCCCATTTCTCAGGACACAGCACCAGTCTCTCCTGGGAGAGGGGGAGGCTCCTGGGTTCCTCCTGAGGAGCATCTCTGGTGCACGGTGTCTGCTCGGTTCCTCTTTCTTGCCCACAGCCAGAGATGGTGCTGGGTCTCCTTTTGTGGGGCTGAGATGGGGCAGGAGACCAACACCAGGCTGAATGGTGAGGAAAACAAACCGCCTGTGCCCACCCTGTGTGGCTCTGCCCTCGGGGTGGATGTGGGAAACTCTCGGTCTCTACAAGAGCCTGGAAATTCTGGGGTAATTTTAACCTTGCCGTGGGTTGTGAGAAACCGAGGGGTTTTACAGCTTTGCTGGGCCGGGCCCTCGAAGTCATGGGGTGCAATGTCCCAGGAGAAACCTCCAGTCCCCTCTGGAGCAGAGCAGGATCGGTGTGAGCCCTCAGGATTGTGACCCCCTGGAATGTCCTTTCCCATCTTCTCAGGCTGAGGGCTGTGCGCTCTGATGAAATACGGAGCAGGGATGGCTCAGGGGAAATCGGTTTTCATGGAGGGCAATGGTTTGGCGTGTTTAGAAAAGGCACAACTTCTTCATTTCCCCCATCAGATTTTCTGGGTGAAGCTTCTTCTCATCACCAGAGTGAGTCATGAAGCTGAGAGATGTCACTGCAGGAGGATTTTGAGTACCAAGGAGGATTTTGTGCAGCAGGCAGGTGTCTGGCCAGCACCCATCCCATTTGGATGGCCTTTGGGCCACCTGGTTTGGACTAGATGACCTTTAATAGACCCTTCCATCCCAAATTATTTTACCCGGCCTGGACCTCTTCCTGCTGTGAGTTTGCAACTGCAGAGGTCTTGATGTGAAAGGAAAACTTGGCCTTGATTTTGCCTTGTTGAGAAATTACTGCGTATTTCTGGGAAAGTGACACAACCTTTCAGAGCTGCTGCAGGAAAAGGGGTCACGGTGTCTTTTCTGGTCTTCTCTCCTAATTTTGGCTCTTCACAGGATCCCAGCATGGTTTGGGGTGGGAGAGATCTTAAAGCTCATCCAGTCCCAGCCCCTGCCATGGACAGGGACACCTCCCACTATCCCTGGTTACTCCAAACCCCATCCAACCTGGCCTTGGACACTGCCAGGGGTGGGCAGCCACAGCTTGAAGAGTTTGAACACTTAAACGCAGCAGTGGAAAACTGGGGATTTCACCCTGATTTTTATGAAACTCGTGGAGTTTGTAGCAGCCTCTTCCTAAAGTCGGAAATGATAGGAAGGCTGTAAATGATGCCTGGAGCCTCTGGAGCATTTTTTGCACAGCAGCAGCAACCCCAGGTGCAGGAAAAACTTTGCCTGTCCATGAAGGTTTCTCTTCCAAAGACTGAATCCCCCAGGGCCGGTTCTCACCTTGCCCTGCGGTGAATTCATTCACCTCCAAACAGCCAGGAGCCATTCAGGAGGAGCTGATTCATCACAGCCCAGTCCTTGAGACATCCTGTCCCTCATCATCCCCGCAGGGCTATCGGGAGAGGTGAGGCTGGAAACGAGCCCGGCCAATTCAACAATTCACTCCTGATTTGTGTGGCCGTCAGCGATGGACGTTGAGGTGCTGCCAGAGAGGGGATCTGATTTCAGGGCAGGGCCAGATCTTAAAACAGGAGGACGGGAATAAAATTTGTTTTGTTTGTTTTCCTTTTTATTGGCATAACCTCGGCTTTCCCGGAATCNCTTTTATTGGCATAAAGGTTCACCTCCAGCCCCAGCCGTCACGGTGTGGTAACCTCGGCTTTCCCGGAATTGTGCCTGGGGTGCCCCGTGGACCTGTGACCCCAATCTGAGCTGACCTTAGCACACCTCTACTTTTCGTTGAGATAAGAAATAGTGGTGAGTTGATCATATCTCTCCCGTTCCTTACTTATCTGCTGTTTTAGCTATTTTTTTAGGGTTTTTCTGGCCACAGGTGGAGGCTGGCAGAGTCAGAGCTGCCGTCCTGTACGTTCAGTCGGCTTTCTACGGGCTGGATTTGGGACAGACCCAATTTTCCCCAAAACCAGCATCTTTCCATCACGTGCTTCAGCTTCTGCATCTGCAGGTGTGACCATCTCCTCTGGCTCTGGGGTAGCCCTGCTGCCTACAAAAGGCAAATGCTTAAGCCTTGAAAATTCACAGAGCTGCAAAAAAAATTCCCCAACTCCTTTGCCCCGACACCAAGAGCTGCTCTCGGTTTTGTACAGGCAGAACCCAGAGTTTCACTGAAACGAGCTGAAAAAAGTCCTCCCCGTCCTGTAACCCCTCTCCTTTTGAAGCTATTTAATGTCTGCTTGTGTCACAGCCTCCTCCTGGATCTGGGATTTGAGAGGAATTCTGGCTTGAGACCAAATTTTCAAAAGCAAATCGAAAAAAAAAATTAAACCAATGGGCTGCAGCGCACAAAACCCGTATGCCGAGAAAAACAAAATTCACTAGATAAATATTTATTTTACTCGACTGAAGCTTCCTAAACAGTCAGGGAGGATTTTTCCTGCTGGGACGAGCCAGGATGAGATCAACTGGCTCTGACAAAACAAGCCTTGAGTTTGGACTTTGCTCTTTGCCGAGCATTAATTAATCTGCAGCTCACTGCTCTCAGCGAGATCGCAGCTCTTGGGTTTCCCACCGTGGGACGCTGAGCCCGGGGATGCCCCAGCTTTAAAAATCAGAATTTCCTCGCAGAAATTCTGGCAGAAAAAGTGATGAGTGCCGGGGTGGGTGCAGGAGTGGCCTCGGGGCTCATTTACATCTCGGCGGGTGAGAAGTCGGGCGTGAGCCGCTTTCCTGTCAGTGCCAGGCCCGGCCCTAAAATCCCCCTGCTGGTTTTGTCTCTGCCAGGGCTGGAGCAAGATCGTGAAGGGGGAAAAGCCCTGAGAGCTGCCAAACCTCTTTTCCTTGTGGGTGGATTCGCTGGTCTTGTAATGAGGTTGAGCCTCTCCGTTGTCACCTCTACTCGTGGTGGCCTTGGCTGGTTTAATGTCTGGGCTTGATGATCTTAGGGATCTTTTGTGACCTAAATGGTTTTATTGTCATATTTGCTCCTACCAGGAGGTTTGCCCCATTCTTGGAAGTGTTGGACGGGGCTTGGAGCAAACAAAATTCCTCAAGAAAAATTCCCCAAGGTATTTTGTCCAAGCGTTCGTCTTTGGACCTGAAGGAAATAGAAATGCTTTGTGGAGGGGAGCTGGCGTTCCAGCCATGCTGGGGGATGGATTCCCATGGTCTGAGCCCAAAATGCTCCAGGATCCCGTGTCCCTGAAGCCCCAGCTTGCGGGGCGTGGGTGCAGGAGCTGAGCTTGGGGACATCCGTGTGGAAAGGGACACGTTAGACAGAGTCAGTCCTTCATGAAGGAGATTTTGTGGCACCCCACACTTCCCTTGTCCAATAAATGCTGTGTCAGACAAACTGCAGGGCTGGGGAGCAGGGTTTATTCTGCTGTACTGAGTATGCCAGGGAATGAGGGAGATCTGTTTCCTTTTTCCTGCTGTTATCGACGGACTCCTCGTCCCCTTTTCCCCACCATTTCTGGTGCAGGAGGTTGCAGGGTGGGATGGGACGTTAATCCTTGTGCTCCTTCCACATCCGTGTGTCTACACCGAGCTGGAAGGCAGAACTGAGCACCCCTTTAGGGCAAAAGGGTGTTTTATAGGAATAAACAACAAAAAGAGTGAGAAAACTAGGTCAGAGATGAATCCAGGCCTCGAGGGGTTTGCAAAAGAGCTGGAAATCTCACAAGGCCCAGTCGCGCCTCATGAGATTTCCGATACTTCCCACTTCTGGCTGGGCCAGAAATACCACAAGAACAACGCTGCATCATCACTCTCAGCTCTGGCTCTGCTCTTCCCACACTCCCAGCAGGGATCAGCCTCCCAAACATCCTCCAGGCTGAGGATCCGCTGGCACCGCGTGCGGCATCGCCGAGCAGCGCCCGGCGCGGACGGCATCCGGCTTTTCCTCTCGGCCCCATGTGTTGAGCAGGGAGATATTTTCGGTCGAGAAATCAAATGACTCATTTTGTGGATCCCAAGAACTATTTTGGGACGGGGCGTGCGCCTCCCCCGGCGCGCTCCCCTGCTGATGCTGCCCGGGGAGCTGCAGCCACCCGGGGCAGGTGGGTGCACAAGGGGACCCTGCAGCCCCCCAGCCTCCGGATCCCGGCGGATCCCAGAGCCGGGAGGCTGCCGGTGGCCAGGGATGTTGTGCAATCCCCACTGTTCACGTTTCAGCTCGGTCCTTACCCTTTCCGCCCTCCGGCCGCGTTTGTTATGCAGAGGAAGCTTCTTAAGGAGCTCCGACAAACAGACAGGAAACCGAGTCTTTCACTGCGCGGACACATTGTCTGCCCGGGGCTAAATTTGAACATTAAAAGACCTTATTTATGCTTTTATTTATAAATCCTGAGCCGTGCGCTTTGAAGACGAGCCGGGTTGGGAAGGGAGCAGGAGAGGGCGAGGGGAAGGGCAGCCGGCGTGGCGTGGACCAAAGTCCAGCTCTGGTGTGTGGGGTGGGATCAGGGCAGGCTTGGACGCTCCGTGCCATGACCTGGAGTGATGCCCGGGTGGAAATGGCCAGCTGAGGTGGTGGGGCTTGAAAGGGACAGCTCTGTGTGACCAGGCTTGGGGTGGAGACTCCACCCGGGAGCTGATGGGCATCCCCTGTGCCGATGATGGTGAAGGTGGTGCTGGGATCCAACCCACACTGCCCGGCTGGGGCTGCAGTCCTGGGGGGCTCCATGTCCCCACAGAGGTTGGGTGATGAGGGGTTAACATCCAGGAGTGGATTCCTGGAAGTGTTTAAAGCCAGGTTGGACAAGGTTTGGAGCAACCTGGTCTAGGGGAAGGTGTCGCTGCCCGTGGCAGGGGTTGGAACGAGATGAGCTTTAAGGTCCCTTCCAACCCAAACCATCCCAAGGTTCCATGACAAGCAAGGCCAGGTGGCCACTCCAGGTCCACACCTGGAGTGGCCACCACCTCTGGAGATGCTGCCCATGTCCCCAGAAGCCTCAGAGGCAGGAGGAGAAATGCCTCCCACCCACCCATGGGCCCCTGGTCCCCACCGGTCTCCAGTGGTCTCTCCTGGTCTCCCACTCCGCTGAGACCATCAGAGAAATCAGAGGCTCCTTTGGAGATGTTTTTTTTTTATTTTCCATGCACCAGTGGGTATTTCCAGACAAAGGTAGTGTGAGAGGGACAGGCAGATCTCGGTCACCGCAGGAGACTTTAAAAAGTGAAAACACGAAGTCGAAAGCTGCCGAACCTGCAGCAACTTCCCAAATCCCACCTGAAACGCAGCAAAAGGCACAAGGAAAGTAAAAGTTCCAGCTTTGCTTTTTTGGGGCTGTGCTTTTTTTTCTTTTTCAATGTTGTTGTTGTTCTTGGAGAAACATCATCCTTTATTCTGAGAAAAGGGAAGCGCTGGGGCCGTGGGTTCTGGGGAGCTGTGATTCTGCCCCTCAGGAGAGCACAGCTGAGGTGAGCTCAGCACCCCGGGCCTGGGCAATGCAACAGCGATGCTGAGGTTCCTGTGGCAGAGCCAGGAGATGCAGGAGGTGATGCAGAAGAGGAGAAGCCTCTTATCCTCCCTCTCTGCCCCGTGAGGAGCACGGATGGGTTTGGGCACAGAGTTTTCTCCATCTCTCCCCTCCCGCCGGTGAGGCCGGGCTCAGCTGCACCAAAACCCACCGGTCCCAGCCACCTTCTTCTTAATTTAACCCTCCCCGACCCCAGGATCGAGGAGCCACTTCCACATTTGCTGCTGGCCACGGCCAAAAAGCCCTTGGAGCCGTTTCTGCTCCTCCTGCCCGGCCTGCAGATGCTCAAACCACACGTTCCTTCGCCCAGCCTGGCCCATCGCAGATGGACACTGCTAAAAATACCCCAAAATAACGCCTGGCCACAGGAGTCCTGCGAGGGTCTCACAGCCAGAGCAGCTGGGGCTGAGAGGACAGGCTAAAAATAGGGGTGTGCTGCAAGTGTCTGGAGATCCTGAGGCGTGAGGTGAAACTCAGGCTGGCTTAACTGAAAAGCTGAGGGTGTTTTTGGGGTTGTTTCTGCTCGGGGGGGCTCAGCAGGAGAAATGGGGGAGCCCTCGTGGGTGTGGGTGTGGTGGGGTATCCCCTTCACCTCGGGGCACTGCCTGTGTTTGCTTTTTGGGGTCACCACCCTCGCTGGGAGCTGCGTTCTGGGGACCAGAGGTGCTAAAGCTGTGCTGTACCCACAGATTTTAGTTTTGTGGGGGAAATCTGGGGGTTTGGCAGCTTTGCCTCATCCAGAGGGTCCAGTCCAGCCTCCCAGAGCAGCTGCACCCTCCAGCTGAGCCCCATCCTGCCCAAGAGGGCACCCAAACCCTCCATCCCCACACAAAGACACCAGCTGGAGCACAAAAATCTCTCTCTGACCTTTCCACCCACGACCCACGAGCTTGGGACACGCCTGGAATTGTGCGTGGTTCTCTTTGGGACCCCTCTGCTCCCCACCAAGCCCAGGAGAATCCATCCCATCCCCGTCCCCCCACCTTGCACAACCCTCCTGCCCTTCTCCTCCTCCTCCTTCCTCACGCTGGGTGAAATCAGAGCTGTTATTTCAAAGAGAAGCTTGTGATTTATCGCTGTAATCTCGACCACAAGTTGAGCTGGCAGGAGTTAGGGGAGCCACGAGGAATAACAGAGGGGCTGGCGATTCATTTCGGCATCCCCTGCGCTCCTGAGGTTTTTATTTCTCCAGCACCACAGCAGGGAAATGCGAGTTTCTGATGGAAAGAGGAGAAAATGAAAAGGAAAAAAAAGAACTTCCCGGGATTTGTGCTGAAGCAGCTCAAAATTGGGGCTGTTTCTTTGCACTCTGGTTAAAGAAAAAAGCAGATTTTTGAGCTTTAAAACCTGAGGCTGTCGCAGCAACCACAGGAATCAGCCGGGGTGGCACCCTGGGGTGGTGCTGCTGGTCCAAGGGCAGAGCTGAGGGAGGTTCCTCCTTATTTTTCCCGTTTTTCCCATCTCCATAAGTCACTTTTACAGCTCCCAGCAGCCAGCCTGGCCAGCACAGCTTTGCAGGGATGTTAATGAGTCTTTAAATCAGAGGCTGGTGGTGGCCAAAGCAAACCTGGTGTCTCCTTCCAGAAAGGGCCAGGCTGGGGCTGCTCAGGGAGCTCCCAAACACCGCCTGGCTGTGAAGGAACAGCGTTTTCAGCTTTTATTTCACTTCTTCCCTAATTTATACCTGGTTTTACACTTTATTTAAGGCTTTCGATCCCATTCCCCCACTTCTGAATGGACCTGGAAGCTGATTTTTTGCTAAATATCGGTGAAATGCACATTATCTCATGAAATTTCAAACCTCGGAGAGTTCCTAAACCAGCCAGATTTCCCAGTTTTCCCAACACTTGAGCTCTTTGCCTTCTCTATTCCGAGCTCCTGGTGTGCTCAGGAGAAATCCATCAATTTTTTTATGCCTTTTCCTTGTTTTCCAGAAGGAAAGGCTGTTTTTTCCAGGCTGGCTGCCGACTGTGGGGGACTCAGATGGATTTTAACCCGCTCTGAGGAAATGACAAAGCATTAACTCCCCTGCAAGGCACTGAAATAATTCTCATTAAAGCCAATCTTCGCCAGGAGCTGTTTTCCAAGCCAAAAAAAAAAAAACCAGAAGGAAAAAATCTTGCTCTTTCTTGGCCTTTCTGCTGTGCTAACCCACTCTGACATTTATTAGCAATTATTTATTTCCTTCCCCCTTGGCTGTTTATGGTGCAATTTTTCAACCAAATAGGAGTTACTCAATAATAACCCCTGCAGAAAGGCAATTAGGAAACGTGAAGTGGGGGTGGTTACAGAGATTGTGGGGCTTTTCCCATCCCCAAAATCTCCTTTTCTGGCCCAAATGGAGCTGGAGGTGCCTCTCAGGGCAGCAGAACCTGGCCAGGATCTGGAATTGGAGCATCACAGCTTCATCCCATCCCCATCCAGGGTTTTTCCCCTGCTGTTTGCAGCTTTTGCAAGGAGCCATCAGCTGCAAAGCCCAGATTTAGGAAGGCTCACTTTCGTTGTCTCCTGGGTACTGATCTTCCTTCTTCCCTTTGGGTTTGGGGGATGAGGAAGGGCTGTAAACAAACAGGATTCTCGTTCCTTCACGAAAAAGCTCCGTGCCCAGAGACTCCCACGAGTTCCCGTGAAGCCACGGGGGCAGTGCAAAACTGAAAAGAAAATTTAAATTATTTCAGAAAGCAGCTCAGCGCCTCGGGAGCGTTTCCCCATTCCACCCCTCTGTGGGGACTGCTCAGGGCAGGTCAAAATCCCCCCCGAGCCTCAGCTTTCCCAAGAAAAAGCTCCTTGCACGCGAGAAGCCGCAGTGGGGGTGGAAAAAAACCCCAGATTTGAGTTTAATCGTGGAGTTTGTACGGAAATAAAGGCTTTTTATGGCTGTGCCTTGCACTGATCACCCCTCGATCTTCCTGGGGGTGCTGAGGGGGGTCAGGGCACGATGCTGGGGGGGTTTGGGCACCTCTCTGGTCCCACCAGCTGGGCACAAGTGACAAAAGTCCCCCCAGGCACCGCTGGGTGCTGGCAGGAACCACGCTAGAGAGGGGTGAGGGCACGGCGGGTGCTGCTCGAAGGCGGGGATGGCCCGGGGCCGGTTCTGCTTGGCTGGAGCTGTCACCCAAAATAAGCAAAGCTCACCCCAGCAGTGCTGCTGCTGAGGGAAACTTCATTTTCATCTTCCGGCCGCTTTCCCGGCCAGGACGGCGGCGAGGGTGGCTCAGGGTGGGGAGGGTGGGGGTTGTTTGGCACCGAGTGCCACGGAGATGCTGCTTGGGGTGGCTCCGGGGTGGCTTTTGGCCTGGGAGGGTGGCATGAGGGTGAGGTGGGGAGGGATCATAAATCACGGAATGGTTTGGGTTGGAAGGACCTTAAATCTCATCTCGTTCCACCCCTGCCATGGGCAGGGACATCTTCTACCATCCCAGGGTGCTCCAAGCCCTGTCCAGCCTGGGCTTGGGCACTGCCAGGGATCCAGGGGCAGCCACAGCTGCTCTGGGCACCCTGTGCCAGGGCCTCCCCACCCTCACAGGGGAGGAATTGCTTCCCAAAATCCCATCTATCCCTGCCCTCTGGCAGTGGGAAGCCATTCCCTGTGTCCTGTTGTTCCCTGTGTCCTGTCCCTCCATCCCTTGTCCCCAGTCCCTCTCATCTTTCCTGTGTGCTCCCTTCAGGCGCTGGAAGGCCACAATTAAATCACCCTGAACCTTCTCTTTTCCACGCTGAGCAATCCTAATTCTCCCATCTTTTCCTCCTAGCAGAGCTTCCATCCCCCTGCTCACCCTGGTGCCCCCGGGCTCGCTCCTGCAGGTTGGGTGGAACCTTGTGCTGCTCCCAAGCCCCCATGCCCTGTGCCGTGGGATCACAGATCCGTGGGGAAGGTGTCCCTGCCCCTGGAACGGGGTGGAACGTGATCCCTCCCAATCTTCAGGTCCTTCCCAACCCCAACCATTCCGCAATTCCACGAATCCCCACCTCCAGGCTGTGAGGAGCTCGTTAGATCATCCCCCCTCCAACCAGCTACACCCACAAACCCTCCACAGGCACCAGCTGCTCCTCCAGACAAGATTTCAGCTCATCCATGATGAATCCAGAGGGTTTTCCCTCTTTCTGTGGAGCTCGTGGACAACTCCTCGTGCATTCCTCGATGTCTGCCATGAATCCCACATTCCCTGGTGCCCTGCGCTTCCCCAGCCAAACCCCTCCCTCTGCGTGTACTGAATAGTTCCTTGGAATTTCCAGGGGCTAAAAACCATTTCTCTGCGTGGATTCCTTTAAATTCCACCCCCAAAGCAACCCTCTGGATCGCTGGAAGCAGGAATGTTTGTACTGAGGATCTTACAGGGAGCCTGGGAATTATTTAGCTGCTAACAAACCTTGCTCACGCCTTAACAAAATGCAAATATCCCAATTCCAGTGTTGCTAAAACACAGAGCTGAGATCACAGGGACTTGTTCGGGGTGTTGATTTTCTTTTTTTTAAGCTGTTTATTTTGGTATTCGCTCGGAAAAAAAATGTGGTTTTCCGTTTGTAATAAATAGAGCAGCGTGAAAAACACGATTTCCAAGCAAATCTCAGAAATTAAGAGCTTCAAATCCTTCTGGATTTTCCCCTTCGTGGGGGAAAAGATCTCACTAGAAATAACAAGCACAGCCTGGGAAGTGAACAGTGGGAATATTCTGTCTGAACAGGAAGAATCCACAGCCACGGAGAACCATTAGAGTGAGTGTTAATTAGGGCTGATTGACTGAGAACGGAGTCTGGCACACAGAGCCTGTGTTGAGTCACTGGGACAACCTCAGGCTGTTGTTAGAGAGGAGAAAATATTAACAAAAAAATATAAATATATCAGCAGGTGCGATTTTCCAGGGTCCTGAGTGATGGAGGAGCCTGGAATTGGGCATCAACCCCAATTAACGGAGGTGATTCCCCCCGTTCCCCAGCTCCAGCCCCGTTTGGCACCTCCAGAGGGTGATGGGGAATTCTCTCCTGGGAGATCTCACATCCCAGGCAGGAACGTGGCTCCACATCCTCAAAAAGGTGGGAAAGAGGGAGTTGAGAAGCCTTTCTCCTCCACCCCTCCGCAGGCAGAGCTCCTGTGGCTGCATCCAGCCCTGCCTTGGCGTGCTCCTCTCCCCGGAGAAAGCTTTAGGGCCGTGGAAAATCACTTCCCCAAATCGGCGCTGCTCTTTCACCGCTGGCGGGTCCTGCAGAAACCAGGCACAACGAGGGAAAATGTGGAGGGAGCAGAGAAAATCCCAGGGAAGGAGGGCTCTGCCAGCCTGGGGAGCAGCTCCACCGAGCCTTTGGAATGTTGGTTCTGCAGCTCAGAGGATGGAGAGCCTCGAGGGCTCAGTGGAGAGGCCATTCCCCTGGGAACCACCTCCCTGACCCTTCCCCCAAACCCTGAACCTTCTGATTTCGTGGCTTTTCCATGATTTCCTTTTTGCTGCCGCGAATTCCCACCCTGCTGGGACAGGAGTGACAATCCTGGCTGGGGCTTGTGGTGCCTTCTGCAGCTCCAGGAGCAGATCTCCATCACCGCCTCCCACAGCTCAATCAGGGGCTGGGAGACGGCAAAACCAACCCTCCACCACCCCTTGCTGCCGGTTTTTTCTGTGTTTTGGGGTCATTTGGGCTCTTTTCCTGCTCTTTCCCTTCTCCCTGCACACCTTGATCTCCTTCCCTGTGCTCACCATTATTATTCATCCTGTTTTTACAACCTGTTCTTTGACTCGCCGGCTGCTCCCTCCAGCAGGAATTGTGCTGTCAATCGGTGCAGTTAATGCAGGAACTGGTCACTGGCATGGAAAATTTCAAGCATTCCCTGGAATGGGCTGGCTTGCACCTGTGTGTGCAGGGCATGGATTTGGGCCCGTCTCTGCAGAGGATGAGTGGATGCTCCACTGCCAAGTGTCTGCTCCACTGCCAAGTGTCTGCTCTGCTCTTTGGGGATTTTTTTCCCTGGGAAAACAGAGTTTTTTATGCTAAAATCCACTCCTGGCTCCTGGGAGTTGGCGGGAGGCACAGGGAATGGGATTCACCGCTGCCCACCAGCACTGGAAACCTTGGAAGAAACCCTGAGCGCCCATCCAAGCCCTGCAGCTCCAAAGGGAGAGGTGTGAGGAACTGCTGCCCCAGAGCCAGCCCAAAAAGCTGCCTGATCGGCTGCTTAATCACCTGTTTCACAGCAAAGCCTCTGGCTCTCCTGGCTCTGGGTTTTAAAGCTCTCCCTGCCTGCCTGGTTCTGGGAATGTCCCCGGGAGCAGGGACAGGCTTTGGAAAACACTCTCAGGCACATGACGGGATTCCTGGGGTTGTCCCGTGCAGAGCCAGGAGTTGGGCTCGCTGATCCTTGCGGGTCCCTTGGAACTCGGTTTATTCCATGATTCCATGGGTGCTGTCCCTTCTGCTCCCAGCTGGGCGTCCCCCGCAGCCACCCTGCCACCCCTGGGACCCACCGGGGTGACTTTGGCGGGGTGGCCGTGCCCAGGTGTCCCTCAAAGCAGGGCCGCAGCTCAGCTTCCTGGCTGAGTCCTCAGGTAAACCCGGTCCTACAAATAAATGCGGGTTTATTGCACCCAAACAAGCGGGAATTTGAACCCAGCCACGGTGGGTGCAGCAGATAAAATCTGAAGGATACCGGGAAAGCTTCACCTTTAACCATGACTCTGCCCTTCCTGCCAAGTCTGTTCAGGGGATGCTCCCCAAAAAATCCCTTCTCTCTGCTTGGGTACAGCTTTTTGGGGTGCTGGAACCGGAGTTTCTCCCCAGCACAGCTGGCGAGGTAGGTGGCAGAGGAACAGAGAGCGCTTCGTATTTAGGAACTCAAAGCGAGAGCGAGTTCCCTTAAAGGGATGGACCGAGGGTGAGGAGATGATGATGAAGAAGCTGTGGAGCCTCGGGGACCTCTGCTTGCCGTGTCCCCAGCTCGGGCGGCCACCAGGAGCTCCGGGCCACCAGCCCGGGTCACCCCGAGCCACATGACCCGCCCGGCCGGAGCAGCCGCGGCAACAGGAACAATCTGTGGGAGAGGAACTTAGGGATGAACCCAACTTCTCTAAAGTATAAAAAGAGCCCGAGGGGCCGCAAGAGGCATCGACTTTGCACATGGGGACTTTGCAGGTCCCCCCCTCCCCGGGTGCTGACGGTTGGGAGCCGGCGCAGCCCTGGGGTTGTGCAACACCAGTTGTGCGCCCTTGGCATCGGCTCCAGAGCCCTCCCAGAAGAGGAAACGCAGCCCCAGCCAGGCCTGGAGGGCCTTTGCAAGGGCTCAAACGGCTCTGCCCGACCTCTGCCCTCCTGCTCGGGGGCTTCACCTGGTTGTGGTGTCCTGGAAGGGGTGAGGGGACCTGCAGAGGACCCCTAAAGAGGAGCAGGGGTGGGGATTTTTGAGGAGTGTCTGTGTTGCCTAGCAAAGGATGCTCATGCACCTCAAAAAATTCAGTGCGAAGTCAAACAGGCTTCCAGCATCTTGTGTGCACAGCTACACTGGGGGAATGAGGGGTTTTTGGGGTCCTATTCCCATCCATTTTTCCATTTTTCCTGGGATTTATTGGTGTTCCCACTTGCTGACCCAAACCAGCTGGAGGCAGGATGTGTCCCTGGTGCACCACAGCTTTCACAGCAGCTCTCTGCCAGCACCCTGCAGGAAGATAATCTCACATTTTAAAGCCTAATTTTGGCTTGGGGAAACACTGTTTCTGTCTGAAACCTTCCAGTGAGCAGAAAATCCCCACAGAAGGTGAAGGCAAAACTCGTGAGGTGGCCCCACTCCAGACCAGGCACATCCCTCACAAAAACCAACCTCCAAGGCAGGTCTGGTGGCACCTCCTGGAGATGGGGCAGATGCTGGGAGCACCATCAGACACATCTACAGAGGTTTGTGAGTTCATATCATGGGTTATGAGCTAAGAAAAAGTGTCACCCCCCATCAAAGACCTCGTTTCGGGTGTCCTTTGGCCCCTCAGGATGTGATGGAAGCTGTGACAGTTTCTCCTCATTGGAAGGAGAACATTTTGCTGACTGGAGAAAGGGGAATAACAGAGGAGAAAATTAAATCCTAAATTCCAGGTGCTTGTGGCTGCTGGAAAATTGGCCTTTAGTATTAATGCAAACTGATGGGACCAGAAGGAGAAAAACTCAAAACGTGATGGGGTTTTAAAACTGTAGCTCACTGAAATGAACGAGGAGCTGAGATTCCAGGAATTTTGGTTTTATTTCACTGGTAGGAAAGGAGGAAGAAACAGATGGAGCCGCTGCCCCTGAACTAAAAATACTGTTTAGAGAAGGACATCTGCAATGGAGCTTTGAATGTCAGGGTCCTCAGTGTTTGGGTTGTTCTCCTTCAAATGTCACCTCCTGACCTTTGGAGAGGTGCAGAGGCTGGAAATGCAGAGGTTGCAGCCATTCCCTTCTTCCCTCAGAAAGTTCACCTGGAAGTTTTGCCATGGAATGGAGAGGAAATCACATTTTCAACCCGGGGTGCAGGGATGGGGCTGTCCCTGACCTGTCCTTCCCACTTTGGGATCCCTGAGTGCTGGATCTGGACTGATCCCAGCTGCCGGAGGCTGTTTGGGGATGTGAGAGTCACCAAGAAATTTGACAAGTCATTCATAAAACTTCTGGGAGACTATTTGTGAAAGCCAAGCAAATTCTGCCCCTCCCAGCATGGAATAAGTGACCTTTGTCCTGGCTTTTATTTTCACTTTCGAGCTCTTGCCTTCCGAGGTCAAGCTGTTTATGAAGTTTGGCAGAATTAAAGAGGCAGCATTAATCACTGCAGTTGTTTTATCTCGCTGGCCACCCTCTCACTGCGCTTCTGCCAAGGTCAGGAATTACGTAAAAAAATCAAGGTGTCCCAGAGTGCCACAAGTCAGCCCCGAGAGAACCCAGAAAATTAGGGTTAAAAGGCACAATCTTTGCAAAAAAACCCCCATTTGTGTCTTGTCCCTCCATTCGGGGAGCCTCGGCAGTTCTTGTTTTTCAAAAAAAGGAAGAGTGGTATTCTCATGTAGTGACAGGAGCTGGAGATTTACAGGGAAAATAAATTAACAAGCATTTACTCATCAAGTACAACTCATCCTAAAAGGGTGAATAATCACCTGTGCTTCACTCTGGTCCTGTTAAAGCAGCACTCCAGCAAGGGACTCTCACTTTTCTTCTTGAACATGGTTTGGTTTATGGGATTATATCGAGATGGGGCAAAGAGTGAGCGAGTCAGGCCATAAACCCCATCAGCTCCACACAATCTTTGCATGTATTCTCATGTAGTGACAGATTATTCAACCCCCGATTATTCAACCCCTGATTATTTAACTCCTGGCGTGGATGTGCTGTCTCTTATCAGGGCTCAGGGGAACATTGCCTCCCCCGTGCTCTGATAGCAGCAACCCCCCAGCCTGGAGTTAAACATTAACGAGGTGTCACAGCGCCGGATTCCCAGAAATCTGCCGAGCTAAGGTCACCCACAGCCATGAATAACGGGGTTGGTTTGAAATATCTCCGGGACAGAGTGGGTGAAGGCTGTGGGGGAAGGCTCCCGTGGGTGTCAGCAGTCCCTGGTGTGGTTGAGGTCTCTCTTGGTCAAGACTTCATCAGGCTCTTGCTTCAGCCTTGTGGTCCAGCAGCTGCTTCCCTGCAGATGTTGAAAGGAAAAGAGTGAGAGGGGTGGGGGCCCGGCTGGGTTTCTGAAAGCCCTTTCAGAGCTGCTTTTGTTGCTGTTAAAGGCAGAGCACACGGAATTCTCTCTCGTGTCTCACGTGAACCTCTTCAGATGGTGGCTCCAGCCTGAACTCCCCGCTCTAATTACCTCTGCCAAGTGCAAGTGCTGCCCTTTGGGGGGGTTTGATTTCCCACCAATTCCTTTCATCTAATGGTTCCTTGTGCTCCGAGTCCAAGCCATGAAAACAGCTCTTAATCTACCTCCCGCCTCCCACCAATTATTTAATACCTGGGTTTTATTCCTCCTCATTTGTCTTTCTAACTACCCTAATTTCTCCGGTTTCCCTCATCAGCGTTTTCCCAAGCTCTTTATTGTTTTCTGATTGCTGTAATTCTGCAATATCTTTTGGCACTAAAGCCCGGCTCCCCAGAGGAATGGGCTCATGAATTTATACAGTGACATTACCCAGGCTTTGCAGACGAGTCTCGGGGCTGCTTCAGCTGCCCAGAAATGCTCCTTCTGTTCCTGCCTCTCCTGTCGCTGCAGGAGCTGGCAAAGCAGGAATTGCACGAGCGTTTCCCCTCTTGGTATGAAGAGCCATAGAAGTCTGAGTCAAGAATTTTGGAGATTAAATGTTCGGCCTCCTCCATCCTTCTCCACTCTTGGGACTCGGCAGAGCGTTTCTCTCTTCATTTGTCAAGGCAAGAGTTTCAGCCTGGGAGGAAATTTTCCCCATGGTATTAATTTCTTCTACTTCTTGCAGCTGAAGCACATTTGAGAATTCGTTCCTGAAACTTCCCATGTTCTAATTTTACATGGTGGGACTGTCAGAAGCAGCGCATGAGAGAAACGAGATCCCCTCCGCAGCTTTGGGGTGGCTGTGCTGCCCTAGAAGGGCTGATGAAACTCAGAGCTGCTCCCCTGCTCATTAATACCAAATTTCCTGCCTTGGTTATGGAGCTTTTAAGTGACAAAAACTCAGCCTGGGCCCGGCATGACTTCCATTAAATCCTCTTTAAGCAATGCCACCTCTTTTTTTTCCTGCTTGGCAGAGGAATCCGCCTTCTAACCAAATACTCGAATGCACTCATGCCAGGAGAGGAGTTTTAAATATGATCAGTATGAGGAAATACATCGGGGTGCTGGGAATAAACACGTTCCTGGGAGTTTATCTGTTTATCTTACAGGGCTGCCCCAGACTCAGGATTGGCTCAGACGGGAGTCAAATGTTGCTCCAAGGGTGCTTTGCCTCTTCCAGTAATTTGTTTCTTTTTCTGTCTGAGAGTGGACTTAAGGGAGTCACAAATTATGGCGAAGGATTGCGTTTGTGAAATGTTCTGCATTTTTTGAAGGGCAGGAGGAGGCAGCTGCACGGTGAGTACTGGTGGGTGGATGGGGATCTGGTGGAGTTGCCTGGTCAGAAACCAGGATTTGGGTCCTTGATCCCCCACGACTCCTGGTAGCTCATCCTGCTTGAAAAGACCCAATAATTGCAAATCCTGGCAGAATCCAGTGGTCCCTAAAGGTGCCCAGGGAGGTTGCTCAGGGTCAGAGTGGGAAAGTGGCTCCTTTCTGGCTCGTTGGTTATCGGCCTCCTCTCGAGTGCAGGAGGAGATGAGCAGAGACTGATGTGTAATCACTTGGTGGGAACCAGAGAGAGCTCAAAAAACACCTGAAAATCCAAACACCTCCAGTTCTGGGAAGGTTTGGGTTGGCTCTTGGCAGTGGGGTTTGGCCTTGGTTGTATTCAGCCAGGACTCTCAACTCGCAGACAAATCTCAGATCGGGGTTTGCTCATGAACCGATCGAGGTGGGCCTGAGGTGCTGCATCCTTCGAGGCTGAGGGCTGGAAATGCCATCAAAGTGTGAGCCCATGAGCAGAAATCAGTGTGTGAACTGAGCATGAACCCATGAGCAGAAATCAAAGTGTGAGCCCACGAGCAGAAATCAGTGTGTGCCAGCTCCCATGATCATGGCTGGGAAGAGGAAATCCTTTCCTCGTTGGATCGAGCTCTCTCTGTTAGCTTTCTTCTCCTGGACAACCAGAGCAACAAGGACCCAGCTCAGGACCAAGCCTTGAAAGCCTCCCCAGAACCACACCCAGTACCAGTCATGGTGCCCAGTGCTGTTTTCCGGGCCCCAATTAGCGGGTGTTCATTAGCAGGGGTGGTCAGGGGGGCTGACACCACACCCCCCGGAGCTCTCCGTGTCTCACCACCTCAGATGTCTGTTGGGACTCTGATTTTTGAGCCTGAAATTGTCATCACCTTCCGCCCGCTGGGTTTTTTTCCTCTTTTCTGGCCCTGCGGTGGCCTGGCAGGAGCAGGTCACGGGACAACCTGTCACGGGGAACCAACCGCCCGCATCTTGGCGTGGTCCGTACCTACCTTTTTTTATCTTTGGAGAGACCAGATCATGACCATAAAAGGGAAGAACGGAATTTTGGGCGAGGAGCCCTGCTCCGATTGGCTGCGTGCCGATTCGCGACGGTTTCGGGGGAAATAACCAGGCGGGAGCAATTTTTGGGCCCGAGAATAAAAACAATACAACAAAACCATGTGGTTCACCATTGAAACCAAGACAGGACTTTCGGTGCCGGTGCCTCCCGTTGTTCTTGGTTCCACCTGCATGAAACTGCAGCAGGGCCCTCACTTCCACATGGGCACGGCCGCACAGAGCTCCTGGTTCCCATAAAACATCTCTGCAGACGCAGCCAGCTGATGCCAATTAAGATAACATCTCCTGGAGGTTAATGGGAAGGACCTGGTGGTCGGGTTGGTTGAGAACCAGAATTGCAGCCTCCTCCTGCGAAGCCATCTCTGCAGCCATGACCAGCTGAAGTCACCTGAGGTAACATCTGGAGATGAACCGGAGGCCCAGTTGGCCAAAAACCAGATCTGCAATCAACCTCTGTCAGCCTCTGGGTTGGGAGAGCCCAAGCAACAGCTTGTTGTGGTTGAGTATCTGCGTATCCATGTCTGAAACACCAGCAAAACAAAGTCCCTTCATGCCCAAACACCTCTCCCACCCAACCCTTGTTAGGTCATTTGCATGGTTTTAAAACCAGGGCTTTAATCTCTTGAGCCGCTCTTCTAAAACGCGCCACCGAGTTACAACACTGAGTAAATATGATAAAAAAGGCTCGGAGGGTTTCCTGGAAACTTTGGCAGCCATGCTTTGGGAGCAGATGTTGGGGAGCAGCAAAGTTCTCGCAAGGCACGAAGGAATTTTTCTATTTAATGCTCAGCATGAGAAATGTGACAGCTGATTTAGGGCATTTGTGTCCGGGAGCGCGGGGAGCGGAGGTGTTGGCTTCACCACTTCTGGGAATGCCACACCCGTGCCAATCCTTCCCTCGGTGCCTTCATCCAATAAGAACAAGGCGGTTTTATGGCTAATGTTGTCCTTGGAGTCAGAAACGGGCTGTTGTCCCTGAGGCGATGACAAATACATGCTTTGTTTGTGTGCTCAGGGTGGCAGTGGGGCCACCTGTGACCAGGAGAGGTGACCCCAGCCTGCAGAACGAGCCAGCCTGGCTGCTGTGCTGGGGGAGGTTTGCTTCAGCCACCTCCCAGAAATGGGGCTGGCAGCCTCCGGTTCCTTCCCAAAACTGAAATGGGGTGTTGGTCCCCCCTCACTGGATGCTCCTGGCAGTATCACGGCCATTGCTGGCCCCTTTGGTGAGTCCATCCAAGCCCACAGAGATGCACCTTGCAGGTGACCACACGGATGTCTCACCCTCCTCTGTTCATCCCTATCTTCAGCTTTCCTCCCCATTCCTCCTCACACCCACCCTTCCCTGCCAGTCCTTCCTTTTCCCCATTTTGGATAAGCGCCATCCACCCTGGAGATGATCCTGCACCACCACCCCACCTCTCCCACCATACCCCTTCCCCTGCTGCTGCGCCAGTCCCGGGTACCTTGAGCTGTGCCATGGCAGCAGTTCCTTGGTTCTCCTCACTCCACCACCCGCTGCAATTTCCCTGCCGGCTCCACTGCCCTATTTCTTCAGTGCTGACCGCAGCGGTGGCTCCCGGGACCTATCGCAGCATCACAACCATGCTGCCTGGCCCCACAAAACCAGAGGGGAACCACAGCCTCTTACTCACTGGCACCCGAGCGATGCTGCCCCATCACCTCCTTCCCCCTGGGCAGTGGTTTGGGGACAGGGGGAAGAGGTGGCTGTGAGTGTCCGCTCCGGGGTGTCCTCCACGGCCACCAACCCAACCTCGTGGGACTCTCCAAACCCAGCCTGGGCTGCACAGTCCAAGGTCTGGTTAAGGCATCTCTGCGAGGCAGGGATGGAGGTGGTGGTTGCAGGTTTGTTGTCAGTGTGGTTCAGGGCAACGCTGGTGGTGAAGCAGCTCTGGAAGCTGCAGTGGGGACCTGGGCAGAGCCAGCCCAAGGGATGGTCTGTGGTGGTTTGCCTCTTGCTGAGTTGGGTTTGAATCACCAGGGGTTTGGGTTTGAACCAGGTTGTTCTGCAGGATAAGTGAAAAAACTCACTGGAAGCACAGCTGAAGCACTCGGAGCATATTCAGAATTCCTGCCTGGGCCAAAGCTGTGCTGCTGTCCCACTGCCCTGGCTGTGAGCAGAGGCCAGGGGACACACAGGGATGGATTCCTGCAAGAAGCCTGGGCAGGAGCACAGCGAAGCAAGCTCCAGACTCCCAGACCACAGATTTCCTTCCCAGTCCTTCAGTCCTTACCCCAAACCAGCCTGCAGAGTGAGAAGGAATTGCACAAAAGCCTCCTGAGTATTGCCTGGGTGCCCCCAGGATGGTGGCAAACCCAGCCCTGGCACAGCCCGGTGCAAGGGACACCTAACCCTGCTCAAAACAGCCAGGGAGAACAAAGTTCTCCTGGGATTTTTAAGGATAATTCTGACCCTTCGAATGACAAGGGGCACTTATCCCCAGCAGGATGAAGAAAGGTGTGGGATGGGGCTTGGAGCAACCTGGCCTAATGGGAGGTGTCCTGTGGCGGGGAGTTGGGATTGGATGGTGTTTAAAGTCCCTTCCAACCCAATTCCACGGTTCTGTGACACTGCCACCGTGCCACCCTGCAGCCCCTGCAGTCAGGTCGTAAAACCCAGCAAATGCAGCGGGGCGAACAACACCAGGCAAATGAGCACTGGAAAAACAACAAAAAAAGCATAATTATATATTAAAAAAAAAGCTTTAACTACATGACAGCTTGGTTGAGCCCCTGTTCCTGTATTTGCTTAGCTGAGGGCTATCTTTACAAGGCTTCGCTGCCAGATGTTCCCGTATTTGCATGCGGGGCGCAGGGGAGGGATGCTCGCAGCCGGATGGCGATTGCCACCCAGTGGCTGCTCGCACCGAGCTGCCTGGGCCGGGAAAACTCCCAAAAACGGCCCCTGGCTTCTCCAAGAGCAGAAAAGCCGCGGCTCTTCCCTCCGGCACGAACCCCCGTGAGGAGCTGGGGGAGCTCCCTTCCCAACCACCGGGGTTTGGCTGCCTGCGAGGGACGCAAAACTGATTTTTTTCTTTTTAAGTGCAAGTCACTGCTGCTGCTGGGGCTGAGAAAACCTTTCTGAGTCACCTCGGGTTGTATCCTGACAGGGGCTGGCAGACCCCGTCCTCAGGGAAGGTCCCAGCAGGGACCTGGGGGAATTATTCTCACATCTCCAAGGTCGCCTTTTCATAAAACCACAGGATTTTAGGGTTCAAAGGAACCTCTGGAGATTAAAAGTTCAACCCCCCTTTCCACTCTGAGCTTATTCCTCGGCTCGGGTCATACCAAACAATAAATCTGGGCATGATTTCTAAATTTGGCTGCTGTGAGTTTCTGTCTCAGAGACACCCCAGCCACCAAGGGCCTGGGCTTGGATGCTTTTCCAGCTGATCCCTCCCACGTTGGGGCTCATTTTTTGCCCTCACAAATTTTCTGCCTGGAGTGGAAGCCGCAAACTCCCCTCAGCAATCACAGCTCTCTGCTGCAGCTCTCCTGGGGATTTTTTTTTTGCAGGTGTATTCTGTATTTCTGTATTTCCACCTCTGGAAATCATAGCCAGCAAACAGAATCATTCCAGATACCTACAGCAGCACTAGCCCCACTCCTAAAACAGCTTTTCAAATCCTATTTCCATTCCTTAGGCAGCAAACGACGCTCACCTTCGCACAGACACTTCTCCCACACACCCGTTTAACCACAGACCCTTGAAATTCAGCACAGTGCACCTTGCTGTGGCTAATGAGGCTAATTAGGAGCAGAGGAACGGAAATGCTCTTGCTGCGACCTCATTATTTATTTTTTTTCTCTGCTGCTTCAGTGGTTGGAGCAGCTCCTGTACCTTGTAAGGCTGTAACCTCCGAGGGCTGGAGGTGTTTGCTCCCGTGGCTGAGCCAGCTGCTGGTTCCTTTTTGCTTCCAGCTGCTGCTGGAGCTGGCAGGGTGGCAGATTCCCTGGATTGCATTTGAAATGTGCTCTGCATCCCTGGGAAGTGCTTGGAGGGGGCTGCTCCCGAGCTGGAGCTGCCTGAGCCCGGGGGGAGCTGTATCAGAGATAAGGCTGCCGGCAGATTTGCTTTAAGCCTTGCCATGGAGCAAAAATTCCCTGATCCTGAAGCTGGAGGAGGATAACTGGGACTCCAGAAATCCTTCTGGGGAGGTGGAGGGGGGGTTGCTGCTGCCCTTGCCTCGATGGTGGCCCCCACATGGGGCTGTGGGTGTCCCCTCTGCTCTCTCCCCTTCCTTGGGGGTTTTCTGCTTGGAAAATCCTGCGAGGCTGCTCTGCAAGGAGAGAAACACCCGGGTGGGCTGATTGGTAAATTGTTGGACAGCTGATGAGGGGAGTGCTGGGATTTACGTCCCGCAGGGAATGGGAACAACCCCGGGACAGCTGCTCAGAGACACCCTTGGGGTGCTGCTTCACAGCGTCCTCCTCCTTTTCCAAAGTGAACTTGCCAAAATGAACAGGGTGGGAAATCTGGGAGGACCCAGGTGCTCCGTGGGGGCTGGTTTTGGGTGTCCAGAGCCAGAAGATTCAGTTCTGCTCTAATCCCCTGCTCTCAGGTGCAGCTCTGGCAAGGCTCTGGATGTAGAAGAAATCCTTTTCTCCATCCTGCTCTCCAGGCACTGGGCTCAACCCAAAACCTCTGCTCAGCTGCCCTCTTCCAGGAATTCCTGGTGCTTTCCAAGGGAAAAATCCTGGTTGTGGTTATCCCAGCACTAATCCCAGTGCTGGTTTTTCCACCAGCCTGGCCCTGAGGCTTTTTGGGCACCCCGAGGCACCACTGCAGCATTTCCTGCCCCAAACCTCGTGTCCTGCAGCCCAGCTGACACCCTCCTGCAGAAAACCCCCCGTGGGAACTGCTTGACCACTGCTAAACTTTCTCCCAGTGCGAAACTCCTTCCCTGTTGCTCAGCATTTAATTTCCACTTGGTTCATCTGCAAAAAAAAAAAAAAAAAGAAAAAAAGACCAAAAAAAGAAGATTTGCAGCCTCCAAACCATTTCCTCTTTCTGTGGGATGCGCTGCTGAGCTGGGGACAAACAGCCTGTGAGGATTTGACAAACTCTGGCCGTGCACCCGCTTTGGGCTGGGTTTAGAGGGGGTAAAATCAGCTTTTTTTTTGGGTTATAACAGCGTGGGCTGCCATAAATTCTGTGTTGAAAGCAGAGCAGCAGTGGGGAAGGTAAATCTGTGCTGGCTGCTCCGTTGGAAATACCTGCCCCAGGCTCTCCTGGAATATCGGTGGGACCAGGCAAACATTAATTTGGTAAAAGGAGGGAGATTATCCCCAGAGGGTGCAAAAACACCCGGGTGCATTGCCCAGAGTGGTGGTGGCTGCCCCACCCCTAAAACCATTCAAGGTCGGGTTGTACAGGGCTTTGAGCAACCCGAACCAGTTGAAAATTTCCCTGTTAGTTGCAGGGATGTTGGATTAGATGAGCTCCCAAAGTCCCTTCTACCTCTGGCTGTGCCTTGGGAAGGATTTTGCACAAGTCTCAGCTGGAGGAGGTGCAGCCTTGGCAGCTGAGCAGCAAAAATGTCCCCCCGAGTGCTAATGAGAAAGCAGAAACTCCGCTTTTTCCCCTAAATCAGCCTCGAAAAGGCGCTCTGGAGTTACAAAATCAAACCTTTTGTCAGACTTCCTTAAAAATTTAACTTATTCCTTCCCTGGGCTCTTCCTTTCCCTAAGGCGAGAGGGGAAGTGGAACCATCCAGCCTCTATTGATTTTTAAAAATCTGCTTTTCCTCAGAAACACTCAAGATTTAGCTGCGAAGCTCAACGCTTAAAAAAGGGCTTTTCACCAAGTCTCAGGAACTTTTTGTTCTTTATCCCTCTGAGTATCATCTAATCATTGAATGTGTAACAAGCTGCCCAGCCTGGCAGGTGATTTTCTAATTCTCTTAACATGGAGATTACATTGTGTTTTTAAAATTGCTCCTTGTTCTTGAAAACCTGGGGACAACGGTCACATTTATATTTTATTTTTCTATTTTATATACATCCACCCATGTTTATTTTATGCCTCAACATTATACCTGAGTATCTGTGAACAACACTCTCTTAGAAAGCTTTTTAAACTTTAATATCCCAGCTAAAACCCATTTGGAGAAGGAATTGAGGCAAAACCCTCAATTTTTTTCTTTTCCACCCATTCTTCCTTCTTTAAAAGGCCCCATAGTCTTTTTTTCCTTCGGAAAGTCGTGATGCAATGGGAAGATGGATTTATCAATCCCATTCCTCCATTCCTGATTGCTCTGGCTGACAATTAGCAAATTTACCACCTGGGTGTAACAGATTTATCACTTTATAATAAATTCAGGGGAACTGCTCTTTTCTATGTTGTGAGCAATGCCTGGCCTCACCTGCGTCCCAAAGCGCTTTAATTCCTGCTTTAACCCACCAGGCACTGATTCCCAGGGATTTTTCTCTGCGCAATAAAGGGTGGAAGGAAATGAGATCGGATGGAGACGGGACCCTGCTAAACCTGGGTTCATCCCAACCTGGAGCTCTGCACGGAGAAAGCTCCCTGGGTGAGCGGTGCTGGCACATCCCAGCCCTCGGGGATGCGAGGGATTGGTGATCTGAGGGAGATTCAGGGATGCAGCGGCAACCCAGCTCCCCAAAATAGCGCCAGACATCTCCATGCGGCTCCGCACAGCTCCGGCCCCGGGGAGCGCCGGGGAGCTGCAGCCCTGGGAAACGCCTCGGACAGGAACGGGAGCTCCCACCTCCCTCCAAGGCTGCCTCGGGTCCCTCTATAGTCGGCTGGGAAAGCTCCGGCTGCCCGGAGAGCTCCTCACGCGGCTTCTCGTGGAGATTGCCTCCCTCTAGTGAGAGCCGGAGCCACCCGCACGCCGGGCCGGGGCTGCCCCGGGAGCCGTGCGCGGTTTGGGGGATGCTGCGTGGAGCCGGGATGCTGGGAGTGCCCTTGGGTGCTCTCCTGAACGCATCGAGGGTGCCGTGCACATTTTGGGTGCTCTCCAGCGCGTCCCGAGGGTACTGTGCATGTCTTGGGTGCTGATTTGAACACATCGAGGGTGCTGTGCACATTTTCGGTGCTCTCCAGCAGGTTCCAAGGGTCCTGTGCACATTTTGGGTGCTCTCCAGCGCGTCCCGAGGGTGCTGTGCAC
>VYXC01012198.1:317699-348554 GCA_013397175.1 Platysteira castanea | reverse complement strand
GAGGGTGCTGTGCACATTTTGGGTGCTGGTTTGAATGCCCTGAGGGTGCTGCGTAGATTCTGGGTGCTCTCCAGCTCGTTCCAAGGGTCCTGTGCACAGACTGGGTGCTCTCCAGCAGGTTCCAAGGATGCTGTGCGTGTCTTGGGTGCTGGTTTGATGCATCGAGGGTGCTGTGCATGTCTTGGGTGATGATTTGAACACATCGAGGGTGCTGTGCACATTTTGGGTGCTCTCCAGCAGGTTCCAAGGATGCTGTGCGTGTCTTGGGTGCTGGTTTGATGCATCGAGGGTGCTGTGCACATTTTGGATCCTGATTTGAATGCCCTGAGGGTGCTGTGCACATTTTGAGTGCTGTGGGTGTCTGGGATGCTTCACTGCTCGCATCCGGCTGCTGTGAGGAGCGTCAGGTGCGAGTGCTGGATGCGGCACCGGCTCCGAGTGCTGCGCCTGCAGAATCCCGGGACGATTTGGGTTGGGAAGGTCCTTGAGGACCATCTCACCCCAAGCCCTCGCACCACCAAGGCTGGATGAACTGGAGCGGTGTTGCCGTGCGGGGCCGCCCCGGACGAGCGGCGGTGTCCGAGGCAGGAGGGTGGAACGACACCAACAATTCCCGGCCCAGCCCGGCATCTGCCAGCACGCAGACGAGCGGGCAGCTGCGAACCGGCAGCCTCAATTCATCCCGAGCTGGCGCTTTGCGTCAAGTGGCTGCTGCGTTTTTAATCCAATCCCAGAGCCCCCAGGCAGGATTTGTTGTGCTGCTGGATTTTTCCTTTGCCAGCCAGGGTAGGATTTCATCAAACGAGCTGGATAATTTCCTCACATCCTCAGGGGCTCGCCAGCAGCTCAGCTCCTCCGGGCTGCCCTTAGCAACCAGCGCAGGAAAAGCAGAGCTCCCGCACCGAAGGATGCTTTCCGCCCTCTGGAGCGGCGGGCAGGGCACCTGAGCATGTCCCGCTGCTGCTCTTTGCCCTCTCCTTTGTCACAGCTGAGCCTCTGCTCCTGGCACAGCCGCAGCCGCTGGCTCCGAAGGGTTTGGATGCCATCCTAAACCGGCAGCAGCTCCTGCGGGGGGATGTGCGGGAGGAATGCTGGGGCTGGAAGCAGCGAGCTACGAGCACCCTCAGCTCCTCCAGGCTGACCTGAAGGTTCTTGACCCGGGTGGGTGGAAGGGAGAAATATTTATTGCCCCAGCAGCGAGGAGCAGGATTTTTCCAGCCGGAGGAGCTGAGGCTGCTGCAGAGCTCTCAGCGAGGTTTGTTGGAGGGAGAGGGGAAAACACGAGCAGCAATTCCTTCGCTCATCCTTGCAGAAGGGTTAATTCCCTTCCCACACCACCAGCGACCCCGGGGTGCCGCGGATCCGGGTCGGGAGCGGCGGCGGGGTCAGCGCTGCTGGAGGCAGAACTTCCAGCTGGGGAGCACATGGAAGCGTGGAGGGCAGGGGCAGGGAGAGGGGGCATTTCCAAGCCCTTCTGCCCCGGCAGCTGAAGGGGTTTCCAAAGGAAAAGGTTCTTTTCAGGTTTATGGCAGGGATGAGCCTGGCAGCTGGAAAGGAGCCCCGGGTGAGGGATCAGCCACGGGCAAGAAACGTGGGAACAGCAGCAGGGGCTGAGCACACTCAGAGGATGAGCAGGATTTACTGCACGGAAGGCAAAAAAGAAATGAGCTGAACGTGCTAGAAAAATGGGGCTGGAGGGAAGTACAGGGCAGTGGCAGTGCAGGGATGTGCCTGTAACTTCAGGTAGGGAAAAAAATCCATATTGTGGGCCAAAAGCAGAGTGCAGTTCTGCTGTTTGCTGGGTTTTGAAGCATAAAATGCTCCACCTCTCCCTCCAGATCTGGGTTTATTTCTGTTGTGTTTCCACCACGCATTGATAAAGGCTGAATATTGATGTTTTGGGGTTATCAGTTAAGCAGAAGAGCTCCCAGGCACTGGAGCCAAATCGATTTTCCTGAAGGAAACCTCCTCGGGAGCCACCAGCACAGGCACCTCTGGCTCTGCTGGGCCTGGTGTGATTTCTGCGCCCACCTCAAAAAGGTGTTAACAACAACCACATCCACATCCCAGGCGTGGCTTTCCCTTCCCAGCCCATCTCTCCTTTCTCATCTCCCCATCCTCAGTGTGGGATCAGCCTGGGCTTTGATTTCAAAGCTTCTTTTTTTTTTTTTTTCCCCTTTCCCCCCTCTTTTTCTCGTTGTTTTACTTCGCCCTCCTGCCAAATTTCCTCCCTCCTTGAAGATCCCTATCTGCCCCCACCCCGCTCTTTTATACGGCCCCTATCACCCTGCTGCCTACGCGTGGATGAGGGCGAGCTCAGCTGCGCCGCGGCTCCCAAATCCCCCGGCATTCCAGGAGTTTGGAAAGGCGACAGCCGCAGCCCCCCTGGATGCCATATAACAGCGAGGGGGCTGTTCCCACCAAAGCCTCCCTGCCGCACCCCCGGCAGCTGCGGGCTTTGATTCCGATAGGGATCTGCACGGGGCTGGCCTCAGTTTAAGGGGAGGATGGGGTTTTACGGCTCTGGTTTTCCCCCCGCTGGCGGAGGAGGGAACGGCGATGGATCNAACTTTTGCTTTATTGTTCCTGTCCCTTATTGTCCTTTTATTAAACTTTTAAATTCTCACAGCAGAGTGAACCTCGTTTTTCACAGGGTGGTGGGGATTTCTCCTGGTGGCTAAATCTGGGCAGGTTTCTCTTTTGTTCTCTCCAAGAAAATGCCTGCTGGTCATCGAGCCTGACCCACCCCTAGACCAAGAGCTGAGAGCCCCTGTGGCCCGTTTTGTCGGGAATTAGGGACAGTCTGGGAAGCAGGGATGGAAGAAAAGGTGTAAAAGCTGTATTTGGGTTTTTAGTACTTCTCCATCCTCCCTCCCCTGCCCTGGGACTGGACAGACACCAGCAGCTCTGCCTGAGTGCCTGAGCTTTTCCATTTGCTGCAGGGTGAAATGGGAAAAATGGGGAGAAATAGAGAGAATTTGGGCGTTTTCGGGGAAAAGCAGAGTTGTGCCGGGCAGGGGTACAAATACTTGCATGCTGGGCATTAACCGCACCTCCTGAGGGATTAAAGGATCAGGGAACATCCCCGTGCCACATTTTACAGCGCCCTGCACTGTCCCAGGCTGCTCCCCTTGTGCCAAAGCCGCCTGGAGCTGATTTTGGGATGTGCAGCCAAAACTGCACCCCCAGCGCAGGAAATATTATAAAGTGATAAATGCTGCTTCCTCCCCACTGGAAGGAAATCTCAGGCAAATCCATGATCAGCTTCACAGGGGAGGGTGTCACCCCAAAATTCCGGGAGGTGCGGGGGTTGCAGGAGCCGCTGCTCACTCGGGCCGTGCCCAGGGGCTGCCAGCACCGCTCCCAACCAGCCCGCGCTGCCAGGGCACGAACTGCGGGAATCTGACGGGAAATGTAAACAGGAAAGCTCCGGGGGGAGATAAGGGGAGCAGGGATGGGAGGCAGGGGCTGAGAAGCTCCCTCTGGAGCGAGGAATGGGCTGCGGAGCGGAGCTGGCTGCGGCTGGCGGCCGCTCAAAGGTGTTAATTGGGGTGGGAGATAACGCCGGGGACACTGGCCCGGGCTGTTCCCCTTTTTGGGAGCAAGCACATTCCTGGAGTTCAGCGGCAGGGACCCGGAGCTGGTGCGCCGGGGGGATGGGGCCCTGTGCAACCGAGTGGGAACGGCTTCAAACTGAGTCTAGATGGGATTTTGGGAGGGAATTCTTCCCTGGGAGGGTGGAAAAGCCCTGGCGCAGGGTGCCCAGAGCAGCTGTGGCTGCTCCTGCATCCCTGGAAGTGCCCAAGGTGAGGTTGGACAGGGCTTGGAGCAGCCTGGGATAGTGGAAGGAGTCCCTGCCCATGGCAGGGGGGGGATGGGATGAGCTTTAAGGTCCCCTCCAACCCAACCCTTTCTAGAATTCCATGATTTTCATCCACGTCAAGCGAGTTGAGGAAATGGGGGGGTAGGACTGCGTTTTCCTCGTGTTGGTGGCATTTTGGTGGCCCCACAGCTCAGGTCTGTGGTTTAACCAGCAGCCCAGCACTGCTGACACTGCTCTGAGCAGAAGAAATCCCCTCGGCAGTGCTGCCCCACATCCTCCTCCTCCCACCCATCAGGAGGTGTCGAGAACGTCTCCCTTTTTGGGGGGTGAGAGTTAAATGCAGAGAAGAAATGGTTGGGAATGGCTTGTGCAGGGGGATTGAGTCTTGTTCAGAGGCAAAATCCCCTTCCCTGGGGTCTGGGAATGCTTCCAGCATCTCCCAGAGCTCCTTGTCCCATCCTCCCTGAGAACCAAGTGTCATGACTGGAGTGAGTTGGAATTTAGTGACCTTGTTGGAGGAAATTATTTTGCTCGAACCAGGATATATTTAGACTTTTTTTTTTTAGATTTTTTTATTCTCAGCCGTTTTTCTTTGCAGGCAGGTTTCGCTTCTCTTTCTGAGCCTCTCCTCTTTGTGTTTTCCTTTGCAAAAGGAGAATAAAACATCCCTCAGTGCTCTGGGGAAACAATTTTTTTCTCGCTGCCCCCCGCCATGAGCCCGACTGCACTGCAGAGTTCCTGCTCATCTCTTGTCCAAGCTTGAACTGAATTAATTTCATGGATTTTAAAGGTGTTGGATGAGGTGGGAACCTCCTGCTCTCCCTGCCTTTTGAGGAAATCCTCTCCTGTTGCTTTGCCTTCCCCTGGATTTATTTCTGTGTCATTGAGAGCATAGCTCTGAACCTCTCTGAACCCCAAAGGACAAGGCAAAAGTGCAAACCCAGCTCTTAACAAACCTCTTTTCCAGCGCTGCTCCGTTGAAAATCCACCTGGAACAATAACAGGGGCAGCTGTGCCAGCCCTGTGATCCCTGTGCCATCACCCCAAAGTCCCGCTGCCCATGGGATCTCTCCCATTTTCCCTGTTTTCCCTATTTTCCTTCCTTTCCAGCTGTCTCCTTTCCAACCAGAGAAAAACCACTCATCCCTGAGCACAACATCCCCAAAAGGTGGATTTGTGAATGGCTGGCTGCTCATGATGTGCCTCGGGGCCCTCATTTTCGGGATTTTTTTCCAGGCCAGCTGAGGGAGGAAGTTTGCAGGATGTTATCAGCATCCTGTTGCTGTGACCTGCTGAGCAATAGCATGGAAATGTCTCCCCTTCACCACACCCCGGTGGCAACCTTTTGGCTCCTGTCTGCTGGCCGTGCTCTGCAAGATTAATGTGTTTTTCCACACATCCACAGCTAAAAGGCATGGATTTTTAGGCTTTTTGGGGTGTTTTTTTTAGGATTTTTCCCGATATCTGGACGTTTCTGGTGGTGTTTATAAAGCATGTGAGTGACTTCTGGTACGGCAGGGTCACCTCGCCAGGGGACAGCCAAAAGGTGGCCAAGGTGTCTCATCTGCAAGGAGGGTGGAGAAGGGTTTTGGCTTTGGGGGTGGAGAGTCATTGGTTGGAGAGGACTGACAAAAAAACCTGACTAAAACCCCCCCAAAAAAAACAATGAAAGGGAACAAAACTAATTATGTCACCTTAATGAGGATGAATGTTTGATTTTCAGCTGTTGGAGGGGTTTCCTCCAGACTACAGCTGTCAGTAATGAACATTTTGGATGCTCCCTGTGCTGTGTTTGCAGCACCAGCCATGATATTGGCCATTATCCATGAAATTCCATGATCCCTGGCACTGGATTTATCCAGGCAGAGCAGCTTTCCATGGGAAATGGCTTTGCTGAAATCGAATCCTTCTCAGGCAGTGCCTTCGTTTCACCAAATTATGTCAGGAGAAGAAGAAAGAAGGTGAAAGAAACCAAGCTGAGCTTTCTCCTTTCGTATTGATGCTCTTGTAACTCCAGAATTCTTTAATATCACCGTAATATTTCAATTCCCCTGGAAGAAAACATTCCAGTGGTTCCAAAAATATCTATTTAGGCATTCCTGTCCCAAGGGGAAAAAAGGAGAGAAAGTGAAGTGTGAAGGCAGAACCCCCAAGCTCCCCCCAGAAGATGTTTTTTGCTCTTTGGACGTCCCATTCCCCAGCCCAGCCCTTCCCACTGCTGTCCTTGGAGCATCATCAGCAAAGGATTTGAGCCACAAGCTTGGTTCTCCTCCAGGAGCATCCCTTGGGAATGTCCAGCACCCGGGTTTGGCCAGCCAGGGTTTGGAGAGGTGGGAGGAATTTGTTGTGTCCAGGTTTGACTCCATCCTCTCATCCTCCCTCACCTGGAACCCAGTTCCAGTGGGGTTTAGTGGATGGATGAAAATCAGGTCCCTGATCCACCCCTAACGGGATCCTCACGGGACCAGCCGAGCCCTCCAAGGAGAGATGCTCCTCAAGGATCTGTGCTGGCTTTGGATTTGGGCTTTTTACCCTCTTTGTGCCCTCGGGGTGAGCTCGTGGGACTGAGCTGAGCTCTGGGTGGTGGCTGCATCAAGCTCTGCTCTGGTGGAGGCCAAGCAGAGCTCTTGGCCCCTGGAGCAGCCAACACCAGCTTTCATCATCCCAAGGATTCCTGGTGACTCTCCAGCTGCGTGCCCTGAGGCTGTGACACCGTTTCTGCACAGCCTTTCCCATTCCCGGCAGAATAAGCTGGGAATTTTGTTGGTTAGAAGGAGAAAAAGCTGCCTCCAGCAAGAATAACTCTGATTTAAGGTCCTGCTCCTTTTTCACAGGGCTCTTCAGGGAAAAGAGAATTCTGACCCCGTTTCTATCCACCTATTTTTGCTCAGCTGGATGGCAAAGCCTTGTCTGGAGCTGCCCACTAACGTCACCTCTGTCCCTTTGCCCCCTGTGCCTGGGGGCCAGTAAATCTGTAGGCAAACATTAGGCCTTCCTGAAAAGCCTGGCACTGCCGGGAGCAAATCAAAAGCTGGAGGGTTTTTATTATCTCTCTCCTTATTGTCTTTTTTTTATTGCCTTTTGGAGTCACCCTGGAGAGCAATCTCCATCCCTCAGCCTGGCCCTGCCAGACTTCCTCTGCTGTCGCTGTGACCTAAGGAATGGAGGCCAAGCCTTCCTCTGCTCCGAGCATTAACGAATTCAGCTCCCTAAACCCCAGGGATCCCTTTTTCTGTGCGTTCCCAAGCTCCACTGGGACTCCCAGGCCTTTTTTCCCCCCTCAAAACCATCACCCCAAACTTGCGTTTGGGAGGGGAAAGGCTGCGGGTTCCCTGTCCGGTGGGAAATCTCTGAAACCCCCTGATAATTCCTGGCTCCCCGGGCGGTCTGCACGGGGGAGAGGCTCGGAATCTGGCAGGAACCCCCAGAGATGCTCCTTGCAGGGAAACTATGTGCTCTGCTGGCTCATTAAGCACTTATCTCCTGCTCCTGCTCTGAAGGAGGACGGGGTTGGAGCGGAGGAGGCGCGGGACGCACCGGGAGGCCGATTGCAACAGGCACAGATCCTTCAGGAGAAGGGAGACACCACTGCTGAGGTCACGGGGAGGTTGTAGGGACTCCTTTTTGCCCTTATCTTGCCAAGGTATGCGGCCCACCTCTGCTTTCCTGGGAAATTGGGAGGTGGATAAAAACTGTGCTGCGGGAAATGTGCTGATATCAGCTCAGCGGGCGTCGGGCTTCATCCCCTTAATCACAGAATCACGGAGTGGTTTGGGTTGGGAGAGATCTTCCAGCTCATCTTGATCCCAGTATCCATATTCCTTCTCCATATCCCAGCTATGCCCGCCCTGTGTTGGTGGGAAGCTGTTCCCCCTTGTCCTGTCTCTCCAGGCCTTTCTCCAAAGTCCCTCTCCAGCAATTTTGGAGCCCCTTTAGGCACTGGAAGGGGCTCCAAGGTGTCCCCAGAGCCTTCTCTTCCCCAGACTGAACAATCCCAGTTGTCTCAGCCCTGCAGGAGTTTGCTGCCTTATTCCAGCATCGCTGCAATCAGTGGGATTTCCCAGTAAAAACTCACGTTCCCTGGTGCTTTGGGAACTGCTGGACATCAAAAGGGGCAGTGACAACTTCTAGGACACATCCACAACAAAACTTCCCAAGGTTTGACTTGGGTGTACCATTTGGATCTTCCCCTTGGCAACAGAATAAATTACTTAAGGAAAAAAGTCATTGCAATTTCCTCCTTGTGCCAGGAAAAGAGGGGATTTTTCAGTCTGAGAGGGAGGAAGGACAACCTGGCATCCACGGGTCAGTGCCTGGTAAAGGACTCCAAACCTGGAGAAACGTGTGCCGGACTACCCCATATTTCCATGAATGGATTCCCAGTGTGGGATGAGCTTTCGGGATCTGACCTTTTTCTCTTGAGAGCAACCAAAGTCCATCTTTTTTCCCTACTTGTCCTCTCATGGTGGCAACAACGCTGATCTCAATCAATGAAGTAATTACATGCTTCCTTTTGTGGGTCTGAAAATGAGCTCGGCTTTGCCAGGACATTTCACTGAGAAACTTCTCCTGGGCAAAAAATATTCCCCTGGATTTTCTTTCTCTGTTTGCTTTGAGGCATGAGGCACTGGATGAGCATCCTCAAAACCTGGAAAAATTCGGATTAGGATGGGAATACTCTGCTGAACTCTTCAGGCAACCTGTTTCTTACCCACCCCTGAGGATGCTGGGTTTGGATGGGCTGTTTCCAGGCATGAGGAGCTCTTTTCCTTGGATTTACCTCTCTGCTGGAATACAGCAGCTCTCTCTTCCCACACCAAGGCTGCAATCACAGCACGGTCGGACCCATGAGCTCCTCAGCTCATCCCAGGGCTCCTCGCTGCAGCCAGGCTGCTCTGCCCTCCTTTTATGTCACACAGCATTCCCATCATAATTCCAAGGTCAACAATTCGGCTGACTCACTCCGGGACGAACAGGGGATTTCCAGAAGCAAAAACTGCAATGTGAACATGAAATATTTCTTTTTCTTGGGTTTTTTTATTATTTTTTCCCTCCTCTGTGTGTGTGTGAGCCCACTGGGAAGTGGCTGGCCTGACTCTGCACATCCTGGCTCAGCTGGGATCATCCCAGCTTCCTTCTGATCCTGCTGGGAAAGGTTGGAGAAGGTCCAGGCTCCTCATGGATGCATGGAGGAGTCTTCCTGCACCTTGGCAAGGGAAATGGGTGCAGCTAAATCCTAAAATAATGGAATGGGTTGGGTTGGAAGGGATCTTAAAGCTCATCCAGTTCCATGGGCAGGGACACCTTCCACTATCCCAGGGTGCTCCAAGCCCCGTCCAACCTGGCCTTGGACACTTCCAGGGATGGGGCAGCCACAGCTGCTCTGGGAATCTGTGCCAGGACCTCCCCACCCTCACAGGGAAGGATTCCTTCCCAATATCGAATTTAAATGGAGCTTAAACCCCTCCAAATATATCTATTTTTAATATTTTCATGTGAGTCTTGAAGTTGGGTCTTTGAGGCAAGCAGCAAGTGAAGTATCTGCTGAAATATCCAGGTGTTGATCCAGTCTGGGACCAGCAAGGCAGGACCCTGGTGGAAAAACAAAGGGATTCCCTCTTAAACCTGGTCCGTGCTGGCCTTGGCTCTTCCTTTAGGAATCACCCAAGGCAGGGTTCCAAGTGTGCCTCGTGCCATCAGGAGCGGTTACGGCCACATCTCGTTTTTATTCACCTTCTCACCTCTCCTCCCAAACCTAGAAATATTCTTTTTACTTGTGCAAAACCACAAAAAATCCCGATTTTCTCCCCCAAACCCCAACACTGCAACACCCACCTTGAATTCCCAAAGTGCAGCACCACACCCTGGCTGCAAAGAGCCTTTTCCATCATCCCGGGGGGGGAACTGGAGCGGAGTCAGCACTCGGAAAACTCTCCAGGAGGGGGATTTATTCCCTGGTGCCCCCTCGGATGCTGCAGGGAGCTGACGGAGCAGTAAGAGGGGACAGGAAAACAACATTCAGCTCTGGCATTTGGTGCTTTGCGTGCAGCAGCAGGCAGGAACTGCTTCCTCTGTTTCCAGGCTTTTAGGGAAAGGGGAGCTCCACGGAGTTGCTAAATTGGAATGAGGAGGAAAAAAAAAAAAATATTGCTGCGAACAACAGAACGTTTGGCTATTTTTTCTTTCTTTCTTTTCTTTTTTTTTTTTTTTTGGAAGACAAAAACACAAAACCTTGGAGTGATTTACATGGGAAAGGGGAGCCGGAAACAATTTTAGAGGCTGTTTTCCAAAATTGATGAATAACAGAAGACACAATGGATAAAGCAAATGGCCCAAATTTCCTGCTCTTTTAAGCTGCTGAATAGATACTGAAAACAAGGGTGCCCTGTTTTTCTCCATACGGAGCTGCCAGAGAGGGATTTTCCCCTGGGTTATTTGGGTTCTGGAGGGAGCTGGGGGTCCCCAGGATGGTGGATGCTCAGAGGAGCAGGATCCATGGGAATTCCAGAGGTGGGAAGGAGCATCTTGGGCCAGAAGAGTAATTTTGAGTAATTTCTGGCAAATAACACTGCTGGCGTGAGTCATGAGGAGGGGTCTGAAGCTTCCTTTTGGGTTTTTAAAAAATTCTCATTTGATTTCCCCTTTGCCTGGGGCTCTTTTCCTCCAGAGCCAAGCACTTTTCCCTCCTGACCCTTGCCCCTCTCACTGGATGAGGACACAGGTTTGGCTCCCACCAAACTCAAGTTGGAAACTTCTAATTTCTCTTTGCAAAAGCCTTTGATGCTTCCAGAGAATATTCTTGTTTTGCTTTGGGGAAAAAAACCCTTGGATGACATCCCTGCGAAGCTCTTGTCCTCCTCTGCTTTGCCAAGATCCAGGAGCTCCAGCCTTTGTCTGGGACACCACGAAGGATGTCCATGTGTTTAATCTCTTACCAGTGGCAGAAAAATCCAGGGAAACTTCCAGGAAAGCCTCTTTGCTGTGTCCTCTCTCCACCCCACGTGCACAAAGTCATGGTGCACTGGAGGGATTTTGGTTAAATGGACAAACAACAACTTTTTTGGTGGCTTTGCGATGGAACTGTTTGGGTTTAGCTGGGCTGGAAAAGGCTGGGGTTCAAGGGCACGGTGAAAACCAGGAGTTGCCTCTCTGGAGACCTGGAGAAGGTTTCTCCAGCCTGTCCAAACTGGGGCACGGACATCACTGGACAATCTCCTCTGGATTTTGGACCTGGCTAAGAGGTTTCCACCAACTGCTGTGGGGAAACGTTTCCTCTGAGCAGGTATTTTCTGCTTTCAAAGCAATTTGATGTTGGAAACCTGAGGAGCAGCCTGGGAACTGCTGAGCTGGTGACTTCCATGGGTGCATCTCCCCAGGCCCGCTGGGTCCTGCAGTGCCCTGGGGAACAAAGCTTCTCCGGGTTCCTTGAGGCTCTGAGATCATGAATCTCTATCCCTGTTTTTTCTCTCCCATCTCTCCAACATCTCTTCCTCCCCCAAATCTGGGAACTCCACCAGGCAGTTGCACCCAATTAATCAGTAAATAAAAGTAACCACAGACAGCAAACTGAGCTGTTAATTGCACTCAAAATCTTGTTTTTCACCGCTGGGTCAAGTGATCACCCCTCCCCAAAACCCTCCTGCTCCTCAGGCTCCTGGGCTGGACAGAACACACATTAAATAATGCAAAGCCACCATTCCAAAATCCCTTTCTTGGGTTGTTTCCCATGTTAACCAAAGCCCAATAAATCACGTCGTGTATTTACGGCCTCTGTGAGCAAATTGTCATTCAAAGGCCACTTGGAGCCTTCAAACCCGAGTGAATTATTGTGGATGTGATACACACCTCTTCCTTAGCAGCACATTCAGATGTCAGGGCCCTGAGGAGCACTTTCCTCCCTCAGGCTCATTCAGGCCTCAGAGGAAAAGGGATTCAAACCACTCTGGTATTTTTAACCGGTTCTTTCCCACTGGTGGGGGCAGACTCAGAAGTTTTGCTGAGCCATCACCCCTGTAGGTCATCTGGCCTGTGGTTCCACATGAATTGAAGGAAGGTCTTGGATGCCGAGCCCCTGGAAAGACGCAGGGAAGATATTTGATGGTGTAAGGTCAGGGAGAGCTCCCCGGCCCTTGCAGAGAGTTGTGGAATGGTTTGGGTTGGAAGGGACCTTAAAGATCACATGGTTCCAAAAATCAGCCCCAAACAGGGATCAAACCTTGACCATCTCCTGGGCTTCCCACAGGGCACCCACCAGCAGCGGTGGGGGCTGTGAGGTGAAGGCGAGGTGTGAACAGCTCAGTGCTCGGGGGAAGGAGCACATGTCCTGAGACAGAAACGAGTCCTCCCCAGGAAACGCCCTCTGGACCAGCCAGGAGAGCAGTGAAGGTGTGAGGAGAGTCTGTGGAGAGGCAGCCGCTGCGTTTTTGGGGTCTCCATGACAGGTTTGGCCTCAGTGCCTGCAGCTCCACGTGATCCTGAAGTCCTCACTGCTCCACACCAGCACTGCTCAGTGCTGCAGGAGGGTCAGGCTGGACATCAGGGGGAATTCCTCCATGGAAAGGGGGATTCAACATTGGAAAGAGCTGCTCAGGGAGGTGGTCAATCCCCATTCCTGAGGGTGCCCAAGGAATGACTGGATGTGGCACTCAGTGCTCTGGGCTTGGTGACAAATTGGGGATGGGTCACGGGTTGGATTCGGTGATTTCAGAGCTCTTTTCCAACCTAAATGATCCTGGGATTCCTTGTTTATAACGGAGCTGGGTCCTGTCCATGTAGATGCTTCTGGCCCTGGCAGGGCTGGTGTGAATTGCACTGAGAGATAATTATCGATGAGGTTTTTAACTCTGAGGCAAATTTGACTGTCCTAGGAAAATCCATCTTGTATTTTATTCCAAACTTCTCAAGGAAATCCAGTCTGTATTTTACCCAGAACTTTTCAGGAAAATCCAGTCTGTATTTTACCCTGGACTTTCTGGGGTGTGTAGAAACCTGGTGCCTGCGATTGCCACCCAAACCCCACAATCCCTAATTTACCACGAGCCATTTCAGGAAGTGAACTCGAGCCTGAGAGATGGAAAAAGCCGCCTCAGATCTGGGATTTACGAGGTGCAGTGATGTCAGGGCGAATTCCTTGTGTTGTACAAGCCCCCAGGGAGGATGTCCACGACACGGGGCTGACGTGGGCGCACCATCCTGAACCACGAGGGGCTAAGAACTAATTATAGACTAATTAATGTGGTTTGCAGAGCTCAGCGTGGGCCGCACACCCAGAGAAGTCTTTGTTCCATGGGCTGCTGAGCAGATGGAGACCAGCCCTGGCCCCACGCTCAGGATGCCCAGGAGTTCCGTGTGTGCCAAGGACAAAGGCTGGCAGGGGATGAAAGGACTCCAGGGCTCCTTTACTGCTCGCGTGACGTCGGCGAGGATGGAGGCTGCTGCCATCAGATGGGATGGACACAATGGGCACAACCCTCTGGACTGCTCTTCCAGCCCTGGGTGGGATTCAGATTTTGGGGTGGAGGTGCATTTACTTTGGGTGCTCGTGGGATCTTCCGTGGGTGATGAACATTTTGGTCACCTGCAGGGAGTTCCCCTGAGGGGTGGCTGGTGCTCAGACCACCAGGACCATCCTGAGGATCTGCTGGGAAGGGGGAGGGCCAGTGAGGAGGCAGCTGGCTGAGGAGGCCCCTCCGTAAGCATTTTCCTGCCCTGGGATGACCAGCGTACATCCTGAGCCCAGGGCACCGCATTGTGCGCCCCGCGCTCTGCCCATCCTGCCAGGAACAATGAGGAGGCTCTGGAAAACAAGGAAAGGCACTCGCAGGGTTGTGGGAGAGAAAAGCAGGGGGCACTGGGGGAGATGACCCAGCAGGAGCAGCCGTGTGCCTCGGCTGTGTGAGGTCTGAGCATCACAAATTTATCACCTGCCTTGGTCCAGGCGAGTGGGGAGGCAAGAAATCAATGCCGTGGGGTGGAATTCATCTCCAAACCACCTCCCAGGGGCTGTTTAAAGCTTTTCCCGCTGCTCTGTAAGATCCTCCTTGGGACTGGGGAATGCTGATGGCCTCTCCTCATTGCTCCCTGCTGGAATTCCAGAGCCCCTGGAACGTGGGGGCCGGGTACCAGGTGGGTGCCCAACCCCAGGGCTGAAGGCAGAGGTGGCAGCTGTGCCAAGCTGCTCTCCTTACTGAACCCTCCCTCCTGCCTGCCCTTTCTGCTCCTTTTCTTCCCTTCACCTCCCTGGATCCCCGTGGTTTTGTGCTGTGGCTCTGACAGGGGCTGAATTTTCCATCAGTGGAAGTTCTTTGAAGCAGGCAGCATTTTGGGGTCTTTCAGGAGCACAGGAGGGTCCTGTGAGGTTCAGGTGAGGGCTGAGGCTTCTCAGGGACTTTTTTCCACACAAGGAATTTTTTCCACCAGGGTGGTTTGGATTTCAAATTTTCCAGCAGCCAGGACTGCAGTTACTGCAATAAAAATTCACACCTGGCTGCAAATGATAAAACTATAATCCAAGGGAAGATGGAAATGCAAAAGGTTTGGATTTTTCCCCAAAACCAAGTGGGAACAGCATTTTACCTGTCAAATACCCTCAATATTATAATAATATATAATATCAAGATTATTGATAGTAGAATTAATAAATAATATACAAATAATTATATATATACTTTTTATTAATAATAATATATAATATCCAGATTAATCCCGTGACCCAGTTTTTCTATGCCAGCTCAGCCCTGCCAGAGGAAAGGCACCGGTGTCAGGGTGGGTGGAACTGGAGATGGAAAATCTGTATCCCTTTTTTTGTGGAGCATCCTGCCCTCCACATCCCAGCATCCACAACCTCGGCAGAGGGAGCTTGTCCTCCGTGCTCCAGCGATCCCAAAATCCCATCAGGGCTGACAGGGAGAATTTGCAAGGACAGCACCAAATTTTGCTGTCGTTACCAATTAGTCCTGAGAGCTGGGGCTGGCATTCCCAGCTTCCTGCAATTCCCCGGCAGCCTGGAGGCTTCATGTCCTCCTTGGCTGCTTGTGGGAGGGGTTGGTTAATCTGGGGTGGGGTCTCCAAGGGGCTCTGGCTGTGTTTGCTCCGTGTGCTGCAAACCCTCCCTGTACCTGAGGGTTTTGGGGAGGAGGGTTTTTTTCTTGGGTCTTCTTTTCCCCCTTAAAAATCCGAGCTGCTGCAGGCAGCGGGAGGAATTGGAGATTCATTTTTGTGTGCAGATGTGAAGTTGAAAGCAGCTGAGGGCTGCAAGCTCAGCTTCTCCACGTGGGTCTCCTGAGCTTGGAGAGGATGATGCTGCAAGCTGTGAATGTGGTTTGAGTGAGAATCAAGGAGTGGTTTGGGTTGGAAGGGACCTTAAAGCTCATCCAGTTCCACAGGCAGGGACATCTTCCACCATCCCAGGGTGCTCCAAGCCCTGTCCAACCTCACCTTGGACACTCCCAGGGATGGAGCAGCCACAGCAGCTCTGGGCACCCCGTGCCAGGGCCTCCCCGAGGTTCAGTTACTGAGAATTAACATCAGGATCGCTCCCAGCCTGCCCAGCCCAAAATCTGTGTGAGCTGGGACTCTGCTGGGAGGCAGCTCCTGCTCAGCAGGATGTTTTCCAGACTTGCCTAAAGTGATTTCCAAATGCACAGGACATTTCTGCTGGAAAAAACCAGCCTTTGCTGGAGCAAACAGCTGATGATTTGAAATCAGTTTGCTGTGGATGGGTTTAAAGCTGACATTGGCTTCATTTCCAGGTGTCTGCACATTGCTGTCATTTTTTAGCGGTGTCACAAACGCTGCTTTTCCCTTTCCTTGTCACAGCTCCTCCGAATTACAAGAACTCCTTGAATTTCCAACCCTCTCTCTCCCAGGCCCTGCCGCCTCGAAGAGCAGCAGCAGCACCTCCCCTGTGCAATTTCCCTTTCCCTCTTAACCTTGACCTGGAATACGCTGAAAGTTGTTACCGGGAGCTACCTTGATCAGAAATGACGTTAGAAAAACTTGCACAGCCAGATGCAGCAAAACCCCACCAAGATAAAAATTCCCAGAGCCAGCAGTTTGGAGTTAGGGACCTGCTCTGCCTTGGGACGTGGAGCTGACTGCTTCAAGGTAGCAGCGATTAAGGTTTGTTTGCTTTCCTTCAGAGGGGTTGTGCTTTGTAAAAGGAGGAGAAGCCTTGCCCAGAGCCCCTGGGTCCTTCAGGGACTGGGGTTTGTGGTTTTCAGGTCACACCTAAAACTCTGCTGGGCTGAAAGGAGCTCCCAGCAGCTCAGCTTTGTGGATTGAGGTTTGAAAGGAACCCGAATGGAAGGCTGAGCACCAGCTCTTGTGCAAAACTTGAGTGGGATCTGGATACCACGATTTGACAAAAGCCTTTAGATGTGGAATCTTTATTGTCTCTGGGAACGATTTGCCTGGGTGGCAAATCCACAGACTTATTCCTGGGACATCCTTGACCCAGAAGGTTGTGAGGAACCCCTGATGATTTGAATCCTTCTCCTCCTCAGCCAGCGGGCATTTGTGTAGATTGAATTTTCTAAGAGTTAATTTTGGAAAGTCCGGAGCCTGGAAATTGAAACAGCTTTAATGGGCTCTGCTCGAAGCTTTTATTTGCTGCAAGCTCGAGCAGAGAAATCAAAATCCAGAATTGTTCCTCCTGCAGGCAGTGGAAACAATCTCTTTATTGCAGGGAGAGTCCAACCCTTAACTTGTGTCCAGCCTGAACTCCTCCAGTCTCCACGCGCTGGCAGGGAACGAGCTGCTCTCAGTTTCTGCTCTTGGAGCTCTGGAATTCTTTGTGATCCTGGAGATAAGGAAAAAGGCTTCTAAAGCAGATGCGTCATGCCCGCTTAATTTTCCATTAGGAGCAGGGAAGAGATTTAACTCTCTCCTATCGGGGGGTGCTTGTGCCAAAATCCCTCCTGTTAGCAGAGATGCTGGGGAGACCTTGGAGCACCAGCCCTGGGAGCATCGTTAGCTGGGGAGAAGCCATTCATTAGCAGCAGGCAATATGTTCTTCTCTCCCCTCCTCTGAGGAGCAGGCAGCGCTATCTAAATAAGCTGTTTCCTGAGAAGTTACTCAAAGTTACTGCTGGAGCTCCAGGCCAGCTCTCCTCCCCCAGGAGCCGGACAGAAACAAAGCTTTTGGAGAGGGAAATGCTGCCCTTTAGTCCAGCAGACGGTGCCATTCCTCTGGGCTTGCTCCTTTCTCCTCAGCGTGCTCCCTGCTTGTTTCTTCACCTCCCACCGTTTGCCGAGCCATTTCCATGTCTTCATACGAGCTGTAGGCACCGGAGCCCTCTGTGCTCTGGGTTTGTCCAAAATCCCCCCTGACACCCTACCCCACCCCACCCCACCCCACCCTCTTCAGGTTCCCTTTGCTGACCTCCCACAGCCTCCTGCATTCCTTGTCTCCCTCAATCCTCCTCCTCCACAACAACACTGGCTTCCCCAGCCCAGAAACCACCAGGCACCTTCTCACAGGCTTCGTTCTGGACCGTGCTGGAACCAGGAGCCTGATACTGGAGGAGGAAATTTGGGAACAGCATCTCCAAATGCCTGAGTGGCAGCAGCGCTGTGAAAAAATCTTTCCTGCTTCCCTTCTGGGCAAGGAGGGACAAATCTGTGGGATGCTGTCTCCAGTGGGTTGGAGCAAACCTGCTCTGGTGGGGCTGGAGGGTGCATTTGGAGGAAGGAGAGCCTTTTTCTGGGAGTAGTGCCCTCTGCTCTGCGTTAGCAGCACTTAATTCCACCTTCTCCATGGGAAACACTCCCTTGCCCTCCACAGTCCCCTTGGGAGGTGTTTGGGACAGCACGTCAAAGCAGGAAAGACTCTCCGAGGAGAGGGCAGCTGTGGGGACACGGATGGATGTCCCTGTGCTGCCTTTCAGCCCAGCCCCACACCGGGCTTTTAATTTTTTAGGCTTGTTAATTATCTCTGTTTTAAAAAAACCCAGTTATTGTGGTGTCTGCACGGCCACATTCCAATGGGAGCGAGTTTCCCTGAAACTGATCTCAGCATCTCCATCCTCAGGTCCCTGTCCCACCTCCAGACTCTTTCCACAGAGAGATTTGAGCTGTCACAGTGACATTCCCTGCTTCGTCTGGGTGATATTTCTGACGTGGCCAGGTTTTCTAGGAATCCAGAAAAATTCCAGCATTACCTGAATCCTCACCAGAGAAACGATGGGAAATAATTGTGCTTGGAGCAACGCATGGTGTGCAGCACCTATCCCACATTGGCCAGGAGGTATCCAACAGATCCAAGATCCCAATCCAGGCCGAAGAGGAATAAAATGTATCGGGCCCACCCTTGGAGCACTGAGGAGGATTTAGTGTGTACAATAAGCTGCCTGTGGATCGTTTATCACAGCCCTGCTCCGATTGCCTGGGGGTGATGATGGACACCAGAAGTTGGGAAAATCTAACGACGTGTGGGGAACGGAGCGCAGGTGTCCGAGTGGGAAGCGGCAGGAAATCAACCTGACAGCCTTTAGGAAAGCGCCTGGGCAGGAATCCACGCGGACCCCGGCTTGTCCCCTGCCTCTCTCTCTCCCTCTTCCCCGGCAGGAGGGCTCTGCTGAAAGGCTTCTTTCTTCCTTCCCCGCCTGGATGATCCCACCTCTTCAGACAGCCGCTGTTTTCCTTTGGAAGAGGGAACAGCTGGGGCAGATCTCTGCGCTCCGAGCGGCGCGGGCTGCAGCCCCCCCTGCCCGCCCTGCACCTTCTCCTGGGTGGGAGGCAGCAGGAAAGCCTGCAGGAAACCTGACATTCCCCCCAGGTCTCCAGCACGGCGGGATCACACACGTTCCCACGGGGATAGCCCCATCCCAGGCGCTCCGGGGAGGAGATTCCGGCAGAGCCCCCGTCCCGCGGCTCCCGCGTCCATCCCTGGACATCTCCGTTATTGGACAGCCCCTGACCTGCCCTGACAGGTTTCCCCATTGTCTGCCTGACCTCACCATTATAAAGCATTTCCTACTATTTAGCCTGATGTTTTTCTTTCTTAATTTTAGGCCATTAGTGCTTGTTCTTCCCAAATTTACTGCTGAAAATGACTCTGCCTCCTCCCTTCCTCCGGCTTGACGGATGGCTACGGAGTGACCCTCCAGGATTTATATCCCCAGTGGTGAGCAGGACTCCTCTCCTCTCTTAATCCCCTCAAGGCCGTAGAAAAATAAAGTTGTTGTCTTTAAATCCGAATCTGTTACAAGCTCTGCCTCGAAGCAGCGCCGTTCCCCACCTCGCTGGAGTTCAGCTGGATTTGCTTTCACAGCTCTGTCCCACAAAGTCCAGGAATGAACTTTCCAAGGTGTTTCATTTTTCATCAGGGTTTTTCAGCAGTTTTCATTTGCCTCCTCTATTTTCTATTTTCTGTTTTCTTTTTTATTTTATTTTATCCATGTAATACAAAAGCCATTCACTTCCCAATCAGTTAAAGGGGAAAAGTTTGTCTTTCACCTCTTTTCTTTAAACCTAAATGAATAATTCCTTTTGGGGTTTGCTCCTTAAGCAAAATGAAATGGAAAAACCTTTTCAAAGAATGAAAAGTAATTTTCCAGAAAAGGAAATAATTTGATAAGCAGAACACTGAAATTGTTGGTTTTCTTGGCTTTTTGGATTATTAATATTTTAAGTTTGGCTTTTAAGTTTTAGAGAAACTCACAAATAATATCAAATTATCATTCAATGTGTGAATTCATGGAGTAAAAGCTCTTCTCTTCCACTGGTATGAAAGATAAAACTGATGTGAATGAATACTTCCAGGACAAAAATTTCAAAATTATGCTGAATTGCGGATGAAATTTCCCGAAATATAATTTCTCCTGGATGCACATGGGAATTCCCACTTGAAAGTGTGGCAGTGGATATCTCTTTTACTTGTGACCAAGCAAGGTTGTGGCCCAGCTGGAGATGTTTGGAGATGTTCTGTTTGTGGTCACCCAACCAAAAATATCCTGGCTCTTGCTTGGGTGCTGGGATGGCAAAATTTATCTTCCGTGCTTCTTCCAGGCCTGCGAGTCTGGGATGGGGACTGTGGGAAACATTAAAAGATGGGATTTTGCACTTGGAAAACGAACTTGAACGTGAGTTTGGGGTGTTTTCTTTGGAGCCCTGCCCTCGGCGCTGCTCCCGCGAGGTGCGGAGCGGGCAGGGCCGCCGGACACCGCGGCCTGAGTGGCCGCTTCCTACCGCGGGCTCCCTCCTGCTCCCAGGGTTTATTTCTGGGATCTTTCGGCCATTCCCCTCCAAGGAGCATTTCCTTCCCGCTTTCCCCTGAGCGGGGAGAGGCGGTGGCTCCAGAGATGGATTTCAAACAGAGCCAGGAGCCTCCTTGGGAGGTTGGAAATCAGGGCGCCGACTCCGGCCACCAAACCCGGAGCTGCTGCCAATTTGCGGCATTTTCCCTTAAAAGCTGAAGATTTAATGGAAAGAGAGGTCAGGCTTTGACCTGAGCGTGAGCAGGGTGACAGAGATGGCTCCTTCATGTCCTCTCCAGGGGTTTGTTAGTCTAAAGCTGAGTCCCCACGGCAGATGATGCATTTTCCAGGGAAGTTAATGGATTCGCTTGCACTGCCGCGGAGTGGTTGGCGGGGGTGGGAGGGCGACTCTTTCGTGAGAGACAAATGACTTCCTCTGGACAAGCAGCGCTGTTTTAACTTGGGAAGTGATGGATGAGTCCCAAGGAAAGGCTTTGCACAGGCAAACCAACATGCAAACCTCACGTTGTCGGGGATCCAAAGAGACAACAGCGAATCCCGACCGCCAAGCCAGGACGGAGCCCGGCCGTGGTGGCAGGGTTGGGGATCTGTCCGTAGAGGGAGACTTTGGACCAGACAAAACCACGTCACCACCACGAAACGGGACAGGGAGCGATGCCAAAGGGACACGCCGGAGCTTCGGGAGCCTCCACACAAGTGGGGTTGTGGGTTTGTGTCCAAGAGGTCCCAGCTCCGGTTAAATCCAAGCGTTCCCGTGGCGCGCGGATCCGCAGCCTTTCCCTTCCGCCCTTGCTGTTGTCCCTCCCAGACTATTGTTTGGATTTTCCTTGGGCCACCATGCTTTGCCAAATGTTTCCCTCACAGTTTTCTTCTGTGCTTACCTTTACTAGCGATTTTTTAAAAGAATTTTTACATATGGAGATATAAATACCTGGTGAGTGCTGGGCACAGCGGCTGCACCCAAGTTCCTGTTCCTCGAGGCACTCGAGTATCTCCCTGCTGCATCTGGAACTCCAAATCCTGACTCCAGATTCCACTGCTCTGGGTGTGGGCGGAAAAGATGGAGCAAAGGGCTACAAATAAAACCCCAAAGTCCCCCACGGGGGGATGCAAATGTGAGAGGTGACTTTAACCTCCTCTCTTCTCAATTTTTTATCATCACAGCGAGTCCTAAGTTTTAAAAGCAGTTTAGAACCACAGATAAAAATGCAGCGGGAAAGAAATTGAATTTTAGGTAACCTGTTTGCCTCCTGCCCTTAGAAATCTTTGCACACAAGACGAGAAATAAGCAGATTGATTTTTGAGTATTTCCTTTCCTGCAGAGCTGCTAAGTGGGAATGACCTTGGGAACTGCTGGAGTACGACCTTGGGGGAAACACCCTGGAGAGAAGAAGATGTGGGGATGGTGAGCTGGAGGAAAGACGGATTGCTGCCACCAGAACTGGTGCCTCCCATCCAGCTGAGGCTGGAGAAACAGCACAGAAACAAGGGATTTGCTCGATCCTGGGTAATTTTGTTGCTTGTTCAAAGCTCTGTCTGTGCTGGAGGGTAATATCTTAACTCGGAACTTTGGAGCACCCTGCCAAGGACAATTCCTGCTCATGGATCCCTCAGTCCCTGCATCCTCCATCTCCTTCACAGCCCCAGATAAAGCCTGGGATGGTTACAGACCTCAACACAGAGATTCCCAAGGGTTTGGGCCCTCTGTGAAGGTGGAACCTGCCTGCCTGGCCCTTCTTGGATACTGGAAAACTTCCACAGCTCAGGTCCTGCTGTCAGTGGGGAAGTTCCCTATCCACTGCCAAGGCTCCAGTTATCCAACATATTTACACCTGCAGTGACAGAGGGGGATAAAGAAATACATCACCTCTGTCACTGCGCTGAACCTCATTTAGTTGTTTAATTAAAGCCTCTCACCTGCCTGCTTCAAACACAGAAATGTCCCTTCAATCCCCAAATTAATTCCTGATATTATTGATGGCAGCCAGAGTGGCTGAGACTGGGAGTTATTTTTTTATGCAACTGTTCAGTCCTAGCGAGGGAAAGGCAAAAGGCAGTGCTGGAGCTGCAGACTTGATTTATAGATATTAAACATTTTACAGCAATTTTTTATCACTTCCATTCCTCTCTGTTCCTCCTTCAGATGCTGGAATAAGAAGGGTGGGGAGGGATGGGGAGACAGCAGGCTTTAAACTGCCACAGCTCTGGGAGAATGATGGATCTTTGTGGGCTTGGGCAAACCAGTTTTTGGAAAGCTCTGCCTGTGCTCCCTTTCAAAAGGAGGGCAGCACTTTATCTCCCTCCTGCACAGATCTGCCAGCTGTGCATCCCTGCTCGGAGTGGGCAGCCCTGAGCACTCCTGCTGGGCCTTATCTGCAGTCCAGGGATGGCAGATCCAGCTGGATCCCCGTGGAAACCCTCCCGGCGCCCTGCCAGGACCACCCCGGGCTCTGGCATCATCACCCTCCACCCCAAACCCACCTCCTCCAGCACCACCTCCCCAAAAAATGCCGAGCATCCCTCCAGCAACACCCCCCTCCCCAGAGCCACCTGCGGCTCCGCCAGACTTCTCCCAAACACATTTCTCTGTAAAAGCCCAGATTAGTCTGAAATTCTGTTGGAGATAAAACCCGGCCCCTTATCAGCGAGCGCATCCAGCCCCCACGCACTCCCGGCGCTCCGCAGGCTCCGGCCGCGGCCAGTTACCAGCGGAGCGGGGCTGTTTTCCCAGCAGAGCACCGAATCCATCATTCCCGGGCTCTCCCGGAGCAGGGCGATAAATCCCGCCCCGGCCAGGGGTGGGTGAGACCCGAATTCTTCCCCACCGCGCACTCCCCGGGGAATGCAGGTCCAGCGCCGCCGCCTTTTCCAGGCAGCGTTCCCCTTCCTCAAGGGATTCCTGGTCTTTCTGAGCATCGCTTAATTTTTTTCCCCAGCCGTGTTTCTCTTCCTCAAGGGATTCCTGGTCTTCCTGGCCATCTTTTAATCTTTTTTTAAATCGTTTTCCCCTCTTTTTGTTTCACCTCTTTTATGCTTCCAAGGGCTTCTCTCCCCTCTCCTGGGCAAACAGGAGAGGGGATGGAGCTGAATTCCACATGGATGGAGGATGAAAATCTTCCGTGGGATTTAGATACGGGCCCCTAGACCTATAAAAAGAAGGAATTAATTACTAAAATTAAAGGAATGAATGAATAACTTAGAAAAGGCATCATTCAAGATGCTTTGGCTGATAGGAGAAGCTGGAATGGCAACCAGGAGACAGTGATGGCTTTGGCTTGGAAAAGCCAAATTCACTTTGGGCTGGGAGAAAGAGAAATGCGTTTAAAATTGAGGCTGTTTTTAAAATCTTACCGTGGTGAAATCCAGCCTATGCCAGCACTGGGACTGGGATATAAATATTAGATATATAAAATAAGATACGTGCGTGTTGTGGCTGGGGAAAGGGATTTATGGCATGGCAATATTTTCAGGGACAGCCCTGCCTCTGCTGTGATGGAACAGAAGCAGGGGCAGAGCTTGTCCAGGGATAACCTCCAGAGATGTTGAACCTGGCTGGAAAACGTGGGGGTCCCCAAAATTCCGGATCCATCCAAGGCCTAAAAAGCAGAGAAAATCTTGCCTGCGTGGGATTTAAACACAAAATCTTGCCCGGGTGGTCATTTCTAGCTGCTCACGTGCCCCCCTGATCCCACATCCTTATCAAGAACCACCCGTGTGAGATAGCAGCCCCGGCTGAGCCCTGGCAGGGTTATCAGAGGACAGACAGTAGTTCCTTTAGCCAGAACAGCCAAGGTCTCGGGGTTAAAAGCCAAGGGTCAGCACAGCCACTGCCCCGTGTGGCATGGGTTAAATCAAAAATTATCTGTGAGTGGCATTGCTGCAAAGCAGCCCAGAGCATCCATCTCTGGGTGTAAATCACCTCGCCCGGAGTGGGGTTGGGCTTGAGGGGCTGCCTTGGCTCTTCCAGCGCTGCTCCCTGGTAGTGGTGGTGTAAATCCAGAGTAGAAAATCCGAGTGAGGTTCGCTGAGCCAGGGGAAAGTGGATTTTTTTTGTTGGATGGGTTTTTTATGGCCATTGCTGGCTGCAGCTGGGAGTGAGGCTTGAAAAATTTTGCTCAGTTTTGTGAAAATCAAACTCAGCCTCTGCCGTGCCCAGCGTTTTGCTGATCGTTCCCAAATTCAAACTTTTGCCCTTTTAATCAGCGCATTAATCATGGGAGAGAGAGAAGGAAGAGCTACAGAACCACAGAGTCATTTAGGCTGGCAAACACCTTTGGGGTCATCAAAATCCCAGCTCTGCCAAATCCACCCCTAAACCACGACCCTCAAAGGAGGCACCACCTACCAAGAGATAACCCCGAATTTTATTCCAATTATTCCTCCAGGTTTGTTTGTTTATTTAAAAAAAAATTACGGATAGGACCACACTCCTCAGACCACTTTTGTCTCCAAAATTCCACTTGTTCACCACTGTTTTAATGATGAAATTACAGCTGAGAATGGATTTTATTTAACTGCTGTCTGAATTCCTGGCACTGAAGGATCCAGCTCCAGCAAAATTCATCAGCTGTCACATAATTTTGCTCTGTGCCTGCAAGAGGCAAGCTTGGCCTAAATTTGTTTCCAGTTAACTGCAATGAGCAGGAATAAAAGTCTGAGCAGCTGGAACCGTGTCCGTGGGACACGAGGAAACATTTCAAGGCTATTTCCCAAAAACTCCAGCTGGTGGCAGCAGCAATTTCTTTTCCACCAAAAGTGAAACAGAAAACTGAAAGGAGAGAGGAAAAAAAAAATCCCTAGAAAGGATAACTACAAGCAACTTTGTGGAAATCTCAGGCGCGCTGCTCGAAAATGAGATTTAAAATGTTTATTGCTCCCTTAAAATAGGGAGAAAAATAAAATCCCATTGCTGCTGGATTTAAAGCAAAAGCAGAGAGAGCTGCTGACAGAGAGCCCTGGGGTGGAAGTGTCTGGGACAGAGGATGTGCTGAAAGGGCCCTTGAAAGCTTCCTTGGAGCTATCAGGTGCCAGCAGGGCTGGAATGACCCCCGAGGGAAGCAGATTCCCACAGGGACTCCCACCTTCCCTCCCTGCAGCAGCCCAAACCACTCTGCGGGAAGAGCAAGACCCGGGGTATTTTTGGGATAACTGTGACATGGAGAAACGCGAGCCCACACTTGGATTCACAGATCCACAAAGGGCTGTGGCCACGGGATGGGATTTAGAAACTAAAATTCCTCCCCAGGAGGATGAGGCAGCCTCGGGACGGGTCCCTGGGAGCTCTGGAAAGCCGTGTGGATGTGACACCTTGCAGGTGACATTTTGGCTTTGATCCACACCCCCCGAGATGTTCCTTCCAAGCACCATCCCTTGCCTTTATAATCCCTTCAAATCCACCCTCTCTCTTCCCTTTTTCCTCTGTCTCATCCTCCTTGGGTCTCTGTTGTCCTGTTTTTTGCTAAGCCTTCTGTTTTAGCCTTGGAGTCAGAGAATTTTCACACACTTTCATGTAAATAATGGCCGATGTTTATTTAATGGTATTTTCTGTTTTTCATTCCTTTTGTGAGAAGAGAAAGTTTGATGAGCATCCTTTTTCTCCAGTGGGATTGAGGAGGAAGTGACATGTCCTCCAATCCCTGGTGGAATTGAAAACCTTATAAAGTATCAGAAATGTAAATAAAGTTTCCTTTTTTTCCCTCTTTCTGCTGAACCTAGCAGGTGTCAGAGGTTCCTTTATTGTGCCTTTACCAGCACAGGTCTCCACTTCCATGAATTCTGGCACTACCACGACTTTTCCTTTCTGGCACTACCTTGAGCCTTTTCCTCATCCCCCAGCTACACCTCCACCTCTAAACACCACCCCGGCGTGTTTTCCTACGCAGCCAGGATGTCTGGGAAGGACTTACCCCCGGTGGTTTTCCTCTAATCTTTGCATCCCTCTGGGAATATCTCCGTGGAGAAGAAAAGCTGCTTTGCCACTGGCAGCGTTTCCCTCCCGGAGGAGATTGGAGGGAATTTTGGAGCCCTCGGAACACGCAGGCACAATCACGGCTCCTGTGATTGAGTCGTTTCTCTCTAAATAAGTAAATTAACTCTAATACCCTTATTTGCTATCAACCTTATAAAACGTAATAAAAGCCAGATGTCTCCTCCTTAACCTGGTGTGCCATGGATGGGTTATTTTTTCCAGACTTTATGAAAGGGATTTTGCTCTCTCTCTGTGTTTCCTCTGGTGAGTTCACCTCAGGATCTGATGGGAAGAAATTTGGAAATGGATTAAAAAAAATGGAAAAGCCTGGTTTTGTATGGATGTTGTGGTTTTGACAATGGATTCACGTCCAACCTTCCTCTCTCCAGGTCTCGTTCTGTGCGTGGGTGGCTTCGAGCCTGGGAGGGTCACTCTGGACTCAAGGAGGTGGTGAATTATTGAGTGGTTTCAGCTCAAAAGGGTACAAAAGGAGCTAAATAAGAGTCCTCACCCCAAGAACCTCCTCAGCAGCCTGGCTGCATCACAGAAGTCATCCAGGACTGGAGTCACAGAGAGGATTTGGTGTCTGGTGCTCTTGGATGGATTTCAGCCACAGTTTGGTTTGGCAACATGGGAACCAAACCCAAGAAAAAACTGCAATTCTGTCATTTTCTGCCATTTCCTTTTATTTTAGGTGAGTTCAGCTGAACCACAAGACACTTTCTGAGAAGAAGGTGGACTGAAGGCCACTCTGTGCTTTGTCTTCAGCTCTTGCTGCTCAGATGCAGCTGCCAATCTCCATTCCCTGAAAACCAGCATGGGATTGCTGTTCCACACTGAACTATTCAAATATTGAAACCTGTACCTGGTTACCTCCCTGCCCCACCGGAATCAGGCACAGGGAAAGCCTGGAAAAGCTGCACTCACGCTCAAAACCAGGCCTTGGAGAGGAGCTGGAACATTCCCAATTTATTTTATTGGCTTTCCTTCAAGCCAGCTGAGAAATGGGAGGACCCTGCTCTGAAACCCCTCCGAGCTACAGGACTTGTCTGTGGAGTCATTTTGACTTCCAGTTAAAGTAAATATTGTTTTTACACCAATAGCTTTCCCCCCAGCTGGGCTGATAACACGATCATGGTGTTTGTGTCAGGTTTCTGGGGAAGCAGTTTGGGATTTCAAGCTATTTGCTGGGAGTCAGGATGGTTCCTCATCTAAAATCATAATTTTGGATGAGGAACACGTTCCACAGAGCTGTTCTGAGCTCAAAGAATCTTCACTCAGGCACCAAGATCTCCTCCAGAGACTGCTCCTGCTTTGGGGTCAGTCCCCTTGGCTGGATCTCCTACAGAACATCCCAATTCTTCTCCAAATGAAACAGAACAAAGCCACCGTAGGGCAGAGCTGTCATTTTCCCAGGGATTATATAGCATGGATGTCCCTGGAATATGGGGAAATCTCTTTTTCGTGTGGCAGATTTTAGCAGTGTTGAGCTGGCAGAAAGCCCCACCGGGTCAAATTGCTGCCGAAACTCCTATCAGCCACCAGGACTGGTCTTGCCTTAATTTAATCCGATAAAATCAAACAGCGAGGTGACCTGGAAAGCCTTTGAGGAGCCATTCCCAGCTTTGCTCAGCCAGCCCTCCAAGACAACCCAAATTTCAGAACCACAGCGAATTTTGGAGCATGAATTCCCTTCCTCCTCCATCCTTCTGCTCCAGGAACGCTCCCGAGGTTCCTGGTTGGGTTCCACCCTCCTGATTTGTAGGAATCCCGTCAGGTTGATGAGTGTGTCAGACAGCATTAGGGTAAGGCCCTTTGCCCAGCTGATTTTCCTGCCAAATTCCCTAATTCCGGACGTGGATTGCCTCTCCAGCAAGCCAACCTTCAAAATCAGCAAAAAGGCACGGAAAACCTCCTCTCTGAAATTAAAGGCATCACCGTGGGCTTACAGGGGAATTAAAGGATAAATCTGGTGAGGAAAGGGAGACACCAAAGACCCGCTGAGCAAAACCGTGCTGGATGTCAGAGCAATTTGTCCCAAAATCCTGGCCCAGCGGAGAATTAGCGGGAATGGGTTGTTTTAAGCTATGACCCCTTCCCTCAAGGTGCTGCTGCCTCCCTTGAAGCACGGGAGGCTCGGGCCGTGCCCGTGGCTTTTAAACACAACATTTATCATCCCCCGGCCCCGGATCGGGGGCATCCCGGGATGGGCAGGCATCTGGTTCTCATGTTCAACCTCAGCCCTTCCACTCGGGCTCCAGTGACACCAGAACAATGCCCGCCCTGCAGACTGACTAATTAGGCAGCATCTGGAGCTAATTAAGCGCGGAGTCGCGGCCAGGAGAGCGCTCCCCTTATCAAAGCAGCAGCAGGGGCGAGACGGGAGAAAAATCGCTGCTGATAGGGCTCGGCTCTTCCGTGGAAGCAATTTAAAGGAGGCAGGGGGAATCAGGGTTTTATCCCGGGAGTGGGATCGGTCCCAGGGTGATGAACCTGGGTTGGTTTTTGTTTTTTGTGGAGAAGGGGAAAGGTGGGAGCCGCAGAGATTTCGGATAATTAATTAAGATTGTGTTTGAACTCCTGTTTCTGTGTGTAATGTATGGGCACGAGGATGCCTCTTCAGCATTAATATCATTTGATATTTTAGTTTCTGATACTCCATGGCACTTGTAATTAAATAAACTGACCTTTGGGAGGTGAAATACACTCTGATCTCTCTTTTTCTTTTAACTATAAAAAGGAATTTTTATTGTTAGATATTCTAATCTTCGTTTTGTTTGCTCAAAACTGGCAGAAATATGGTTTCCACTGCTTTATCAGCCACTAATTAGGACGAGGCTGCTCATTTTTTTAATAGCTGGACAGTTTTATTTTTTCAGTGAATGGATTCTTGTGAAGGTCTAGAAAATCCAGAGTACAGGGAGTCACAGCAGTTTAAACATGAAGTAGCAGAGTTTATTTTTGATGCCTCTATTTTTCATCGTAGCACTCGCAACGCCAATAAACGGAGAGGAATCCTCCAAACGCCACGGATAAATTTGTCATGGCTTGGTTCAGAACAGTAAATTATTTTTAGATCCATTTTAACTCCTCTTTTCTGACCTGGAAACGTTTTATTTCCAGGAGGGAAATGGTTTAGCTGCAGGTTCTCATCACAAAGAGGTTTTTTGATTGATTTTTCTCCTCTTTTTGCTGCTTTTTGTCCAGGACCCATCCCCAAAAAGTGTCCAGGAGCATCCAGATTTACATATGGATCCATCCAACGCTGGAATTCCCACAGCCTGGGAATTCCTGGTGCTCCTTAGGGCTTGTTGCTCTTTCCCAACCTGCACCATTTAAATCCATTTTGAGACCTGGGGTTTTGCCAGAGCTTTTTCAGGATTTGGAGCTCTTTGTGCCTCCTCTGATTTATCCTCTCCAAGCTGGGAGCATCCATCTCTGAGCATTCCCTCTGCCACACTGAGGGAGGAGTCCCAAAGCCAGAGAATTCCCCCAAAATGGGTGATTTTTGTCTTTTGTTTAATATATTGTACATCAAACTTAGTGATATTTGGGGTTTTGTCCCACCAGTGGCACCAACGAAGAGCTCCAGAAGTCCTCTGCTCCCTGCCCCTCTCTGATCCCAGCACTGGGATTGATTCCCAGGTGTTTCCTTCCCCTTGTCCTTCCCTCCTTCGTGGATTCGTGCAGTCATGGAACCATGGAATTGTCCAGGATGGAAAATCCCTCCAGTGCTGAGTCCAGCCCTTAGCCCAGCAGTTCTGAGGCCACCACGGAACCTTTCCCAGGGGATTTGGAATGCCCAGCTCCAGCCTGGGATGGTGAGGGGAAAAAAATCCTCACAGAGACGCTTTGCATCCACCTAAAATTACCCGATCTTCCCCGAATTTTGGGGTTTTGGGATGTCCCTTTTCTTTGAGAGCAGGGGAGTGAAAGGAGAGAGGAGCTGGGATATCCTGGGTATTTTTCCAGTCCTTGGCTCTTATCTTGAAAAAGAGAAGGGAAATGTAGGAACAAACTGGATTTGTGGGTTGAACAAGCAGCTTATGCAGATTGCTGTTCCCTGAGTGGGGAACGCGGGCTGGAATTCCCAGCGACTTTCCTTGCAACCCCAGAGTCTGTCAAACCCCAAATTTCAGGATTCTGGTGCAATTTGCCGTTTTAAACTCTGGATTTTCCTGAAGCCAGACCTCAAGGATCAGACAGTTCCATTTCTGGGCGAATGTGTGTGGGAGTGAAAGGTCACCTCAGGCTTATCTCTAAATAAACCCAGGAAACTCCAAATCAGCTCCTTTTTTTTCTTTTAATGCCGTGCAGGCTGGCAATGGGCAAAGCAGCCTGGACAGCTTTTTCCTTAATATCCAAATATTCCCCACTGAAGCGTGACCTCAAATATTAGCTTTCCACCTAGCAAGACCAGACAGGAGCAGGGCAAAGGCACGTCTGTTTCTTAGCCCTGATGCGGGGAAAACTATTTAGATCGGCTCTTTTTTTAAAAAATTATTATTTTTTTCAGCCCCTCCTGGCCGTGTTTACTTTCTTTGGGGCTCATGAACGGCGGCTTCAGAACCCCCCTCATTGTGATTTTCCCCAAACATCCCTTTTTCTCTGCCCTTTTTCAGAAAGAGCCCTTTTTTTTGGCCCTCCCTCCCCCGTGTTCCTGCGTGTTGTGATTTCACTGAGGCTTCCAATGGTCTTCAACAGTTCATTTATGCCGGGAGCCTTCTATAAACTGTACAGCCGTGGTCTCCTCGCCCGGCCACCCACCGACCCAGCCTGTCTAAACAGCATCTGTCTCCATCCCAGACACATCCAGCCAGCTCGGGATGGATTGAATCCAGCTTTTT
>VYXC01012198.1:294237-317648 GCA_013397175.1 Platysteira castanea | reverse complement strand
GGAGGAAGGGTTGGGGTTGGGGAGGAAGGATTGGGGTTGGGGAGGAAGGATTGGGGTTGGGGTGCTGCTGGTGCACCCCGGGGTTGGTTTGGGGAGCGCTGCCCCAGCTCCATCCCTCAAGTCCCACCCGAGCTCCCCACGATGCATTATTAGTGACGGGAGCCTATTTAACCTTAATCCCAAATGCATTACCCAGCGAGTTTGGCTTGGCTTTTTGACTTAAGGTATTGGAGGTTATTACCTCTGGAATGCAGGCGTTGCTCTGGAGGATCTCTCTGCTCAAGGAGAGGGCAGGGATGGATGGGCTCTTCCCTGCTCGGGTGATTTGGGCACATTTTTGAAAGATTAACTCAGATCAGCGCTTGAAAGGCTCAGTTGCCTCTTGAGTGTGACAGCACAAAACCCATTCCCCTTCCCAAGAGCCTTGTTCAGTTTGGGGAAAAACCTGAAAAAATTAAGAGAGGAGTTAATTTTGCTTGGCAGCTTGGAGAGATTTGTGTTTGCTAAACCACTGCTTTTCCTCCTATTTAATGCTGCAACATTGTCCAAAAATATTCCTGGCTGGAGAAGGAAACTTCCCCCTGTGGTCACTGAGCTTTATCCACATCCGTGTCGACACTTTGGACACGGCAAAAAGCAGATTTCCAAGGGCTCCTTTGGCTTTCAGGCCTGGGAAGGTGGCACCTGTCTTAATTAGGAGAGCTGTCATTATGGGTAGAGGGTGTTTTAGGGAGAAAAGGTTGAGGTTCTGGGCTGGCAAGAGCTGGGCTCAAAATTAGGAATTGAATTCGTAATTGAATATGGGAAACAGTCATGAAATCCCAGGTTTAAATCTCTCAGAATGATGCTGGATTCAACAGAGCAGGGAGGTTGTATTTGATAAATACAGCTTACAAAAGCTTTGATTTTTTTAAAACTTTTAGTTTTTGAGACAAAATGAAAACTTCTGAAGTGTTTTGGCACCTGTGAGGTGCCAGGTCCCTCTGAAATCGAGCAAACCTGTTATTTTCTTTATTTGCAACCTCTTTGAGCTAAGAAAGCAAAACAATACAAAAAGAAAGCTGAAATGGGAGGGAGTGCCTCAGAGTGAAAATACTGGTTTTTAATAAAGTGGGAAAGTAATATAAATTAAAGAAATTAAAAAAGAGAAAAAAATACTTAATGAAGGGGAGAGGGAGATAAAGTTTTCACTTTGGAGGGTAGGATTAGGTTGGATATTAGGAGGAAATTCCTCCCTGTGAGGATGGGCAGGCCCTGGCACAGGGTGCCCAGAGAAGCCGTGGCTGCCCCTGGATCCCTGGCAGTGCCCAAGGCCGGGTTGAAAAGGTGTGGAACGAGGTGAGCTTTGAGATCCCTTCCCACCCAAACCACTCCATGATCTGGTGATTTCTGGGATGGAAGGATGTGCCCTCAGCGAGAGCCCGGAGCTGTCAGCTGAGCCAGCCCAGCAGCTCCAAGGGGCTGCTGATCCCCCTCACAATTAGAACAGGGCCTGTTGACATTCCAGTACTTTGACATTCCCTGATTTATTTCCAATTTCAGGTGCCTGAAGAGATGCATGGTTTGCTCTCCAACCTTGTTTCAGCGCTGAGGGGATCTGTTCTGAAGCGAGGCCTGGCTTTAGGAATAAAAGAAAGGGATTTGCTGCCCTGTGCTGACGGCCCTTCATTGTTCTCGTGCCTCCTCCAAGCCCAATTCAGATTAGATTCACTATCAGTCATGATTATGGAAAAGAAGCGATAAAACGTGGCTTGGAAAAAAAAAATCATGTTTGGACAAGAATTTGCTGACATATTGTGGAGTGATAACACGATAGTGAAAATAGCCAGATCCTGCCTGGCCTGGCGTCTGGAATCAGTAAAGAGAGGCAGGCAGGGATACTGCAAGCTGGCTTCTGTTCCCTTTCCAGCCCAGAATCGGCACCTTTTAGGACTTTTTTAGAAACCCCTCCATAGGGTCTGCATGGAAAACTCGCCGTAGTTCCCGGATCTTGGCTCCAGCCTGGGCTGTGCTGCAATCCTTCCTCCCCGAAGCCATGGGGGAGTTTCTGGGGGTGTAAAAGGAGGAATGGCCACTTGGGTTTGCTGATCCCAGCTGGAGCACCCACAGCTGATGCTGGGGGAGTGTGTGTGGAGAAGGAGAGCAGGGTGACGCTCAGAAATGAGAAACCTGCCTGGTTTTTATTGGGATTTAGGCTGTGTTAGGTCCCAGGAGCTGTGCTGATGGGGGTGTGAGGTGCTGCCTCACCACCCCCCAGGCTGCCTCATCTTCTGACTTCCAGGGAAATGGGGTGGGCAGCTTTCCCTTCTGAACCCAGCCGCCCATTCTGGCCGTGGTTGATAAACACAAGACCACTTTATCATCCCAAAGTCCTACAAATCGGGTGAAAATTGGTGTCTGGGGTGAAAAATAACACAGCTGGGAACGCTGCAGATCCTGGCTGTGGTCAGTCTCATCAGGCTGATGGTTGGACTCTGTGATTCCACAATTCCATTTTCCTAAAACCACGTTTCCCCATCAAGAAAAGGCTCCCCCTTGAAGTTACTTTCTCCTTGGTTATATTTCACACACAAAGAGGGAATGCCTGGAAAGACCTGGACTCTTCCACTGTAACTCCCAGGCTCTCAGCCACAGTCTGGTATTGAATGAGAATTTGCATTTAGACTCGAAGAATAAGGAAAAAGGTGATGAAGGAGCACAGAAACTGAGGGAGGTTTTAATAATGGTGGTGTGGGAGGGCTGTGAATGCACGAGGTGGGCTGGAGCTCTGTCTCTGCTGTGTTTGGACTGGGTGTCCCTGGATCTATCCCTAACCACAAAAATTATCCATCAGGTCCTCTGCCCCTTCTGCCAACACCATGATTTGTAGAGTATCGAATCTCTTCTGTATGAAGCCTTCAAACTCTTCTTTTGAGGGGCTGGATAAGCTTTGTCATAAAAACAGGGATTTTATTTTGCTTAATTCCACCCCATTCCTCTTCACTCCATCCCTTTGCTCACCTCAGCAATTCCTGCTCCTCCACAGGACGCTGCCTCTCCACGCCTCCAACAACCTTTGCTTTGCAACCTCTTAATTTCAGTCAAAAACACAGAGATGCTCCACCATTCCAAAAGAGGAGAAGAGAGGGAACAGCTCCCGAGGAGTGGGTGCAGCCCGGGTTTTCCATAAAATGCTATTTCTGTCGTTTTACGGCTGAGCGTGTCTAAACCGGGATTCTTTTCGCAGAAGGTGAAAATGCCACGAAATGCCTGGGATCCTCTTGCATCTGGAGGAATGTCCATGTTGCAAGGGACCTCTGTAAATATTTATACCTGAGGACTTTGCAGCTGGCTATTAAGTGCCCCAACTGTTCCTGTAACGCTGCTCGCAGGCGGAGATCTGGCATTTAAAGGTTGCAGCACAAATTGTTCCCTTGGCCCTCGCTTTTGGTCAGAGAATTTACTCAGAGCTGGTGATATCACTGGGGAAACATCCTCTCGCCCCTTCTTTCCGTGCCTCGTGGAAAAGTGGAAAAAACACCCAAAAAAAGACCTAATTGGGGGTTCCAAGGAAAACACGTGGTTAGGGGACATCACGGGGGTCACCTCCTCATGGTGGGGTGTTGGTGGGACCTCGTGTGGGTGCTGCAGCCCCAGCTGCCCTTCCTTTGGTTGGACGCTGGCCAAGCCCCGGGGCTGGAGTGACCTCGGAGCGCCGGTGACTCAGTTTTGCCACGGATCCGCTCCTGACAAAGCCTTTCCTGCCAGGTTGGGTCGGGGGGTGGTGTTAACCCCTTGCTGGTTGGGAATGGGGTGATTCCCAGCGAGTTTTGTGGCTCAGGGGTGCTCAGGATGGCCCAAAGCAGCTCCAGTGAGGTTTGGGACTGCTGGGAGAGGAAATATCCGCTGGGCCAAGAGGCTTTTTTTGGGATCTGTTACTCCAGGGCTGGGGCAGGGCTCGAGGGAGAACAGAAAACAGCCACATCCTCATATTATCCATCCTTGCTACAAATTGAATTCGACCCCAGGCATGTGAAAACACCACTTCATCATCGCCAGGGCCGGTGCCAGTGTCAAGGAGACCTTTGTGGCCTCCTGTTTTACGTAATTTAATAGTTCAGCTGCACCTTTGGCTGCACTAAAATCAATCCTGAGTTTGCGCTGGGCAGCCGGGAGGATTTCAGAGAGGGGACAGAAACCATTAAGAAACCAAACAAACCACAAAGTGCCTCGTTCTGACTTTCTTCTGAAAGGAGCCGCTTTCAGACTTCTCCTTTTGAGAAGCTGTCTCATCCTGGGGCTAATTTGGAGCTAATGAAAAATAAATCAGCCCCCTCTGGGCCTGCCAGGAGAACTCCGTGTTTCATTCTGCTGGAAACGGAGCGAATAAAACCAAATTAATCTGGAAAAGCTGAAATGCTGGCACGGGGTCTGTGTTTCTGACGGGGTTTTGGAGAGTGAGGGAGCAGGTGATTCTCACTCTGCAAAGCTGTGCCTGGAGAAAAACCACCCAGTGCTGCTTTTCCATTTATTGGATCCCTCGGAAAAGCTGCGGGCACCACCCAAAGCTGCTCCACTGCCTCTGTTTGAGCAGGCTGCTCCTTCAAATTGTTTGGATGAATAATTTGGGTGACAGCCTCCTCTCCCTGTGCCCAATCTCTATAAATCCCTACATCACAGCCCTATCATGAAATCCTTTGTAGCCTTGTGACCCCTCATGAAAGTCAGTGGAATAATTTTTCCCAAGAACGCATTCCAGGAGTCCCTCCTTTCCCATTTCCTGCATTTAGGAATGCAGTTCCCACCTGCTTTCCAGGTAATTATTTCTCTTCCTAATTATTATTGTCCTTTGGGTGCTGACAAAGCCAAGCTTTAGGGGATGCCTTGGCTGGGCTGGGCTGTGGTTCACGACTCTGGGATCCCTGTGGGTTTCTCTTTGGGACCTTTCCACTCGGAAAGGAAACGAATTTATATAAAACCTCGCAGCTCAGATTTTAAACAGAGAGGATGTGCCCTGCTCGGTGTAAGTAGAATATTTACAGTTCCAAGGCAGGATGATAGATGCCGCTTGAAAATAATAAATAGAGGTTGAGTGTCGGGAAGAAGATTAATAAGGATGAAACTCACAATGGAATAGTCTTTAGTGAGGAAAATGAAGCTTGGATGCAATTGCAAAATGAATTTACTCTTTATGGAAACCCTGTGGAGTGGTTTGGATGTTGTTATGAAATCATTTTTATCATCTATGCTGAAGATTTGGGTCAGTGGGGCTGTTCCAGGTTTGCTAGAAAGTTTAAACTCAGCCCTAACAGTTTAAACTCAATCCTAACAGGGAGGTCCAGGCAGCTCCAGCAAGGCTGAGGGAAGCCCAGACTCCTGCACAACACAGCAGTGGTGAGAATGGGAGAGGATGAACCGACCTGGACTTGCTTGGTCTGAATTCACATCTCTGGACGTGCCTTAAAATACGTCCCAGTCCAGCCTACCCCAGGCAGCACATCTGGAGCTGTGAAACGAGGGCCTGCGAGGGGCAGGGAGTGCCTCTCTGGCAGGCAGAGGCTCCCCAGGTTCCCCAGGCTGCTCCCAGGCTCAGAGGGTCCCATCCCTCAATCCCCACGGCTGAGTGCAGGCTCCCAGTGAGGCTGTGAGGGTTTGTATCAGCCTCAGGCACTGGGAAAGGCAATTCCCCCTCTTTGGGGTGGTGTGAAACGGCCACGAGGATGCAAAATAATGCTTTGTGTTCAAATTCAGCGAAGGACATGGAAAACAAAATGCTTTGGCTCTGAATGTCTTCAGAAAAGGGGGAAATAAATATCAACTTATCTCCAAAGTTTATGCTGGTTATTGAATATGGAATCTCTGTGCCAGGAAGAAACGTGGAAAAGCTGCTGAAAGAGCCATATGGGACAAGGAAATAATAATGTGGAAATCAGTCCAAGGGCTGGCATTGAACTGTCCAGGGATGCAGCAGTTCTGGAGGAAAAAGTGCTTTTTGTCTCTAGAAGGGCACTCTTCTGGAAGAAAAAGGAAACCTCAATGTTTCCCATGGGTTAATCCTGGTTTAAGCAACTGTCTGGCTCCACAAAAAAGTTATTCCTGGTGTTGGAGCATTCCTGATGCTCCTCCCGCAGAGGAGGCCTGTAAACCAACCAGCCTTGGCTCAGTGCTGGGTGCTGCCGGTGAGATTGAACCATTTAAAAGGTTTTAAACCATTTAAACCATTAAACAGGTGAGATTAAACCATTTAAACTCCCAGGGCTGGAGCAGGAGCTGGGATCCAGCCTGGTCTCAGCAGCAGATGGAACTCCTGGAAGAGGGATCTTAGGGAGGGACAGGGATGGAGTAGGGGTGTGGGTTTGGGAAGGCCAGGGACAGCCCCAGCCCCACCTCAGGGTTATATGCGAAGCACCCTGGAATTCGACACAGCTCCAGGTTTCACCTGAGTGGGAGGGAAATTCAGATTATTTTTTGGGGATGTGTTTGTAGGTGTGGTCATGACTGTGGGAATTCTTCCCTGGGAGGGCCCTGAGGCACTGGAAGAGTTGGCCCAGGGAAGCTGTGGATGTCTCATCCCTGGAAGTGTCCAAGGCAAGGCTGGACACAGCTCTGAGCAGCCTGGGATGGTGGAAGGTGCCCCTGCCCATGGCAGGGGGTGGGCAGAGATGATCTCTGAATTCCCTTCCAACCCAAACCATGCCACGATTCTGGGGTTCTGTTCTTGGACCACCACCCAAGATATCCCATCTGCATTTCTCCAGGTGACTCCTTCCTGGACCTGGATCAGGCTCCACTGCTTCAGCAGGAGTTTATTTCACTTTAGAGACACATTTAACACTCAGGACAAAGATTCCCTTTGGCTTTGGGGTTTGGGCTGGGTCCTGCAGGGCAGCAGAGCACCTCCAGCAACGGGGCTGAATCCAGCCCCACATGCTAAAGTCCACTTCAAGGGTTTGTAGACCCTTTGAAGACACAAAAGGGCGATTTTTGCCGTGGCTGCACGATGCCAATCAGCACAACGTGCTCTCCTGAGAGAGGGAAACACAATATCCCCTCTGCTGAGCTTACACTGCACAGCCCCGCCGCTAAAAGCACGGCCCGAGCCATCAGCCACTGTGAGAAATCCCTTTTGGAAAGTGTGTTTGCTCTCCAGGATGCCTGGAAAGGCTTACGGACAGCGAGAGGCTCAACCTGGTGACTGCAGCTGCCTCACAGCCCAAGTTTGGAGAGAGGCCGGGCTCAGGTATGGGCAGAAACAGCAGCAGCAGCACAGGCACGTCCTGCACCCCTGCCCTCGGAGAGCTGCTGCTGGCAGCCAGGAAACCCAGGCCTGGAGGCATCAGAAATGGTCTGGGCTGTCAGATCCAGGCAGAACAAAGCCAGGCTGGCAGCAGGAGGACAGACGGACACAGAGCAGGTTTCCCTGGGCGTGCACAGGGGGTGCTGGCAGCACAACGCCACAGACCTGCAGCGCCGGGGCAAAACAACATTTTGCCATCCAAACTACAAATGTCACATCCCCGGTGACATTTGGGACATGGAGACAGGGCTTAAAATATCCTGCCTGGGGTGTTCTCCCCCTGCCGTGGCACACGTCGTCTTCTCTCTCATTTTGACCTTGTCCCACTGTTTTTCCCAGGTTTCTGTTTGCATCTCTCCCTACGAAACCTCTCTTTGTGCAAAGAGGTGCTGGAGATATCACCAGCTCTTGTGCTTTTCTTCTGAAATCCATCCTTTATGGCTGAGGGGGCTGCATGGGAAGGAATTGTTCCCTGGGAGGGTGGGGAGGCCCTGGCACAGGGTGCCCAGAGCAGCTGTGGCTGCCCCTGGATCCCTGGCAGTGCCCAAGGCCAGGCTGGACAGGGCTTGGAGCAGCCTGGGCTATGGAAGGTGCTCCTGCCCATGGCATGATGTGAGCTTTAAAGTCTCTCTCAACCCAAACCGTTCTGAGATTCCATGAATTGGAGAATTTCCTGTCCCTCGCTTTTTTACCATCATGGTTTCTGCTGCAGGAGATTTCTTGAGCATCAAAGTTTGTACCAGCAGCCAAGGAACAAAGAAAAGGTTGCAAAGAGTTTCTGGGGTGACGAAAAACTGCTGGACCCAGTAGGAAGCAGAGAATTAAAAGGATTGCAAATATTGCAAATATTCTGGGGGCTGCAAGGCTGAGAATACTCATAAAACCTCTGCTCCTGAGGTACTAAAGGCGTCTGTCCCCCAAGTGATGGGGGGCACAGAGCTAAACCCCAGGCCGTGTGTGTTTGAGGTAATCACTATTAATTGTTATATTTTGCAACCGAGTTAAAGAAAAAAAGCCGAAAGCTTTATCGCTTGCTGGAACCATTTCCTCCCTCTAAACCTTTGAGCAATAGAGATAAAAAGTGAGTGTTACTGGTGATACTGGGGGAAAGAATGCAATATTCTGTGTGGCGCTGCCTGGGAGAGCCCCTCTGCTCTGGCTTTGCTTTCTCCCCCTCATCCCCGGGCATGGAGACACGAACTCGTCTCTTTAAGAAGTGGAACCCACTCGTTTTTAACCTGAAATCCCATTTCTTGCCTTTCTCTTTTGGCTTGGACGGGTTTCTATTCAGCTGTGAAAGCAACCAACGTTTGGCACGAGCAAACCTGTGCTAAACATGGGAATGCATCCGAAAAAATAGGATGGGCATGAAGTGGTCTCGTTCAGTGGAAATTGTCAGCTTGGGCTGAGCGTTTCCCCTCTGCCCCTGCAGTGCTAAGACTCCTCTTCCTCTGGCGGGGCAGCTGAACTGGGGACCCTGGGGGAGAAGATAAAAGCAGCTCTGCCTTTGGGGAGGCCGAAGATGCTCAGCCAGCACCCCTGCGAGGGCGCGGGGATTAGGGGAAAACGTCGAATTTCCAAATTTAGAGCCCAGGGCTCGCTTCCCGTAAACAAAGGCCGCTTTTTAAAACGAGATGTGAGGGAGATAATGCACCAGAAAGGAAAAAAAGAAAAAAGTTTGCCTTTGTGACTAAATTCTGTTATTTTGCAGCCAACCTTCAAACGGGCTGTTGGTGCAAGTGAACAAACGCTTCCTGTCTGTGTGTCCTCATGGGTGGTCGCGTTTTAAAATGAAATATCCAGGCTGACAAATGCCTTTACAAAGGCCAGATTATAAACTGTAAACCTACTGTCAGCTGGGCAGGGAAAAAAAATCCAAATGCCTCTTATACCATTTAAAGATTTAGTTTGGCTTCAACACTAAAGCACTTCATCTTGAAGGAGAAAGGAGCTTAGAGTTTATAAATCGTTGTTTGGGCTCTAGTAAGCTCTGGATAAGGGAATCTCTCTGCTAGGAAACAAATGACCTTCCCAAAATTTAGGGAGCTCTGGGTATTGTTACGAAGACAAAATGCCTTGGAAAAATGTCCCTGGAATACAAAGGGATTTGAGGCAGCTCTGTTACTCTTAACATACAGTTCATACAGCTGCAAAGGGCAAATCCTGCAGTTCCAGCCTCTAAAAAAGGGTGGAAAAAAGTTAAACAGATCAGGGTAATAAAATAAAAGCTGTTTAGATTGTCCCCCTCTGCCTAAATCTGCTCTAGACACGCTCTTGCACAGGGTTGTCGAACTCAGGCAGAAAATCCACATTATTTTGGCAAAACACTCCCAAAATTTCCCATATTCCCGTCAGCAGTGATTGAAAAAGGGAAGTTTTGTAGCAAATATGGCAATTTATGACAACGTGGTGGCCACACTCGGCAATTTGACTCCAGAGTGGAGGAACAAAGAAACTCCAGGAGGAAAAGCCGTGGGCATTGCACGCCCTTGCGTCCACCACGTGAAACCCTGCAGCTCCTTTGTGCATTCCTGCTCAGAGGCAGCATTTCCAACCCACCCTGAGCTCAGAGCTGCACTGAAAAACTCTGATCCTCTCCTCTCCAAATGTCATCCATGGGCTCCCTTTCTTCCAGGGGTTTGTGCTCGTGGATTTTGAACTGGCCGTAGGATTTGCAGGCAGAGAGTTGTATTTACTCTGCAAATCCTTGTCCTGTTCCTCTTGCTCGCTGGTTTTTTTGCCAGGAATGGTGCAGGTCATGCTGCCCTTGCTGGAGGCCAGCAGAAATTTCGGTGGAATCCATCAAATCTGGGAAAGTTTAGGGATGCACGTGCTGAGCTGAGTGGGAAACAGAAAGGAAAACGCCACTTCCATGGGTTTTAGAGTCTCATTTTCATCCCAGTCATCTCATGGTGTTCAACCCAAGGCATCACTTGCCATTCCCTTCCTGGGAATTTTGATGATCACTGGTGTCCGTACTGACGAGCACAACTCCTTGAGGCTCTTTCCTTGGGAAACCACCACCTCCACCGTTTGAGATGTCCACTCTCAGCCCTGGAAACCACATTTTTCTTGTGCCTTCCTCTCTTCAGGAGACTGGAAATCCTGCAGAGCCTCAAACCGATTATTTGAGCTGGCTCTTGGCAGGTTCCAGAGGGTGTGAGGTAGGAACACGTTTGATTTTCTCAGGGCATTCAATTTTCTAAGCCCATTCACTTCCACCCCAGAGGCTAAAGTTTGTCAGCACCAAATTCCATGGGACCTTTGGAAAAGATGACTTATTCCAGTGCCCATCAGATTATTTGTGGGCTTGAATGTGATTCCTGCTGGGACTCAGGCCCTCAGCTGTCCCTCCTCTCCTGCCCAGAGACCCGGTGACAGCCGTGCAGCTGCATCCAAAGCTTTTTGTCCAGAAGGAACACAAAGGAAATGGCTGGAAAATCTTCACAGCGGATCTCCCTCCGCCCACGGAGTGGTGGGAATAAACATCACAACTTCAGATCTTGGTGAGCGCAGATAAATCGAGGCTGAGCTGATAAGTTAATGACACACCAAAACCAGATTGCTCCAGGGGCCGAAGGGATAAGTGGGCAGTGAGCAGAGTCCTGGAATCCTGACAAATCCCAAAATGTTTTCACGTTGTGTCCCCCCTGTGCCAGGAGGGAGCTCCTGCAGTTCTGTGCAGTGGGAATGTGGCTCTCAGCATCCAGAGGAATCCTCTTTTTCAGGCTTTCTCTCCCAGGCATGTCCAAAAGGCTCCAATTCTGAAATGATTTCTCCAGGGTGTGCCCTGCCCTGTCCATCCACACTGCTCCCCTTAGCTCCTGCCTTCACTGCTGCTGTCCCAGGAGATCCCACATCCTCATGTTCGCTCGGAAAATTGACTGAAGTGAGTGAAGAAAGTGGAAAGTTGGGGAAAAAACATCTAAAAGAAAACATCTTGCAAATTATTGCTACCCCGTCTTTCTCCGTGGTGCTCCAGGAGACTGATGTGTGCATACAAATCCTCTCTGGGCTATCTCAGAGGTCTTTTCCAACCTAAACAATTCCATAATTCCATGAGCCTATGCTTTTAACATATCACAGTGAGCATGATATTAAAAATAAATCATCAAAGTGTCTTGAAGACCAGTTTTATTCCTGCGTGGCAGAATTTGTGCTTCTTTTTGAAAATTTTAATAAAGATTTCACAGCTGAGTGACAGGACCCCTGAGCCCCAGCCTGAGCTGTGAAATGCTGCTTGATCCTCCTTGTACTCCTGCTGGAATTCCAGCTCTGTAGGGAAGGACCTCCTCAAAACTGTTCCTCGTCCACTTCTGCTGACAAACCAGAGATGCAAGGTCCTTTTAGTGGAAAGAGCCAGAAAAGTTATCTTAAATTCCAGCAATGCTTTCCTGGAACAATCAGTCTTTGTTTGGATGGGGTGAGGTCCCAGCCGTGGGGACAAGCCCAGTGGTTTTAATGGCCATCTACTGCTTTTGGGCCACTGTGAGGTGCCACCTCGTTGCCTTCCCTTTGTCACACCCAGGCGATCCCATTCCATTGGGGATGGAGTCCCTGAGGTTGATTATTTGCCTGCTGCACCCCGAGTTTGAGGCAGCCGTGGCTGTAAATACAAGGGTGCTGCTGCTTTGGGCTCAGCTCTGCAGCTGGTGGTGCCCCAAGCCACCCCATCCTTCCAGGAGCAGCCAGAATCTCCCACGGGCTTCCCAGGACTCCATAGAGCTGGAGGCAGATCCTTTGCTGCTGGAAAATAAATCCAGCAGCAGCATGCACCAGCTGAGGATTCCCAGCACTCCTCCAAGCCCTCCAGAAAGAATCTGCAGGAAGAAAACCAATAAAGAAATGATTCCTCCACTCCAAAACATTTCTCCAACTGCCCTCATGACTTTATCTGTTTTCTTTCTGCAGGGGCCATTCTCCTCCCCAGTTTTTCCTTTACAAGCTCTTGCTGCCACAGCAAAGGCTCTGTAAGATGAATCCAGGCTGAGACGTGGAAATATTTTACATTTCACAGCATTTTCCTCAAAATCCTGGTGTTCTGCAGCCTGCTTGGGATTGCTGGTTGAGACGTAGAGCTGAGGAGAGCCTGGTGGCTTCCTGCAGCATCCTGTCACAGCCTGGAGCGGGGTGGGGGCATTAAGCCAGACTTTTATTTTAGTCCCCTTCTCAAAGGGATGGAACTCTTGAGAGCACCCAGCTGACGGGCCAGCGTTTGTTTTTCTCTTTCCAAAGGCAGCCCGACACCCGTGGAGGGGAGATGTCAGTGCCGGGAGCAGGTTGGTGGGGAGGAACAGGAGGAAACCGTTCAGCCCTGATTTATCCGCGCCTCCGGAGAGCCAAGGCTTGATCCCGCCCGCTGGGGAGAGCTTGGCAGTTCACAGGATCAGGCCGCCGAGTAAATGGGGAATTCATCCAGAGATATCTAGGAAACACAGAGAATAAGCTGCCAACTCCACTCCGAAAGCCAACAGTTCACTAATTTTAATCAACAGCTGGATATTTTTATAGGGAGTGAAGGGATGGAGGGGTATTATGACAGAACAAGGGAGGTGGGATTAGACTAATCTAGCCCAGGCCAAGTGGGCTCTTCCTGCTCGGCCATGTGGAGTGTCATGACTGTGTGATTTAGACTACTGCACACTCACCCACACTGATAAGGAGGACAATTATGGGGAATACACAGCTCTTTGTGCAGCCCTCAGCCTCGCCGCGGATGTCAGCTGGGGATCGTCTCCAGCTCCGAATTAGAGAGGTCCCCATCCCAGGACACGGCTGTGGCAGGGAGCTGCTGCAGGAGAGGATCCCGGAGCTTGCATGGAGGTCGCCTTTGCCCTGTCCCTTTCAGGACTTCAAAGGGACCTCTCTGGTGAGCCCCGTCACCACGGCGGTGGAGCCTGGTGGGTGGCAGTGTCATTCTCCACCCGTCTGGAGAAGGCTCCTCTGCGTTGTGGCTCCGTTGGGTCCCTCGAGGGCAGTTTCTCCGGTGTTAATTGTCGTGTTTCCCCGTAACTTCTGGTCCTCTCCGTGTCCTTCCTCACCTTCCGCTGACTCATTCCCAGCCCAGCCTCGTGCCAGAGCGGCGCTGCCCGAAGGTGACCCAAGGAAAAGGCAAAATCTGCAGGGCCACCTCCCGTAGCCCCCACCAATCCATGGCTCCTCCTCGCAGGAAGCATGGGAAGAACGATCCTGAGCCAGATTTTTCCCTTTGGTTTTTGATTTTTTTTTAAATTTTTCCTTTTGGAACAAGCCCCTGATTGGCGCAGAGAAGCTTTTGTTGTTGTTTATTTGTGTAGCTTTTCATCTTAACGAGGATGTACGGAAACAATTACCACATGCTTCATTCACAAGATCAACTCAAGCTTTTCCTGTCTGTGCCACGATTGGACGTAGCCACTCGAAACTATCCAGCTTCGCACAAATCGTGCTTTTTACTCGTTTTTTAAAAAAAAAAACATTTATTGTACAATAAAGATCATTTTTTTCCCCCTGCTAAATAAAGTTTGGGCTTCTCACCAGGTGGCTGGAAATGTCGCACAGTTTCTCCTTTTTGGCAGTGGAAAGCCCAAAGGCTTTAAGAAAATGTACATTTTTCAGGAGGGCAGAGAGAGGTCACGATGCACTGACTAATTCAAGATTTCCTCCGCTGGTTTCCATAACAAAGAATCATTTTTTTCTTTATTTAGCTGTACTCACTGCTAGGTTTTCATTTGCATCAAAGCTTTGTTCTGCTCTCATTTGGGCTGCCTCCAGAGGCCAAACAACATCACAGGCTACTCCTGGCATGTCCTCCAAAGAAATGGGCCAAACTCTGAGCTGTGAGTTGGCTCCCACGTCTAAACTCTTGCCATAAAGATCCTGCTTGGGGTGAGAGAGGTTTGTGGCAGTCGAGAGAGATTTCCACAGAGTTTTAAAGCTAAAACCAGTTGGATTTGGTGCAATCCATATGGATGGGGCAGCCATGCCATTGTGAAGTCGATAACAACTCCTGCTTTAAGATCTCTCCTCTTGTTATTCAGAGACCGGTGGAAATTTTGCCTCCTTGGGTGACATCCTTCCATACACACATCCCTTACCCCAGCCCGATTTCATATTCCCGTTATTCTTTGTGGAATTTCAATCCTAATAACTCAGGAAATGGGTCTTCAAACTCACGTCCGAAAACCGTGGCTGCCTTTCCTGCGTGAAATCCTGGCAGGGCCGCGCTGTGGAAATGATGGGGAATTTGGCAGGCGTTGGCTTTGCAGAGGCTGTTTGCCCTTTTCCTGTCCCTGCCGAGAGCTGCCCCAGCACAGCAGGGTGATAAGGAGCTGAAAAATTGTGTTTTGCCTGGGAGATCTGCTAGGATTTGACAGCTGACTTCCCTGGAGATACTGGTTTGGTCTGGGTGTGCTCCAGCCGGGGTCATGGGAGTTTGGGTGGGATTTTCCAAGAGATCCAGGACTCAGGCATGAGACACAAGAGCCAGGTGATGTTTCTTGGTACCTTTCAGTGGTAAATGAGGTGACCTGGCTGGAGTGTGAAGGGTGTGAGAAAAAGGAGTTGCATTAGACGAAGATAACGGGGAAAGAAAATTGGTGGACAAAAAGAAAGTAAAAGATGGGGGTTTAAATTTGACTGCAGAGGAGATGAGATATTGAGTGAGAGAAGCCAATATAAAAAATAAAAACCAAACTGAAATGACAAATCCGGAATTGGAATGAAGGTTCTGCTCCAAGGGCTCAACGTGTTTTGCTGGAGAACTTTCAATGCAAAATTTATCAACAGAACCCACCCTGGGGACAGAGCCACGTCCTTCCCCACTTCAGTGCCGTGTTTTTCACCAGGTTTTTCCCCTGCTCGGTGTGACTCCCATTAAGGAGACCATTCCAGGTCTCTGCTGACCAATCCTGCCTTTTTCGGGGGTCCAACCACCCACATGGTCATTCCTCCCCAGCTCCTGGGAGTCTATTCCCAAACGGGTGCTCTCGGGTGATCCCTGAACGTTCTCTGGGAACAATAAAATCCCATTCCCAACCCGGAGATCTCCGTCCCGTCTTCATCTTGGCAAAACCATGGCTGAGGAACTGCCCCCTGCCCCAAACCACGTCCTTGATCAGTGATTTGGGCTGCGTTTGGGTTTATCTGATGCACGGGGACATCTGTTTATCACACGCTGCACGTCTGCTGAGCAACTTTCTTCCTCATCCCGAGGCCCGATTCAAGATTCCGATTAATGGAACTCGCTGGAAGGTCCTGCAAGGCAGCTCCTAAATCAATGTCATGTAAACTCTGCTGGGTTAATCCTGCACATCTGAATTCAGCTCAAACCCAACACGGCAAGGTCAGCCTGTACAAATTGATGGATTTTTATTCCTTTAACCTCAGAAGTGTTGCCGAGAGGGGAAGAGCAGCAAGAGTTGCTTCTTCCAACTGCTTCTTCTTCCTGCACGAGGGAAGATAGATATTTTCCCTTTTCATATGTGCATTTATATAATAATATTCATATGTATACGTCAGAGATATGTTTTCTTAAAATGAGAAGTATTTAAATCAGCAAAACACTGCTGCTCCTTTTCGTGTTTATCTCATTGTTCATTTTTCTTGTGCATTGATTTGATAAGGGAGAAAAGGATTCTGGCATTATAAATCAGGAAGTTAATGAGGAATACCCCTCCTGCCTTCTGAATTTATTTAGTTCTTAAAGAAAATATATCTCTAAAGGCATCCCAGAGCATTTTGTGGCTCATGAATGTTGCAAGAGTAAATTAGAATGAACTTGCAGAAAAAATGCTGTGAAATTTGTGGACTTTTCTTGTCTTGGAGGGGAAGATTTTTGCAGTGTTTCTGTGACTCAGGAGTAACCATCTCCTATCAAAGCTCTTTAGTGCCTTTGCATTATCATCAATCCCATATAAACAAAGGATAAGGGAGCTAATTCCTCGTGGATAACTTTCTGCAGGGAAATGCAGCCTGTGGAACAGCTTGTGGCAGAAGAGCAGCTTTATCAGCTTTAAACTTAGGAGAGCATTTTATTTGTGGAATTCAGCACTGCAGGCATTGCTGGTTCTTTGTTGGAGGATATTTTGTATTTCCCATATCCCATGACTCGGTTTTGTTCAAGCAGAAATGTTGGATAATTGTAAAGATCTGCTGGAGGCACTTTGGTTCTTGGCTGGGTGTCCCGTGGTTTTATTTTCTCTCCTTAAACCTGAGAACTTCCCCGGAATAATAATAATTACATTAATTTATACTCACTGGAACATTTCCCCTCAGCTTTATCCTCGTTTTTATTTATTTTTCTTCTCTTTTTAATCTTTCCTCCAGTGTTTAATATCAAAAGTTAAAGCCAGCAGAGACGTTTCAGGGAATTCCTCACTCTGAAGAGGGCAATGCTGCCTTTGTGCCACTTTGCACCCCCAAAGAGAACGGAAAGCAGGGATTTGGGTGTTGTTCCTTGCTGGAGTGCCAACCCCACCACTCAGCTGTCGGCAGGACCCACCTGGAATGACAACATCCTGCTGAAACCCTGTTTGGAAAACACACTCCAGAAGGTCGTGGCTGCTGAGGACAAAGACAAGGACCTTGTGTCATCGGGATCGTCTGTGCCCACATCACTTTTTGGTCCTTCCTCCGCCTGCAGCTTCATCCCGCTTTCCTCTCCTCCTGAACGTGGCTCTTTCACCCTCTCCTTTTGTTCTTCCCTGAGGTCCAAAAACTTCGTAGGGACCAAATGAACAGAGACAGGATTTTAGCTGGAGCTCCTTCTGCTGGCGGGATGATCTTTTTGCACAGAAAAATCCCCCTGCAAAACCACACAAGATCCCTCTCTTTTTTTTCCCCTCTTTCTCTTCACATGTCCTTCTTCCAACAAGGAAATGGCATTAATAAAAATAAACATTAAATATTGAATATTATGCCGAGAATTAGGATTGCCACGTGCCCATCACTTGTTTTCCCAGTGAGAGGGATTTGAGCTCCGTGGCTCGCTCTAAAGCCGGATGAATCTTCCATGGATTTTTTATCAGCTTCAGTGGTTTTGGTATTGATCCAAACACTCCTCATGGAAATGCTGGACTCCAGAACTGTGGGAAGTCATTTTCCAAGTTTCTTGCCCGTTATTCCAGAGTCATCTTTCTCTCTGCTTGGTTTTGTTGGATGATCAATCTTTCTTCTACCAGATACTTTTGTCAGTAACTTCAGCTCGGGCAAGACTTGAAAAATACAAATTCCTGGCAGCCTAATTCCTTACTCTATCTGCCTAAAGGATATGGACATTCCTGGACATCTCAGGCACCAGCGATGTCTGTGAGAAGACAAATCCGTGTCAGGCACCACCCAGCTGCCAGCAGAGCTATAAACTTGTGATTGGGTTGATAATTTTCTCTATTAAACAGCCAAACCCCAGTCCCCCAGCTGGAGAATCCTGGCGGCAGCTCTTCCCTCTCAGTTACCTTTGGCTGTGGTTGTCCTGGGGAAATTTAATTCGTGAAGAGCGGTTGTAGGATTCCAATGGGCTGCTGGATTCCCAAAACAATATTTAAGTCATAAGAGAGTGAATCCCAATAACTCAAACTGTGAAATGAACTTTTCTGAAGCTGAGCTGGTGTAGGATCCTAATGGATGCATGGGAATAATATTTATGCAAAAAAGAGGTGTTCTGCTTGCAAAGATTTTTGCTTTAAGTTTTGATAATATTCCTAATAAAGGAATTTTCCTTTTCCCATTCCCTTCCCTTCCCTTCCCTTCCCTTCCCTTCCCTTCCCTTCCCGCCCTTACTAAAATCAAAGAGTGATCAGAAAAATTATCTTGCAACTTAAAAATCCAAACTTCTCCAAACCTTGGGTATTTTAGAGTGAAATTAAAGAATAAGAGTAAAACGAGGCTACAACAGGGAGTAACTCCCAAAACACCAGGAATGTTCCCATGAGGCCGCAGTTCCAGTGAGGTTGGATCTGAGTGCCCAAAAGGGATTCCTTGTTTTCTAGGGATGGAAAGAGGAATGAGAACATTGTCAGGAATTAAACAGACGTAAGAGGAGACTTTTTCTTTGTGGGATCAGAGGCTGGTGCTGGCAGGTGGACACGCATCCTCCTTTCTGGGGATGCTTCTCCCTCCCCACAGCAACACCTGCATCCCATGGGGATCCCCGTTTTTGGCTTGGAGAGCTGATGCCTGGACAACGCCACCGACTCCGTGTCACCAAACCAGTCCCCGCTGTCCACCCCTCACGTTTCCCAAGCGTCTCCACTCATGGATCAGGACTAAAAAACGCCGTCCCTCCCCTCCATCCTCACCAGCCACGGTTCTCATGGAGCAGCCTCTCACTGGAGATGGCTCCGTGCCATCCTTGACCAAGGCTGCGCTTGAACCGGGCGACCCAGAAGTGCAAGGCTCGGTGTCACGCTGCCAGCTCCCCCAGCCATCTGTCCTCCTTCAGTGAGCTTCCTCCTAAATTCCCCGCACACTTCATAAACATCCCAGCCCTCCTCACCCCTCCAGCTGCCCCCTGCCTCCAGAACAAACAGCAGTTCCAAGGAAATACCACTCATTTCTTTTTTAATATGTATTTTTTTTTTCCAGGCGTGTTGAAGCCGACGTCGGCGGTCTGGCAAAGTGAAAGCCTTTTTCATCCTTTTAAACCTGGTGCTTTAAACCATCCTGAGGATGGAGAAGCCGGGGATAAACTGGTGGAGATGGTGTGGTGCACGGTAGCCAAAGTGACTTTGAAGACCAACAATAAAGCAAATTTCCATTTCCTTCCCATAACATGGTCATGTCACAACCCCGAGAGCTCCACCTTCCCTTTCAAGAGGCTCGAAAGTAGGATTTCAGACAAAGAAAAATAGTCTCAGGTGGGTTCACCATGGATCATTTTGACTATAATTTAAACATTTAAATGTCAATGCTTAGTCATAGACAAGACATGATTCTTATCTATCTCCGTGTGGCTTCCAGCAGAAAAAAATTTGAACCCGTGCCATTTCCTGTTGGAGAGAGCTTAAACACAGGGGTGACAAGGGCACATCTATTTTGGAGCCCTATTTTAAAAGCCCCCGAGATATCACAGAAATCAACTGGCACAAACAGAGGACTCGGGGTTTCTTTCATGGTGGTGGCAAATTCCGTCTATCAATGAAACACATACTTAGCGAAGCGGAAGTGAGCACCAGCAATACTTCAATCAGCCCTGGCAGATGTGTACATTATTCCGTTTGATCTCCTAGGATGCTGGATTTAGATGATATAATACATTCTGGTTATCTTCCTCGAAGTTGGAGGGACCTAAGGAGATATCCACTTTCACAAGATAAAATTAGCACCTCTTTATTTTCCACATAAACATTCCTCCTTTTCATTTTTCTTTTTTTTTTTTCCCTTTTCTTTTCGCAGGAAAACGCTGATTAGAGTTACAAAGCATACCAAGGGGTATGAGTTTATTCATATTCAACCCAAATCCTATTTATAATATCAAGGAAATAACATTGGTATTACACAGGGCAGCTTGGACAGCCGAGATGGAGGAACAGCGAGCTCTGCTCAAGGCAGGTCCCTTCAAAAGCGCCGAAAGCCGTTGTTTTCCAAAATCATGGTGGGAAAAGCAAGGAATTGGCTTAAAACTGGACAACTGCACGAGAAAAATGGTCAGCCACACCGATTCTGTTTTCTTAGTGTATTTTTTGGCATCATCCTGTTGAAGCCATGAGCTTAAGGTACAAAATATGGACTTGAATTTCAGACAACGCGTTTTCTCCTGTACCCCGCCATCTCAACCCACACCTACCGCAAACACCTACAAATATTACCCAGATTTTCATATAAAACTGTTGCTTATGGGCAAATTTATTGTTTTCAAGCTGCCCAGTGAACAGTTATTTTTGTTAAGTCGCACCATGGACGTCTTGGGCACGGGAAACGCGTTCCTGGGTAGATCTGTGTGAATAACGGATTGTTTGGTTCTCTTGCCGCTCCAAACAATCGGGGGAGAAAAATGGTTTCCGTTGGATTGAGCCTTTTGTACGGCGTGGAAGGCCTTAATGGACCTTTGAACTTTTTTTAAAATAAAGGAATCCATGGCATTATCTGCACTGCTTCCATGAATGTCAAAAAGAAGGCGGTGACTTTCAAAAGGCTTTTGACGGGGAGAACAATTCAGAGAAATCAACACAACTTTTTCCAAATGTTTCGGACAGTTTGAGTCTCCGCGTTGGAATTTGGGGGGAAAAGCACGGCTGAGATAATTTTGCTGTTGTGTTTATGAAAAATAATCAGGGGCTTGCTGAGGTGGACTTCAGGCTAAGGATTGACTGACCGATGTCCAGATTTATGAACACAGGGATTGTTATGGCTGGAAATGACCTCCAAGGTCCAACACTTGGATCTTGTTTGGGAACAGGACCTCAATATTGCTTTTAAGTCCACCTTGTCTCAGAGCTGGTGGTTGAGGTGAGCTCTGAGGTCCCTTTTCATTCCCTCCTTGGGAAGGGTCTACTCAGCAGCACTGGCTTGGAAACCTGACATCAATTATTGGCAGAAAACCTAAATAAGAACTTTCTTATGGCGTCTGCAGCGACTTTCCCCTCAGCAAATCCCCCTCACATTCCCGTGGCAGATATGAACTGAAGCCACAGGAGATATGATCTGTGAAATATGGTGTGAGGCCTTATCAGGATATGAGTTTGTGCTGCTCCCCAACCTGAAGCTTTCCAGTTTAATACACGATGACAGAGCGAGATCCTTTTACAGGGAGAAAGCCGAGATCGTTTTCAAGACCGAGTTTAGCAACTTCTCAAATGTCTGGTGTTGTCTGTGCTGTTAATTGGCCCAGTGGCTGCAGTTTGTGTGGGCTGCCCATTATAATGTCAATAAATCCAGGGACTGGGAATGAAATTTGATGCAGAAATGGGCTGAGGGGTTTGTTCTGAGAGTTTGGTCGTGTGTGCTGGTTGTGGGATTAGGGTGGATGATGTGGAGTAACCCCATAGAGTGTAAAAGTGAAGGTTTCTGGAGAAAAATCTCAGCAGCAGCTTTTTGAACGGGATATCACCAAAAAACTGGCAATTTAATGGTATCAGCTTTTCCATGGAGAAAAGGCAGCTGGAGAAAGTGATTTCTCCTCACTCACCTCCACGTTCCTGAGTTGCTGAGAGCTCCAGTGTTTCCCTGTGGGACGCAGGAGCTGATTTTCCTGCTGGTATAAAATTTCAGCAGGAAGAGCCTGTTTTGTGGTGGTTTCAGCAGGCAGAGGTGCTGGGGTGGGGAGCAGAGAGGGAGAAGAGAAGGAATAAATCCGATGGGGAGAAAATATTGTGTCAGTGAGGGAGGGATGCCCTGCTGAGAGCAGAGGGGTCGGGCCATATTTCACTCATCAGTGACATTTCACTTTTGAGTCCAACCAGCAAAAGCTTGTAAAAACCCCCAAAACCAGCAGCAAAACCAGCAGCAAAAACCAGCCCCACATTTTGCATCATCCCTAAAAAAATTAACTCCCTGAAAACACCCTTCCTGGAAATGCTGATGAAGAGCAGAGATCCCAAGCTCTGGGAGAAGCTGGGAGGGAGCAGAGGGTGATGCCAAGCACGGGGACACCTCCTCATGCCACCACTGGATAATTATTAGGGAGAGCCCACCACGAGTTTTCTCTTTCCACTCACACCCACAGCAAGCGTTTGCAGTCAGTTGTCCAAATTTTTGCTTTTTCACCTAAAAATTGGGTTTTCTGAGGGAGTGCACTGTGGAGGAGACTGGGGGGATGCTTCAGTCACCTGAAAAAGTAACTCTGAAGAGCATGAAAAGAGAAGTTAAAAATGCTGCGCACTGAAATCAAAATCTTGTCAGATCAGCACATTTATTCCCCCAGAATTCAGGGCAATAATAAAAGAAATTTAGAGTTTTTATGTGAGTGTTTCTATCAATTTTCAGCCTTTACATCCCCCCGAGAGCTCGGATTTCCCGGGGATCATGGAGCCCTCCCAGCCCGGAGCCACCACCGCCGCAATTAGCCGCAGAAGCCCAATTTGGGGGTTTCCTCATTAACCTGTCATGTCAAAAGCTGGGCGATAAGACGGTGAAAACTGGGGGGAGGAGTGGCGGTGGAGGGGTAAAAGTTCATTTTGCCAGGCAAACAAACAGCGAGTCACTTGATTTTACTAATTATCCTCCCCTGTGGCTCTCGCAGCCATTATTTTTCCCCCCCATCAGCGTAAGAAGTGACAAGATAAGATAGGAGCTGGTATTTTCTAAACTATCCCGGCTGAGGGCATAGCCAGATAATAAGAGGACTCATTTGAAAGAGCCCTCGGAAGATTAATTGATTTTCTTAATGTTGGAGCCATCGCTCATTAGAAAAATAGCTGCTGGGGTTGTTGGGAATGGGTGTTGGGAATGCCCCTCTCCAGGCCGTGTCCTAGGAACAGCTTTTTGGGGTGAAGAGGGGTGATTTATTTGTAATAAAGGGCCAATTATTTATAATAATGTGGAGTTATAAATGCCTTGCTATAAATTTCGTGTCTGATTCACAGCTTGAGGACATCAGTGGGTGGGTAAGAGCTGAAACACGGAGTTTAGGGGTTTTATTGATATGTTAAATTATGAACTAACTCCCGTGCACCTCTCAGAGCTGCAGTTTCCCAAAATTATTGGTCGGGCATAGAATTGACTGGCCAAAAAATCCTTGAATTTTTTTCTGTGCTGATTATGAGATCATATCCAACCTGTGTTCCCTCTTTTTGAGGTCAAAGGGAATTTTTTTCCATTCAAAACCCCCAAACCTTGTGACAGATGTCCAGTAGGAAATCAGTGTCCCAAAGACAGGGAAAAAAAAGGCGAATTTAATGATACTGTGGTTTGCCAAAGACCTTACATTAAATCAGCGAATAAACATGAAATATGCACTGCTTCCAAAAGATAACTGCTTCTTTTTTTTTCACTTTTTAATAACTAAATGGATCTTTGAGCACGTGTTACCTCTTTTTATGAGCTTTTAGAGCTTCCATCCTCACCGGGCCACAGCAACGAGCAGCTCAAAGCCAGCGGGGCCATTAAAGACGTAAAAATCAGAACTCCCAGCATCAAATCTGAACCCAGTAAAACGCCTTGTGCCAGAACTGATCTATAAAGCACATTTCAGCAACAAGTCACAGCTGCTGCTGGGTAT
>VYXC01012198.1:267554-294195 GCA_013397175.1 Platysteira castanea | reverse complement strand
AAAAAAAAAAAATTAGAAAGAAACCAAAACACAACAGACTGGAAAGAGTAGAAAGGATTGGAAACAGCAAATTTGTCAATGTTTTTGCTCGCTGCCGAGTCGCTGCTGCTTTAGATTAGCCCTGTCCCCTGCAATTTGACAGGAGCGCCGTGAACCTGCGGCGCGCGGGTGCCGGGCGAAGGTAGGGGCGAGAGGAGGAGGAGGAATTCAGGGAATGTTTTCCCCGGGAGCGAGCGGGGAAGAGCCGCGGGTGGGAGCGGGGCCGCGGTGACAGCGCTAACACTTCCCAGAGCCGAGGACCCCGCCGCCCGAATGGCATTGCCCACCCTGAAAGTGAGAAGGTAAAGTTTATTTTTTCTGCTTTTTTTTTCCCCCCCCTCCCCTTTCTCTGCTGTACAGAAGGGATCAAGACCACCAAGAGCGGCCCATTTTTATTTTTTTTATTTTTTTTTTTAATGTGATGATGTACAATTTGCATTTGTTAATTAAAAAGAAAAAAAATCCTGCCTGAGGTCATCCACCTCGATTTGATTTTTTTTTTTAATTTTAAACAGGAAACGGGTTTCAGATGTTCGGGGTTCCAAAAGCAAGGCTGCTAATCTGCCTCCCAATTTACCACGCGCTGACAACTGTCAGATCTTTTCTCCTTCCATTCCCGGCTTGAGAGCTGATATTTTGCTCGATATTTTTGGTTTTACATCATGCAATCCCTCGCTGCCGGGATTTGCTTCCTAATTCCAAGGAAAACTGCCTCGGGATGAGCAACCCAGCGTTCACCCGGCCGTGACTCGGGAGCTGGTTGGGATGAGCTCTCCAAGGAGGGCGTTTGGAGGAAGGGTTGGTGGGGTTTGCACGAGGAGTTTGGGGTTGGGTGAGCACAGAAAATGAAACTTTTCACTCCCCAGTGCCTCGGGATAAATGGAGAAACAAACCTGCATTTCCAGGTTTCTTTAGATAAAATAATCAGCGTTTCCAGAGTCCCTTTCCGCTGTCAGCACCACGCACGTGGAATTCAAATAACTGCTGGTTTTATTTCCTTCGTTTAACCTCCATGGGAAAGCCTGATAATATTCCATGAATATTCCCCAGGAATTCCTCTCTGGGCACTGCGGGGGATGCCTGAGACCCTGGGGAAGGAGGGCTCAGCCTTGCCCACGGTTTCTGCCAGGGTTTGGTACCCGACAGTTATTCCCGTTTCCCACGTGGATTTTATCCCGNCACGGTTTCTGCCAGGGTTTGGCACCACAGCAGCCACGACGTGGTTTTTCCCTACAGTTATTCCCTTTTCTCAATTGTTACCCCAATTTCTGCTGTGCTCGTTATTCCCATTTCTCATCTCAAATATGCACCCGATTTTTGTCTCTTTTACAGAGCCCAGACCCAGTTCATGATGTTCAACAAGTGTGAGGATAAAATTAAATTAGCGAAGTTCTTCATTAAAAAAATAATATAATTAACAGCTAAATTATTTCAGTTAATTATTGTCTCTTGCAGATAAATCCTGTGAAGTCCAGTGCAGAATTATCTGGAAAAAACGCTGAAGGATCATAATAACATTTTATTTAAAACTGTTATTTTGAGAATATTGTTGGACTATTTATTTATAATTTTAACAACATTTTACTGGGATGTGGGAAAACCTGAGCAGATCCGAGTCCTAAAGGAGAAAGTTTTGCTATTCCTGCAAAGGCAAACTGAGGCCAGAAAACATTTTTCCTTCTGAATTAAAACAACAATTTTCCGAGTTACTTTGTACCCCCTAATTAATGACAGTTTTCCTTTCTAAGCCTTCCAGAAACAAAACCTGGCTTCTGACCTGGAATGAAAAGGCAGCGCTAATCCAGCGTTAAAAATCAATGCTAAACTTACACAGAATTAAAAATAAATTTAAAGAAATTGGTTTTGTTTTTAGCATTTTGGCAACCTCAGAATATGCCCCGCCTGGTTCTTTTTGCCCTGGTTCCATGAAAAGCTTTGCTCTGAAAATAGAGTTGGATGCTACAAATATAAAATATTTTCTGATGGCATAAATAGCATTAATTTTTTATGTGATGGTAATTTGGGTTCTTAAAAAAAAAAAGTGAAAAGCAAAACTATAAAAGATGTTTAACCCCCATTTTAGGTTAAATATTGTCTGCTTTGCATCAAGAAAAACGCACCACAAGCACGAGACTGACACCCATCCTCTGAGCAAAAAAACCCCCCTCATTTAATCTCAAATATGGACTTTAAGAATTTTATTAATCCTGTCAATAAATAAATTACCAGGAAAAAGCCAAAAATCCAAATTTTACCAGCAAGTTCCAGATAAAAATTACCCCCCCTGATTCCTATAACCAAAGGGGGAGTTTGCTGATGACCACGAATATATTGAAAAAACGTGTAAACCAAAGGCAGGGATATTTTCCAAGAGAACCACCTGGAAGGTGTAAATCAAAATTCCTGTAAACATTTCAGCTGGGAACATACGACAGGCCCAGGGCTGGCCGTGCCTCCAGCCCACGGAGCTTTGGAAATCAGGGATGAGCCTCGGGGAATGAACAGGAGAGATCCTCCCCCCTGCAGGGACAGCAAAAGATGAATTTGGCACCTTTGGAGAAATCCAGGAGCCATTCCCAATAATGGGGTTTTTAACAAAATTGCTGCTCAAAGAAAATGTCAAAATCCAGCTTGTGTGGCTTTGTGGTTTGTTCCAACCAGCAGCAAAACTGATAACATTTATAATTTATTTATTTTCTTAGAAATGCATTTATTCCCCCAATTTAGGCTTCCTAATTGTTGATAAGATGCAAAGGTTGTATTTCATATCTGTATTTAACACCGACATTATTTTACATCCACAATATTTTTACATCTAAATTGTATTTAACATCCTCACCGTGTTTTCTTTCTACATTATATTTGACATCGACATTGCATTTTACATAACATTATATTTCACATTATATTTCACATCTCCCTCGTATTTTACACCTACATTTTACTTCTTGCCTGTGTAATATTTTACATTTCCATGACCAAAAGCTCCCAGCGAAGCCAAAGCGACAGAGAAAGAAATTTGGGGAGCAGACTGCTGAAAAACCACCGTGCTGAAAAACCCCTAAAATTGTGATTTTCCCTTAAGGACTGAAAGAAGCCCTGTTAAAATCCTATCTTCTGGAAAGCGTCAGAGAGGCAGGAGCTTGGTAAACATTATAAAAACAACCCCTCATAAAATTTTTTATTGCTTTACATTTCTGTCCATTTTACGGCCGGCGCGGGGGGAAAGAAGCGACGGCGATTTCTCCGCCTCGAGAGCAGGCAGGAACTTCTTTTCCCTCGCTTTGTGCTCATCCAAATAAATAAAAATGTTGAAGCCTGTTCATTTCTCAGGCATTCGGGGGAACGATTCCACGCTCAGAAGGAGCCAAGGAAAAGCTGAAATCTAAATGAACCTCATGATGTTAATCTGGGTGTTATAAACCTGTATTGTCCTTTTTGGACACTGCCATATTTTTGCAACGTGTTTTATCTCATACCCACGTGTTTTCTGATTTCCAAAAAAGCAGGGAAAACTCTGTTAGAATTATTAACCCTTGGTGTAATTATGAAGCCTTGGTATAATTATTAAAGGATTTAAAATTTCTCCCCAAAATCCAGCGTAGACGTTTGCTTCCTGAGGAAGTATTTTTAGCTTCTGAATGAATCAAGTCACGGGCAAAAAAAAAAAGGTAATTGTGCTTGCAAGTAAGTATTTAAATATTTACATTTGAAATATATTTGCTGCCAGCTTCTGTTAGCGAGAAGAAAAGTAATTTGGGAAATTGCAACCCTTCCTATTTCCCACATTTTTTAGGATAATAAATGCGGGGCTGAATTTAGCATGCCCTGGAGCTCGGCTGGCCGAAGAGGGAGCCCAGGATAATTCATGGACTAAAGATGCTGCTGGGGAGGGAGATCTGCAGAGCCTGGGAGGTGCTGGGGATGAGGGTGAGTTTCCTTCGGGCTGGGCAGGGCCTGGATCACTGGGAGCAGCTGTTCCTGGCGTGTGGAACCAGGCAGGGGCCACCGGCCGAGCTGGTTTCCCATGTGCTGACCCCGAGATATGGTGGATCTGCTCATCCTCACACGCTGGCAGGCTCAGGGCCTGAGTCACGCTCCCCAAACCCTCCAGCAGGGCAGCACGTGGGGATGATGTTCGGGGTCACGGATGTGCTGCCTGTCCCTGCGTCCCAGCCCACGCTCCGTGGGAAGCCAGGCTGGAAAATCCAGAAGGCGTTGAGGCATCAGAGGGATGAGTAAGAGGAGGGTGTCATGAAGCCAAGGGGAGAGGATTCCTGTAGATCCCAGCCCTGGGTGGGGGCATCGCGCCCAGCACCTTCTGCAGGTGTCACAGGTGGCCACCCCCCTGCACATTTGCATAATTTCTAATTTATTTTCATTGTTGCTGTTGTTTTTCTGGCGGCTTCCTTGGCGTTTATACAGACAGGGGTTCCCAAGGAAAATTTCCACCTCCTGGTCGGAATGAGGAAGGAGCTCACCGTGGTCACACGAGGTTCGAAACCAAAGAGGTGCTTTGGGACCTTCCTGGTGAGGATCTTTGAATTTTTCAGATGTCAGGAAGCCACCAAAACGTCTTCCAAAACAAGGTATCAGGTGTCCAGGTCACACCCAGCACGTGCTCAGCACAGGGACTCCGTGTGACCTGAGTCACCGGCGCTGTCACATCAACTTCTTGCTCATCTGAGGGCGACACTGAGTTTTGAAGTGATTTTGGCAATTCCTGATGCCTCCTTGGACTTAAATATAGCTCTGAGGGAACTCAGCCTTGCTTAGATCGTGGTCCAGAGCCTCGAGCTGCTTGCAGCAGTTCCTGCTTCCCTAAGGTGTGGGACAGACGTGGGATGGGACCCTGCTGTGTGATCAGAGGATGAATGTTTGGGAAGCCTGCTGAGAGCCTCTCATGGAAGCCTCAAGGCGAGTCCAAAGTGTTATCCACATTATTATCCAAACCTGGGAAAAGCAGATTCTATTTTATCCAGGGAAAATGTTTTTTTTTTTAATAATCCCCATCCTGATCAGCCTGCTGGGTTTCCGCTGGTGGCCAGAGGGGCATTTCCACTGACCAACAAACCAACATCTCTGTTTTGCCCTTAGGTCTTAGAATCCCAGGATTACTTAGGATGGAAAACCATCCAAGGACATAAAGTCCAAGCTGTGCATGATTCCCACCATGTCCCTAGCCCAGACCTCTGAGTGCCACCTCCAGGAATTCCTGGGACACCCCCAGGGATGGGCACTCCAAACCTCCCTGGGCACTTCCAAAGCCTGAGCTCCCTTTCCATGGGGGAATTCCTGCTGGTGTCCAACCTGAGCCTCCCCTGGCCCAGCCTGAGGCCGTTCCCTCTGCTCCTGTCCCTGTTCCGGAGCAGAACCCGACCTCCCCCAGCTTCCCTCTCCTGTCAGAGACTTGTGGAGACCAAGAAGGTCCCCCCTGAGCCTCCTTCTCTCCCTCAGCCACTCCTCACAGGACGGACTCTTGGCTCATCTCCTCTCCAGCAAGCCGATCCCAGGGTTCGGACCCTCTTTCCTCAGGATGCCTCACTGAATTCCTCCAAAATGGCCAAAAATCCACACTAACCAAACAATCCTGATGACACACTTTGTGGTCACATCTGCTCACTCACCTTCCTCGTATGACGAAGGGGGAAAACCCAAAACCCTCTGCGCTGACGCTGGGCCGTTGTTGATTTAATCGGGTTTGGTTCAATCTGTCCTTCTGCAAACGCCCACCGGGGCAAGCTGTCCCTTCTTGAGCTTGTGCAAATAAAATAAGGATGCAAACACGACTGCAAATGCTGTAAGTGTGTGGTTTATCCTGACATCAGCTCTCCTTCTATAACACTCTTTCAATTTTTGAACTGTTTAATAGATGCTGTTGTGGTTTTTTTTACCCCCAGGCTTTTTATGCCACCAAGGGAAGAGCAGAGATCTCAGCCACCAGATTTTCTCCCTTTTTTCGCTCCCAAATTTATGTTATTATTATTACTATTAGTGCCCAATTTGTAGACATTTTTGGGCAAAATTTGGCCCTGTTAAAATCAGTGGCCACTTTCCCCCTGCCTTCAGTCAGGCTGGGATTTCACTGTCCCTGCTTTACCTTTCCCTGGTTGCTCCCAGTGTGAAAAGCTTTGGTCGGGAATTTACCAAAGCCAGAAAATCAGCCTGACTCTGGAAATTCGATTGTTTACTTTAAAGCACGTTTTGTTTCCATTTTGCTATAAATATGGATGAAGTGAAAATCTGCTGTTGTGGAGGGCCTGTCACTTCAGCAGCAGTTCCAGCAGGATTTCCCACGTGGCCTTTCCAACCCGTGGAAAATCACTCTGGGCATGGTGGGCACAACCCTGGGAGGCACCAGCACATCCTTGGAGAGCCTCTAAAAATCAGTGGGAGCTAAAAATTACCCTAAAAAAAAAAAAAAAAAGTGGAATAAAATCTCACTTCGTCTTGAGAGCAAGTTGAGCGTGTACCCCACAGAGAGGAAAAACAGCAAAAATTCAGAAAGATGGCAGAAATTTGTGTTTTCAGCAAATCCCTTTAATTACAGTGCAGGTTCACAGGGGATGTGTTTTGATACTGGGTCTGGAGTCAAAGCTGGAGTGGAGGAGTTTATTTTAATTAATATTTAAATGAGAGAACGCAGAAAGCTAGCAGAGAAATCGGACAGGTAGGGAAGCAAAACCAGAAAATAAATGTAACCAGAAAATAAATAAATAATAAATGTAAAGAACTGGCATGGTGCTTCCTGGAAGGGTTTTGCAATGCCTTAAGCTCTTGTTTGTCCAAATTAAAATGCACCTGAGCCCTGGGTGAGCAGAAGAAGCCAAGTCCTGCTCTCTCCAGCAGGGCCCTGCTCTGGGTCCGTGTCCAGGAGGGTTGGAAAAGCTCCTGGAGGATCCTGGGGGAGGTAAGGGGGGACTTTAATTCACTTTTACATCTCCCCAGCCCCTTGCTGCAACCTCTACAATTGAGGAAAGAGGTGAATTTTCAATCCTCACCTCCTGGGTGCTCCCTGATAATTCCCAGGACATCGTTTTGGAAGGGGGAATCACCTTTCCCAGCCAAATCCAGCCCGGCTGCCCAACATCTGGAACTGAGGAGCTCCCATGCCCTCAACCTGCCCAGGGCTGGAAGATTTCCTACAGATTTTAAAGGAAAACCTCAGTTTTAGGGTGTAAATTCCAAACCTGTGAAGAACAGGGAAAGCTTGAGGAGATTTGATCCTTTTCCATGCATTTTCTCCTCCCTGCAGATGCAGGAACACCGAGCTGAAAGGCACAAACTCGAGGCTCTGCCGACATCTCTATGAAAAGCTGCTGTTTACAGATGTGTCAGAGATTTGGCTTTGATGCTGTAACGTTGGCAAATGTCACGTGGACCTTCCCTGACACTGTTTTTCTAACAAATGGCTCACTTTTTCTGCCATGACTTGGAAAAAAAGAAGGAGTTTGAAAGGACTCTGGACCTTAAAACCGTTTGAGTTTTGTTCAGCGTCTACCAGATTTGGTTTGGTAAAATATCTGACGGCCCACTCCAAACTTACCTCCTGGATTTGCTGTCCCAGTCCTCTCTCTTAGAGGAAAAATTCCCTTTTGTTAACTATTGTGAAACACTGATTACAATTAGAGCTAGAAAGGAGCTCCCTGCTGGGTTTCCGGGGTGGCTGAGGGTTTCGGGATGAGCAGGGATTTTTAGGAAGACCTCAGGTATCACAAATTAGGGAGAAAAACATTCTAAAGAAGGGAAAGACACCTCCAAATGGCAGAGGGAGGAATTCATCTCTGAAGCCAGAAAAATGGGGTGAATTTAAGGGAAATGGAGCACAGAAGGAGCCAGGAGAGCAGAAAAGGAGAAAAAAACCCAAAAAATTGCGAGCAGGAGGCTTTCTTTTAGGGTTTAGCACCTCTTACTTTAGAAGAGGAGTCGGGGAGATGGGGAAGACACTCTGGATTTCCAGGAAGTGCCTCCAGCCCCCAAAATACCTCCCACAGTTTTCCATCTGGCATCAACATTCCCTCCGTGTTTTAGGAGCTGCCTCGGGGGATGCCACAACCCCGATGCTTCCAGCAGTGCCCGGAGGAGGCAGAGGGGTGGGACGGGGAAATCTGAGCTCCTTCTTTGCCACCCCTTGGCTGGGACCACGTCACCTCTGCCACCTCGCCCTGCCCTGGGTCACTGCTGGCAAACCAGCCCTGGGCTCGGGGAGAGGGAGAGGGGATCCTGGGAGTGGAAGTGGTGCCCAATTCGTTAAAGATGAGCTTCATTAATTAATTAATGGCACTCGGGGTGAGTGTGCCTGCAGGATTTTGTGAGGTTGCCTGGCTGAGCTCAGCGAAGGGGGACCAGGTTTGTGGCAGAGGGTGACACTTTCGTGGATTGCCCACAAAACACAATCCAAGGCCAAGAGAAATTCCTTGGTTTTGACCGTCTGGGGATGTAAATGAGCTGTCAACTTCCAAAAATGCATTTATTTGCCCACAAAAATGTGCACTGAGCAATCAAGAAAAGGGAGGGAAACACCTCAGAGGTTGGTTTGGAGAACACCAAAGCAGCTGGGTCTGGGAAAGTGGGATGACACTGCTCCAGCAGCATCCAAAGTTCTTCTTTTGGGGAGGAATATGTGAATCTGGAGGGGGGCAGGTGGAGATGCTGAGGTGCCCAATGTTAATCTGAGTTGCCAGAGAGGCTCGGGCTTGGTTCATGAAGAACAGGGCTCAGATTTCTCCATAGACAACAATTCAAGATCTTGTTCATTTTTTTTTTTTACTTGAATGTGGGGAAAAACGTAATTGTCCTAAAAATTTCCAGGGGTTTGCTGGATCTGGTCACCACCAGGGAACTCGAGACAAAGCAGGACAGTGTTCCCTGCATCCAACCTCTCCCTCCTTACCTGTGTGAGGAAAAATCCCACCAAACCCTCCCTGTCCTTCCTCTCCAAAGCAGGAAAGGTTCCCTGGATGTTGTCCAGAGCTGAACTCACTTGGCTCTGACATAAAAAACAACCAGTCTGGGCTCCAATTTTATTCACCACTCAAGCTTGCTCTCCTTAAAAAGTGCATTAAACTGGATTTCTGGCCAGTTATCTAATGTATTTTTTTTTTAATTGCCATTATTTTCTCCAGCTCATCAGTGCTGGCAAACAGGAAATCCATTATTCATAGCAAAGCAACGGTGAGATGCAAACACGTCCCTGCCGCTGCTCCAGCTGCGTGTGGGGTGGAAAAGGACTCATTGAGACTTGTTCATAATTAGTCCCTTGCCCTGTAGTGATCTTGATGACAAAGCGGTGCCCTTAAAAGAATTTTTGCTGATGTGGATCTTGGTAATTTAAATAAGACGGTGTAAATGAAGGGAGATGGAAAACTGGAGGGTCGGGTTTACGAGCGATCTCTGAAAAGACAAGGTATTGTAATTTCACCACTTAAAAACTGCAAAAAATCCACTTTTTCCAGGCTTGAAGTGTCCAGGACCCAGGAGAGGAAGAGCATTTGCTGCTGGGAAGTGATGCACACATCTTTCCTCCCCTGTGTTGCAATAAGCTCGTTCCTCTGGCACGGCAGCGGTGGCTCTGGGGGCATCACACCCTCAAATGCACTTCCAATATCTGAAGGTCGAGTGTTTTCCTTCGTTTCCCTGCTGCCTCCTAGGCTATCCAGGAGAAGAAAAAAAGAAAAAAAAATCCTGGATAAATACGTACATGACAAATTCAGGCTGGCTGTGTTGGTGGAGTCCCATGGAGGGTGGATGGAGGTCTGAGGAAGGAACTGGGAATGTTTGAGCCCCTCCTGTGACCGATCCCCAACCAGCTCATGGCACTGAGTGCCAGGTCCAGGCATTCCCCGAACCCCTCCAGGGATGAGGACCCCACCACCTCCCTGGGAAGCCCATCCCAATTCTTAACAGCCCTTTCCGAGAAGAAATTCTTCCTGAATCCATCAGAGAATTGACCTGGGGCATTCCTACCCATCCCCAATTGGCGCTGGTGGGGAAAGGGAAACGGGGACAGCAAGTGACAACTCTCCATGGCCATCTCCCACAGAATTCCACTGGGCAGGGTTTTCCTTCAACTTTCTGTGTTTCCAAAGGAGAGTTTCTTTGCGTCCCCACGTTTTCATGGTGCTCTGCTCTAGGGAAGATGTTGGCATTAAAAGGAGGAAAACAATTCTCTCCCCTCTGCGAGTGGCCTTTCCACGGTGAGCTCATGCTCTTCCCAAAAGTGCGTGCTCACTGCTGCTGGGCCACGGCCAAAGGCGGCCTCCCCTCTCCTTCTGGAGGTGGCAACAATGCACATGTGTGTCATTTCCTGATCCCAGTGGAAATTGCGGGATTGGTATTCACCGCTGGGGGAAGAAAAAAAGCAAAAAAAATCCCGTTTGGCAAATCAACGCCCACTCCCCTCAAAAATTCCACCTTCCAGATTGCTTCACTTCTCTGTCAAGCGCCTCGGCACATCTTGCTCTGCTCGGCCAAGGCCGTGTCCTCCTCTCCAGTGACTCAGCCCCACGTTGTCCCCCTGGTCCCCGCGGGAGGGGACGGAGCCGGCGCGGCGGCGGCGGCTCGGGGACATCTCGTGTTCCCCATCTCCTGCACTCAGCATCTCCAGGGAACTGTTCTGAGTGAGACAACGAAGCTGGAACCCAAAATAATCTCTAAATGATCAGATTACATCAAGGCAGGGCCGTGTATCCCGGACATGCTGTGCAAAGAGGCGCATCTGTAAGGGCTGTCCCGCATCCAAGATTTCCCTGAGGATCTTTCCTCTTCAAACGTGCTCAGACTCACTTGAGAGCAAATCTGCTTCATCAGGGCGCAGCATTTGTGATCTTGAAAAGAGAGGAAATCTCCCTCTAGCTGTCCATTTCCCCGCTAGAATTTCTTTGGGAAACGAGTTTTGCGTGTGGTTATTTCGGGGCATTGCGCTCCTGGAAAGGCTCCACGCAGTAGGAGCCTGGAGAAGGAAAGCTTGAATCCCTTCCAGCCGCTCTATCTCGCCTTGCTGCATTTTGGCAAAGCCCGGAACAGATGAGTGGCAGAGGCAGATAAACAAGCTGAAGGTAAACATCATCTGCATCCCTCCCCTGATTTACATCCTACGTGCACCGCTGAAAAACCGACTCGGCTTTACAACCATGCTTGAAGTAATGCTACTCAGAATGGAACTTCTTAGGAAAACTCAGCCTGTTTTTAGCCCAGACATGCAATTAGGGGAATTAGTAACACGATACGTCATCCCGAGGAACACACGGATCCAGCGGGCAGGAACCTCATGCAACCCTCTGGAAGGCAGCGCTGCTCCCAGCACATGCGAGTGCTCTCTCACAGCCCTCCTCATTCCCAGGGAGGAATTTTGCTCTGAGCCAGCACACGGCCTGTTCTGAGCGCTCTGAGGGTGAGGCCGTGGAGTGGCCCCCTTTTTCTGTGAGAAAAGGGGGAGTAAAAGGGTTTCAAAGTGTTCGTGCGAAGCGAGGCGCGAGTGGGGAGAAGGAGACCTCGTAATTCCTGTAACTCGCAGCTCTCTGCTCATCAGGATGTGGGTGCTGATCAGGATGTGGATCAGGATCAGGTGTGAGATCAGGATCGTGCCCCTCGCGTGGATTTTTTGGCTGTTTAGGTGTGAAATAAGAAAGTCCAGTGTGAGTTTTGGACGGCGTGTGGCAGTGCTGGGTTTGGAGAGCAGCACCGTGACTTTGGGATACCCAGGAGTCCTGGAACACAAATCAAATCACACCTGAGCCCCCAAACCGCAGCAAATCTCGGCACATCCTCCTCTTTTTTGGCTGAAATGAAGGGATAAAGGCTTGGGGAGACAGGGAAAGGAGAGCATTGACTCCCCTGAGCTCCTGCTGCCACCATGCAGGGTCTTGGATCATCTCCCAAAAATACGGGGCTGCAGCTCCTCCACACCACCCCACGGCCATCGGTCTGGGACCATGGAAAAGTACAGAAAAAAAGGCCAAATCTCTCCATCCTTTCTTCTTTCCAAGAGTTCCAGAAACTCCAGCTGAATTTCACAAATTCAGGAGGCTCTTGGCTGGTTTGCGTAAAGCCGGAATCCAGATTTTTGGTGGCTGAACCCATCCTTGAGACAAGATTTTGAGGTTTTGTATCTCTGGCAAGGATCTTTGCTTTTGGTTTTGTTTTGTTTCAGCCCTGTGGTGCTACTGGATGAGGAGCTGATCCCACATGGACCCACGTGAGGACAGCTCAGAGGATCGGGGTCTTCCCAACCATCGCTGCAAAATAACACAAAATCCTGCAAAAATGCTGGGAAAATATGAAAAGGTCACTGAAGCAGGAAAAAAGAGCAATCTAATCCTTTTTGGGGGCTTTTTCTTCCCTTAAGGAATAATGCACTATCTGGAAATCCCACTTCATAGCTTGGAATTTGTTTTTGTGTTGGTGTCTCGCAGTCGCTGAACGAAGCGCGGCCGCAGAAATCGGACACCAAAGCAACAGCAGTGGGTGGCAAATTTCTCCCTCACCACAAACATCCTTCCATCCTTCACAGCCCATCCAGACAGACTGAAAACATTTTGTTGTTGTTGTGCACCTCGTCTCCAAGCAGGCTCCAGGAGAAACGATCAGTTTGATGGGGTTTTGACCCCAAAACCTTGCTGCCTTCTTGTCCCCCAAATTCACTGCAGTGTGAAACGTCTGGGGATGTTCTGGTCCATGGGGACGGCTGTGGTTCCTCTCTGTAAACCAGGTTTGACAACACTGGTGGTTCCCTCCTGTGGGATTCCTGCAGGGTTGGAGTTTCCAGGCCAAAAATGGGTTTCTCATTTCTGCTGGACCTGCCTGGAGAAGGTGAAGCGCAAAGCTGCTGCCATTTTTTTAAACTTCAAGATTTTGCCTGAAAATATCCCACCCAGGAAAATGCATCTCCACAGTGAGGATCCTTATCCCCACCCAAAACATGGATTTGCACCTCCAGCCATGCACAGCTGCATTAATTCACCACGTTTATCTCTGCAGCTGAGCTCTTGCACCGTAAACTCTGTCAGGAGAGGCTCTTGCACCGTAGACTCTGTCAGGAGAGGCTCTTGCCAGGCACCCACACAACCCCCAGCGTGCTCCAGCCCTGATTTGTGTCAGGATTCTCACAGGGCATAAAAACATCATCCAAGCAGAGCCACTCGGAGCTCTGCTGGCTCTGCTGGCTGCCCACAACCTCTCGTTCTCACTCCCAGCCTCCCCTGTGACACAAAGCATCACCCACTGCCACCGGCTCCTGCACAGCGTCAAGGCTCGTCCTTGGAAATGCTGCTGCAGGATAAAAAAGCCCCTGGAAGCAGCAGTTTGTGACAGGAGCTGTGATCCAGCCCCGCTTCCATGAGCTGTGTGCATTCCCAGTGCATTTTCCTGCAAGCTTTGGATGTCCTGAGCCTGAGCCGAGACTGAAGCTCAGTGGGGGCCAAGTGTGGATGGCTGAAGGGGAAATAACTGCCCAGAGCACGAAGCTGTTGCTTAATTTGGGACTTTACTGGAGGTGGAGATGTTTTATTTGAAATTCGTTCATTTCTCCTCCGTTCGAGGGGGTTCATTTTTCCTGGCTTCTCTTTGTGGGCTTTGTGTTGAGTTCAAAACTGAATCTGGGCGCTCAGAAATGTAACGGGATCCGTGCTGTCCTCAGCTCTTCCCTTGCAGGCTCTCCTGCATTCCCTGGAATTCGTGGTGAGAACAGTTTTCAGCTTAACAGCAGCTCTCTGCAGTCATTTCTGCACCTAATTCCAAAGCCTGTTGGCCCAGCTCTGCAGCTGCTGTAATTCCTCTTCCTTAGCAAAACTTTGGATTTTCCCAGCTCTCAGGTGGTGCCCTTGTAGTTATTTCTTTTTTTTTGGGGGTGATAGGCAGTTAAACCCAGCACAAACATTCATTTTTCCAGGGGAAATGACACCTTTGTGGCTGAGTGGGAAGCATGGTTTGTCCCTCAAGCACCAAAGCTATGACATCTCTGGTTCTTTTAACAATCAGATTAAACCACAACAACAATCATTTTAAATATCACGATACAATGAAAAACCCCACAGATCTGATTCATAGCTCTGTGGAGCAAGGAAAAGGCTGGAATTTTTATACCAACCAATGGAACAACTTGATTTTGTTGTCTAAAATAGCCAGAAACTCCCTTTGGTCTGGTGTGAGTGCTGCGAGCTTTCTTTAGCGAAGCACCTCCATCCAACAGAAAACATCATTAACTCAGGATCCTTCCAGAAAAACCCATCCTCTTCCCTTTAAATTTCTCCTCCCAACTTGGATGAGGGCAGGATTGAGAAGGGAGCCCCGGGATGCTCGGGCTGTGATGTCTCCACCTTCAGAGAGGCGTTTTGGGAACAGCCTGGCCCTGCTGGCCAGCGGGTCCCTGCTCCTCGCCCTCCTCCCTCTCCTCTGCCGGGAAAAGCCAGGGAAGCTTTTTGGGAGGCTCCAGCACCAACAACCTGAGGGCTGGCAGCTCCCCCCAGGCAGAAAACCACCCAAACCACCCGAATTCCCCTTGCCAGCCCCAGCTCTTCCTCCCTCACCTCCCAGGGGACAGCAGGGACATCGTGGCCCGCACTCAGCGTCCTTTGCCACCCGTGGGTTCCAGCAGCCCATCCTGACAGAGGTGTGGAAGAGCTCTGTTAATTCGCCTGCCAGTTCAGCCCTTTTTGTTGTTGTTTTCCATGAGAACGAGATGTGTTTATCCAGCTTTGATTTCTTCTCTATTTTTTTATTTAAAGTTTTCTCTTTGTAGCTGAATGAACTGATTATTGCTTTCATCTGCTTCCCTCTGCAGGGTCAGCCGAAGCCCAAATAATCAGCTGGGATGTGAGTGTGTGTGTGGATTTGTAATTAATCGGTTGCATGCTGAGAGATGTGGGGTCCCAGAAGAATGTGTAAAGAGAAAACGATCGAAAACTCGATCCTGATTTTGGTTCAACCTCAACAATTTCCTGCAGCGTAGAAGCGGTGAGATAATTTGGGGCAGATCAAACCAAACCCTGATTCTCTTCTGCTTCTCATGCCAAGTGTCATCCCCTTAAGATGTGCTTTCCTCCATCTGGCGATTTTGGCTTCTCTGTGTTCCCTGTAAGTCTTTGGACCTTCTGCTGAAATGTTTGTGAGATGACTCAGAGGAACAAACAAAACAGGCAGGACCTTCGTGGAGCCCAGCACAATGCTGGCAATAAATGGGGCTGGCTCCACCAGAGGGTTTTAGGCAGACCCCACTAAAACCCGAATGGTGGAAATAAATCAGCAAATGACACTTTAATTGAATATTTACATTTTTTATTATTTTTTTTTAGAGAAACCAGAACTGTTTTTCAGCCAACCCCGAGCTTTTCCATGTTTTCACCAAAACAAACAGAAAGCAGGTGCGTGCTGAGGGAATTTTGGCTGGGAGAGCACAGAGAAGTGCACATGGGTTTTCCTGTGAGAGTTTGTGCTTGATGGGCTCGGGTTTGATTTTGTCAGTGCAAGTTTTGCCGTTGCCTTCAAAGAGAGCAGGCACGGACACCTCTGGACCATGGTATTCCTTAGGGAAGGGAGCATGGGATGTGCAGAGGCACTTTTCTGGTAGTTTGTGCATTTTAAGGCTTGTCACAACCCCATCCAAATCCGGATGCAAAATGGTGCCCTGCTCGCTCAGCTTTTACTCCATGAAGTAGAGCTTCTCCTTCCCATTTCTGGAGAGATCAGAAAACAAAAGTGATCCCATTTTCCAGCACTCCTCAGCCCCTTTTTTTGGCAGTGATTTGGGTTTTGCTTTGCTGATTCCGCGCTGGGTTTTGCCGCCGTGGTGCCGCTCAAAGCCGTGTCGATTTTGGAAATTTCCTTCTGGAAAGTTCCTTCCTTTTGTGCTCTAAGAGACCACTCCATCCTGTTTTTCACCCAGGGCATCTCTGTCACTGCCACGCTCACCTAAGGATGCAAGCCTGGAACTAGAGGCCGTATTTATTTATTTTTGGGATCAACCAGGACAGGCGTGGGAGAAGATCCACCAGCAGGAAGATGATGGATGGGGCATCCCAGGGCAGGCAGAGCCTCTGCTTTGTGCCAGCCCCTCCTTGTCCTCTCCGGAGCACCTCGGAGCTCTGTCTGAGCCAGCACATCTTAATGCACAGCGATCCTGGGTGTTTAAAGCCTCCCCTATCCATGCCCATAAAAGTCCAGCAATTCCTTGCCTCACACGCGTGCCTGGCTGCAGACAGGATGCCAGTTTGGCACTTGGCAGCTGGCGCCTGATGCGGGCATTTGTCACCCAGAGCTGGGTTGAGGCTGTGTTTATAGTGATGCCTTAGGTTTTAATTTCTATATTTTTCAAATCCTGTACTGCCCAGTGTGTAACTCTGAANCATCAACAGAACTCCTAAGGCCTGGCAAATGGGTTTTCCTGGAGTGAAAAGAGGGCGAGCCGGGAGCGAGGGCACAGATGGAATGTCTGGCACTGCTGCCGTGAGGAGAGGTGGGACTGGGAGCTCTGCAGAAATCCCCTCCCAAATTCCAAAGCAAAAGGACCGCTGCCCCTTCTTGTGCCAGTCCTGCCCTCGTGATGCGGCCATTCCTTGTCAGGGAGGGTCACATCTTTCATGTCCTTCCCACCAGGAATCCCTTCCTCTCCACAGAAGGTGCAGGAGAAGACCTGGCTCACGGCCCTTGGAGCCTTTGGGGAAAAAAGAGGGAGAGGAGCAGGGCTGAAATGCTCCAAAAGCTGAAAACAGCTCAGTTCTCCACTTCCCCGGGATGGGATTTATTAAAGAAAGCCCTGGGACGTGAGGAAGGAAGAGCAGCTGGATTTGGGTGCTTTTGAAGGCTTTATTTACCTGGAGGCTTGGGAATGAGATCTGCTCTGGGAGGGATCTCAGCTGGGTAATGACTTGCAGAAGATCTGGCTTGGCCAGGTGAAATTGGGATTTCGTATCCAGCACCAGCCCTGCCACCACAGCTGGGAAATATCCCCATTCCCACATGTGCCACCCATATTTTATTCCTGTGTTGCTCAGGAACGGGGTGAAAGTACCTAAAACTTCAAGTCAGGACCTAATAAACCATCACCAAACCAAAAACTGAGGTTGATTTTTTCGTGGCTGCCATCCAGGTGGGTTCTGGAGTGACCTCGCATAACCCAAAACCCCCTTCCAAGTCTGCGTGTTCTTCCCCAGCTTTAGAACTTGTATTGATTGGTAAAATTGGATTGTTGGTAATCCCAGAGTTTAGCCGTGTAAAGGCCGATACATCACATTTATTGATCACTCAATTTCTGCCATAAATATGAACAATTTTCAAACACGACAAAACCCAACCAGATTTTCCAGCCATGACTTCCAAGCCCTGGTGTGGGTGCACGAAGTGGTGCTGTGGACGAAGCAAAAAATCCCAAATTTGCCAGAAGAGGAGCAGAAATGCCAAAAAAGGGTTCAGATGTGACACTGAAATGTTGCTGGAGAGTATCTTATAGCCCTGGACATTTCTTTCCTTCCCTTCAAGTTAAAGAAATGGGATTATTTACAGGCCTTGATTGTTCTTGCTTTAGGCAGATTTATTGCTCTTCGCTCCTGGAGGACCCGAGGAATATTCCTGTGGAGAAATCAAAGGAAAGGAAGGCAAGCCTGCAAGGGAAAAGCAGGCTTCAGGGAGATTTGTCCATTTTCCAGAGGCTGCTGCCCCTCGAGGGGTTTTCCTGGTCGGATTTGGTGGGACTGGAAGGATTCCAGAGCGAGGGCTCCCATGTGGGGTGAGCCCGGATGCTGCAGGGAGCAAGAGAGAAAAAACCAGGAGTTGTGTTGGGTGTTTTGGGTTTGGAGCTGCTGCTTGGACACTCCCAGGCTTGTCCTGCCTGGTTTGCATCCTCCAGAGGCTCCAAATCCACCCGATTTTTGTCTTCATGGAATTATGGCCCTTCCCGTCTGTGAGCTCCTGGTGGAAATCCAGCTGCCCCGTCCCATCTGATAAGTGAGTGACGTGAGCTCTTTCCTTTGGAAGGGCTTTAAAAAGACGCAGAAAACCGCGGATGCAGCCTCCAGAAATCAGATGAACTTTCCTTAAACGGGGAGTGCGGAGGAAGGAATGGGAGAGCAAAAAATGCCACGGAAGTCGTAACTGAACCTGTGGGGTTTGGCCAAGGGGTTTGCAGTCAGGGGGATGCTTCCCAGCTTCCAAACTGATCGAAGGCATTTCCCTTCCCTGGGAAACTCCAGGAGGAGCTGAGGAAGATCAATGTGCAGCCAAATTGGGCTTTAAAATCCTGAAAACAACGGATCCTGGAAGGGAAAGGTGCCAGACCAAGGGTTCAGTGAAACGGTGTTTGTAGGAGAGAGGAGCTTCCCTCCCTCATTCCCATCCGGAGAGGAGAAACAGGGGAACTTTCAGCCTTGAAAGTTCTTTTTAGGAGACTTCTGAGCTTTTTTGGGATCGATCTTTTACTCCCCGAGTCTCTCTGTGATGCTGGAATGCCCGAGCACAGGAGCTGATCACCCTCAGGGTGAGCTCTCCCAAGCTGATCCCATCCAGCCCAAATTTCTTCCTGCTCGTTTCACTTCTTCCAGTAAAAGGTAGTCATGCGTTTGTAATCACCCCCCACTGTTATTCCTGGATGTTATTTGATGTCACTTTGGATTCTCTCCTTCGGAAAGTCCCCGTGGAAGCATCGTCCAGACTGAACAACAACCGGAAACAATAAAATGGAGAAAGATAAAATCAGGAAGAATAAGCTCTGTTTATAGATGTGAACAGCTTTTCCAGTAAACCAGCAAATAGAGGGATACTGCAGACTTGGAAAGGCTAAAAATGGGGTGGATGAGAAAACAGCTGGGAAAAAATAAGTAATAAAGAACACGACTTTTTCTCCTGAAGAGAATTTTCTCTTGAGAGTATTGAGAGACAGGAGTGAGGCAAAATAGCCCAGATGTGGCACCAGCCTCCCCTGAAACCTAAGGGGGATGCTTCACGGAGCTAAAAATGGTTTTGGGAGGCTGCTCTTTGTCTCCTTTTGAGCTTGTAAATGATTCCTAAAAGAAGAGGGACCAGAATTAGGGGGAAAACCCGACCAGATGTGGTTTGAATGTAGCTCGGTGGGGATCCAGCTGAACACAGCAGTTATTGTGTGTCTGTCTCCTTGTGAGCAAACGGAGAATCACGGAATGGTTTGGCTGGGAAGGGATCTTCAAGCTCACCCAGTGCCACCCCTGCCATGGCAGGGACACCTTCCACCATCCCAGGGTGCTCCAAGCCCTGTCCAGCCTGGCCTTGGGCACTGCCAGGGATCCAGGGGCAGCCACAGCTGCTCTGGGCACCCTGTGCCAGGGCCTGCCCACCCTCACAGGGAACAATTTCCCCCTGATATCCGACCTAAATCCACCCTCCTGAAGTCATTAAAGCCAAGGAGCTCCGAGATGAGCTCCTTTTCCTTGGAGGAAGGGGTTCCGTGGCTGGTGTTTCCTGGGGATGCTCTCGGGACACTCCACAGAGAGAAAGCTGCAGTGGCAGCAGGTGTGCTGGTAAAGGACACAATAAAGGAAACTCTCACACCTCCTAGGTTCAGCAGAAAGAGGGAAAAGGAGAAGCTTTATTTACATTTCTGATACTTTATAGGGTTCTCAGTTCCACCAGGGATTGGAGGACATGGCACTTCCTCCTCAATCCCACTGCAGAAAAAAAATGCTCATCAAACTTTCTCTTATTATGTAAGGAATGAAAAGCAGAAAATACAGTTAAGTAAACACTGGCCATTATTTACATGAAAGTGTGTGAAAATCTGACTCCAAATATGTAAATTATCAGAAAGCGAAAAAAACCCAGGGTGACAAGTAGGAGAGTTCTTTGTGACAGGGAAGGCACCAGGATTTTCTCCATCCAAAGTTACCAAAAGGAGCTGCCCCAGGCTCACTCCTGTGTCCGGGGAGACACAATAAAGATGCTCTTACACCTGCCAGGTTCAGCAGAAAGGAGGAAATGACATCGATTTATTGACATTATCTCATTCATATACACGTCCTAACTCCACAAGGGATTGGAGAGCATGTCACTTCCTTCTCCATCCCACTGGAGAAGAAAGGTGCTCATCAAAGTTGTCATATCACAAAAGGAATGAAAAACAGAAAGTACCGTTAAGTAAACATTGGCCATTATTTACATAAAACTGTGTGAAAAGAATCTGACTCCAAAGTTAAAACAGAAGGCTTAGCAAAAACCAGGGCAACACATTCCCACTAAATACCTTTTATTGCCATTTTTTTTGACTTGAGAAAAACTAAGCAGGGCATCCCTGAAGCCCGGAGCATCCCAAACACAAACCTGCTGGATTCCAGCAGCCGGACAGAGCTCCCAGTTTGTGCTCCCAGCTCATTCCCAGGATGTTCAATTCTGCAGTTAATCTGGAGGCTTTGTTTTCCCAGCATCTTTTAATCAAGCTTCGGTCTAATCAGCGCCAGAAAATTAATAAATGTGAGCCTCCACAACCCCCAGCAGCCATGGGAAATGCTGGATTTTTCCCTGTTGGGCTTTCTGGTCCTGAAATCCCCCAATTTTGTACCAAGACTGAGTAATGTTCCTTGCAAACTCCTGTGAGCAGGGCTGTTCCAAGGTCCTGCCTCCCGCTCAGAACGTGGGAATCAAAGTGAAATCCATGTTTGGAAGGACCACAGAGCCTCTGGATGCAGGAGTCACCTCTGTGGCACCCACTCACCTCCTCAGGACACTCACAGCCTCCTTTCCTGTCCACCCCAAAAGGGTAGAAATAATAAAGTCATTAATAAAGTTAAAACCCGCTCACTTTCTGGACTTTTAAATCTATTTTAAGAACGTGATCAGCAGCAGGAGCGTGGTTTCTTTGTGGGCAGGTAATTCCCTGTGCAGACACTGAATTTTCCTCTTCACATCCCGGGAAGCAGCAGGGACTGGCTCCTGTCAGGGATTACCCAGGACATTTATCTGGCTGAGGAATTTATACGATCCTGACTCCATCCTGTTCGCAGCATCTCAGGACCCACGCCTGAACAAACGCTTTGATCAACTCTTACCAAATTAATAGGGAAGGGAATGAGAGCAGGAGGGGGAAAATCGTGGTTTTTCTTTAGGGGTTCAAAAATCTGAGTTAAAAACCACCCAAAACAGTGTTTGTCTGTTAAAAAGTGGAGAATAGAGTGTTGGAAAGTATAAATTCACAAGGTGAGACTTATTCATTTGCTCCAGGTGAGCGAGGCAGCTATGGCAGGGCAGAGCAGGGCTGCGTTCCCCCAAAATGAGTGGAATTTCCTCTGGCGGGATGGCACAGCAGGATCTCACCGGGGTGATACAAAATTTGCATCACCCACCGCGACAAACTTTGTCCAGTCCCGAGGTGTTGCCACAACAAACGGGGACACAAAATAACCGGGATCTGAGGGTGGCTGCGGCTGGAATTTTGCCTCGATCCACCAAATTCCTCCTTCATGTCTTGCTCTCTCCCAGGATAGACCAAGAACTGATCCAGCTCCCCACCAGAGCCTCTCCCTCCCAGCCCGAGCTGGATTTCAACCTGACCCTCATCTCTGCCCGTTTCTATGCCACTTTACCAGGGTTTTGGTTATCTTTTGCAGGAAAACGCCGTTCCAACCTGAAATCTGATGCTCCGGCAGATTTCTGATGTTCTGGCTGCTTGGATCCCGTGTCAGGAGCGTTTCAGAGGGGCCTGAGGACTCCCAGTGCTCTGCCTGACTCAGCCCAGTAGCCTGAACTCCCACAACCCAGCCCCGAAGTGTTTAAGGGCTTGTTGTTGCTTTTTGTTATTATTAATATTATTACTCTGCTTGTTCTGGCACAAAACCCCTTTTCTATTCTCTTGCCCTGCTTAGAATTTTGGTCAAAGTTTAATTAAATTTAGAGGAGCTGGAAAAACCGCATAATTCCAAAGTAAATGAAAGCAGCGGCTCTTGCCGGGGGTGGCAGCCCTGGGGACGCGGGCGCTGCTGTGGCTGCGAGGGGGAAATTCCTGCAGCCCTGCGCTGAAATACCCTTGGAAATGCGGATTTTCCTGGCTGGAGGAGGGGGAAGGGGGCGAGGGGCTGCGTTTGGAGGATGCGGGAAGGTGGGGAAGCACCCCGGGCCGGCAGAACGAAGCCCTTGTTTGTCCTGCCCGTGCGGTCAGGCGCCGTGGGTGGGAGCAGGGGGGATCTGTTTTCCCAGGCTCGCTGCCATCAGGAATTACTGAGCTGCCATGAAATGGGAGGAAATATTTCATTATAGGCACATGCGCTTCAATTTCACATGATGGAAACTTGGGGATCGGCTTTCCTGCCGCCCGCCCGCCCCTCCTGCCCTGCGTGCGCCTCATTCCCGGCGGAGCGGGGCAATGCCGGGCATCCCCGGCGCGCTCCTCCTCGCCCTGCTCCCTCCTGGGGGGTCCAGGGCACCCTCCTGCCACCAGAACTCGGGGTGCAGCCCCAATTCCGCAGCCCCTCTGCGGCAGAGCAGAGCGGGCACTGCCAAATGCAGGGCCCAGCCTTGAAGGGATTTAAAAAAAGGATGTACAAGGTCTGGCAGAAATGGGGTTTGGGGAGCAGAAGATGGAAGGGAAATCTCACTCTTCTCCCTTCCCGAGGTTTTGGGAGAGGCCAAACTTTGGGAGCGGGGAGGTAAAAAGGAGCTGCAAGCATCCAGCAGGGAGATATCGTCAGGGCTCTTTTTTTGGGTAAAAATCTCTTTATTTTGGAGTGACATCTGTCAGGGCTTGTGTGACAAAGCACCGGGAACTCCCTGCGACCCCTCTGTGCCACCTCTGCCACCCCGCACCCAATTCCTGCAGGACAGGATGCAGTGACAAACCCCACAAGCCACCAAACCCAGCCTGGTGGGATTTTATGTTTTTTCCTCAGACTTCAACACTTTTCTGTCTCCAACCTCTCTCTTCTCCCATCATTTAACCACTTTTCTGTCCCCAAACTCTCTCTTCTCCTCCCATTTCTGTCCCCAAACTGTCTCCTCTTCCCATTTAAACGAACCCCTTCTCTCCCGTAAATTGGAGCCAGACCACAAAAACCGAGAAACTCAGCCAGGCAGGGAAGGAAGTGGACAAATTCGCTTTTTTTTTTTTCCTCGGTGGGCTGTGGGCCCCCAGACCCGGGAGTGCTGCAGGGGGGCATCTCCCGGGGGGCGCGGCGGGGCTCGGCGGCGCCCGCCCGTGTCAGCGGGGTTAATGCCGGGGGTCGGGGGCAGCGCCTGGCGCCCGCCCGGGGGGACCCTCCCCGGGCCGCCTTCCCCCGGACCCCTCCCGGCCCCAGGTCCNAAAGGAAAGGAAAGGAAAGGAAAGGAAAGGAAAGGAAAGGAAAGGAAAGGAAAGGAAAGGAAAGGAAAGGAAAGGAAAGGAAAGGAAAGGAAAGGAAAGGAAAGGAAAGGAAAGGAAAGGAAAGGAAAGGAAAGGAAAGGAAAGGAAAGGAAAGGAAAGGAAAGGAAAGGAAAGGAAAGGAAAGGAAAGGAAAGGAAAGGAAAGGAAAGGAAAGGAAAGGAAAGGAAAGGAAAGGAAAGGAAAGGAAAGGAAAGGAAAGGAAAGGAAAGGAAAGGAAAGGAAAGGAAAGGAAAGGAAAGGAAAGGAAAGGAAAGGAAAGGAAAGGAAAGGAAAGGAAAGGAAAGGAAAGGAAAGGAAAGGAAAGGAAAGGAAAGGAAAGGAAAGGAAAGGAAAGGAAAGGAAAGGAAAGGAAAGGAAAGGAGAAAAGAATATTAGAAAAGGAAAACGGAAGGTCAGAAAAGAGGGGAAAACGGGAAAGAATCACATTTTAAACCAAGATTGATTACAGCACAGGTGGCTGATGCCCGAGGATGCTCTGTACACGGCAGGGGTTCATTCCCAGCCCATGGATAAGCGGAGCAGAGCATTCCCAGGGCCCGGGGGCACCCGCTGGAAGCTGCCCCTTCCCAGAGCTCCCTCCAGCCACCACTCCCAGCACTCCCTGATTTCATTCCCCTGGCGTAGCTGGGAGAAATAACCTTTCTTTCTGCATAAAATGCCAGTTTTGCACCTTGTTGGGTTCCATATCTCTTTTCCAGCCCCGAAACCGTGCCGTGCACGCAAAGGCAAAGGCTGGGAGGAATTTTTACAGATGAGTAATAAACTTCTGGGGGAAAAAAAAAAAGAAAAAAGATTTATGATGGAAAGCTGACAGAACCTTAAGTGGATAATTCAATTTTTACTCTCTTTCTTTGTTCCCTACAGAGGCACTTAGAGCTACAAAGCCCAGGCACACCCGGGGCTGTTGATCCTGGGGCTCGGGAACATCCCAGCGCTGTTTTCCGGCTGCTCCTGCGCAGGGACACTCTCACTGTGAGCCAGCAGCGCCGATAAATCCTGACTTGGCTTTTTGGGGGCTTCCCTCTCTTTTTCCTCCGTCACTGCTCGGGGTTTGTCTGGATTTCCTTCCAGCTAAGTTTTTGCCGTTGGGAAAAATCTCCCAACAGGTTGAGGTCTCTGTGCCTTTTCCTAACCAATCTCTCAAAAATTACAGGATGTGGATTTTTGGGTGCTCTGATTGTAACTAAATTCTGATTTCTTTCCCCGTGTGTCTCCCTGCACCTTCTTCACCACTCTTCTAATATTTGATAAAGAAAATCTTTCCAAACTGGCAGAGATGCAAAGCCTTGCAAAAGTATTTTTGATAAAGATACGGAAAAATCAAGCTGGGTCAGGGAAAAATGCAGAAATAGAGGGAAAAAATTCCTTCCATGGACCAAAACTCCCGAGTTTTTGTGGGCAACACTTTGTACACCCTGGAAATTGCGGGGCTGTTGCTTCCCATTAAATTTCTTGTGGGAATAACGCCATTTAAAAAGGCGAATATGGAGAAGTGATGAAAAGGAGAAAGCTGTTTCCTAGGAATCCTGTGGCTGAGCGTGATTTCCTCCCCAACTGGCTGGCAGGAATGAGATTATTTCCATTCCAGCTGCAAAATTTACTGCTTGAATCCAAATTTCATTGCATGGAAAAATTCCATAGCCCGGGCTTATCCACTCCGTTGATTCTGAGTCTCAAAACTGAAGCTAACAATAGCCTGGAGGTTTGGGATTCGAGTGAGAAATTCCCATCAGAAAAATTACTGTGGTTGATCCAGTCCAAAAAAATCGATTTATGTGTGTTTAGGGAGTGTGTTTATTAAAGAAGGGCAGGATTTGCTGTTTATAGTCTGATTTTTTTCTTTTTAAATCAACATCTCGAACTTTTCCTTGGGCTGGAAAAGCGTGACAGCGGGAATGGGCAATCAGAGCATCCACACACATGGGATCACAGCAGGAACATGGGATTACAGCAGGAATATGTGATAATGTAACACACACTCCTGGAATCACAGGAAAAACATGGAATTACAGCGTGCATGTGTGCTTACAGCACACGCACGCATGGGATCATAGCACATGCATGGAATTACAGCAGGAATGTGCAATCAGAGCACCCACAAACATGGAATCACAGTGCAAAAACAGAATCACAGCGTTCACACACATGGAATCACAGTACACACATAGAATTACAGGAGGAATGTGTGATAACGTAACACACGCCTGTGGAATCACAGGAAAAACATGGAATTAAAATATGAATGTGGAGTCAGAGCACAGTCACACGTGGAATCACAGCACAAACACGGAATTACAGCACAAACACGGAATTACAGCACAAACATGGAATTACAGCTTTCACACACACGGAATCACAGCACAAACATGGAATTACAGCACAAACAGAATTACAGCATTCACACACACGGAATCACAGCACGAACACGGAATTACAGCACAAACATGGAATTACAGCATTCACACACATGGAATTACAGCACAAACGTGGAATCACAGCACAAACACGGAATTACAGCACAAACATGGAATTACAGCATTCACACACATGGAATCACAGCACAAACGTGGAATCACAGCACAAACATGGAATTACAGCATTCACACACATGGAATCACAGCACAAACGTGGAATCACAGCACAAACATGGAATTACAGCATTCACACACATGGAATCACAGTAAAAACACGGAATTACAGCATTCACACACATGGAATCACAGCACAAACGTGGAATCACGGCACGAACACGGAATCACAGCATTCACACACATGGAATCACAGTAAAAACACGGAATTACAGCATTCACACACACGGAATCACAGCACAAACATGGAATTACAGCATTCACACACACGGAATCACGGCACGAACACGCAATTACAACACGCGTGTGATTCACAGCACCCACCCCTACGGAATCACGGCACAAACGCGGAATTAAAACACGAAAGTGCAGCCAGAGCACGCTCACGCGTGGAATCGCGGCACACACACGGAATTCCAGCGGGAATGTGCCATCACTTCACGCACACGAGCTCAGCCCGCTCAGAGCACACCCAGCGCTCCCCGCACACACTCCGGGTCACCTCACTGTCCCCACACCCCGCTCCCAGCCACCCCCCAGCGCCCTGTCCCCACCCTGGGCACCCTGCAGGGGCACCCACCTCTCCCCTCACACAGCCACCAGACACACAGGCATATTTTTATTGCGGCTGTCAGGAACATGAAAAACCTTTCTGCCAGCACTCAGCACGGGCAATTTATGAGCCTGCTCTGTTTGAGTGAAGAAGAGT
>VYXC01012198.1:177093-267034 GCA_013397175.1 Platysteira castanea | reverse complement strand
GCAGCCTATTCTTTTTTTTTTTCTTTTCGGGGAGCCTCACACACGCAGATCCCCGTCCCGCTCTCCTTCGCGCCGGGGTCCTGAGCCGGCCCAGCTGGAGGAAGGCAGCGATCAGAGTTCAGTCGGTGCAGACAGAGCTAAAGTAAACAGCCGTGGTCATTCAGCAGGCAGTTAGCAGCCCCTGGACAGATGAGCGGGGCTCTGCAGGACCACACACGCAAAGCCCCGCGGACCACACAGGGACGGCGCAGCGCCGGCTCCGCACGCAGCTCCCGCCCGGGGACCCTCCCCTCCCAGCGGGCTGCGGCTCCCGGGGGGCTCCGGCCCCTCCGCAGCCCCGGGAAGCGCTTCCTGCCCCGCTCCCTGCCCCGCTCCCTGCTGCTCGCTGGGTGATTAGCTCGGTCCCCCCGGCGCGGGGAGCAGGGGGTGCATTCCTCGGCGGGAGACAGAGTGTCCTCCTGGAAAAGCGCCACCGCTACTTCCACAGCTCGTAAAGCCATCTGCTGACCTTCTCCTCTCTCCCCTCCCCGGACCCGGCCTGTCGGGCTTCTACCTCGCACGGGCACCTCCGTGGCTCCCTAAGGAGGTACCCAACCCGAGTTAACAGCCTCTTTCCCCCACTTTTTTGACCAAAAAGGCCCTTTTGGGAACAATGCTCTGTGCCGAGGCTGAAAATCCTCTTGAATTTTCCTGAAGCTTCACCTTGGCTTGGGAAAGCCTCCCCTGTGCTGGGCTGTGTGTACAGCTGATTCAGCTGGTAATTGCAGGTAACTCACGTGCTCAGGCACAGCACAGCATCCTTCCTCCTCGAGCAGGTGCCAGGAGGAAGGGAGAGCATCCCTGCACCCCAGGATGAAGGGAGAAATATCCCTGAACCCCAGGACAAAGGGAGAGAATCCTTGAACCCCACTCAGCCACTGGCCCTCATCCTCCTCCAGCCCTTGCAGTGTTTCCCATCACCCCCAGACCCCTTCCCTCCATCCCAGCCTGTTTGTCCACCACGAGCATCCCCCCAGCTCTTGTCCTTCCCAGGTTTTGTGGCTTGGAAGCTGTTCCAGGTTTTGTGCTGGTCCTGCTGGGATGGACCGACCTGGAGCCTTGGAGGGGTCAGCACTGAGAAGCCCTCAGAGCTCTTGATTCCCACCCTGACCCACGTGCCCAGGGTCCCTCCTGGACCAGCCACAGGGTCGGGCAGCTGCTCCCAACTGGCCGAGCAGAGCCCTGGTCACAGGAGAGAGCAGGGATTTCCTGGAAGCGGCCGAGGCAGAAGGGAGCTGGAGGTCAGAGGAAGAGGCTGCTCCCATTCCCAGTTCACAATTTCGAGTTCCCAGTGGTGCAGCAGCCTCTCAGCTGGCACGTGGATCCTTCTCAGCCCTGCCAAGCAGGGTGAGGATCCCTCTCCTCCTCTGCCATCTCCTCCCAAACCCCCCAGGGCACTGAGTGCATTCCTCATCCCAAACATGGCCCTGCCTTTCCACCCTCCCCTCAAGGAGCACCTCCAGGTTCCCCTGCTCCAAGGGGAATCTCCCTGTGCCTCCATCCCCTCCTGCAGCAGCCCCGGAGCTGCAGCCAGGCCAGAGATTATAAAACAGATCAGCACTGGCTGGAGTGAACTCTGAGAAATCGCATTTGCCTGTCAGTATCATGTTCAAGCATAACACAGACTCTCATTTTCCCACTCCTTTGGCTCCGAGGGCGTTTCGGTCCCTGCTGAGAAACACGAAGGTCGTGGCCTTCAGGTTTCCAGATCTGCCCTTACACACCACGGGGAGATCAGACAACAGCCTTATTATTTATGTATCCAGCCAGGGGCTGCCTAATGAAACCCAGAGATTTTTATTGACACACGCTGGGGCTCCGGGCAGGAGAGAAGCAATCTGGAGGCTGCTTGCCATAAACACAGTGGCCATTCATGGAGGGTCAGTCCTCAGGGTGGACTTTCCATGCCAGCTCTGACAGCACTTAATTCACGCCGGGCTCGCACTTCAGCTCGGGAGCTGCTGATGGGCCTCAGCCGGGCGCTCTGCAGCCCCTGCCAGCAGGGCTGAGTTTTTTGCAGGGTGTTTGGGGAGGATGAGTGACGAGGAGAGGCCCAATTCCTCTCTGTAAATAAAGGGGGAAAGGTGGGTTTGGGAATGTGGTCGCTGCTGGGGCCGGTGGGGGGAAGGCGGTCGTGAGAAACTCTAAGATTTTTCACGATGAACAAGAGATGCAATCGGGGATTTTTCTACCCAGAAAGATGTTAGGATTTCTCAGCCCAGAGCTGGTCCTTCTGACACTACAGATATCCACAATAGAGGTTTTTCCAGCAGTATTTTGGGCATTATTTTGGCACTTTGGTTGTCCAGACTGCTTTGCTGTAAAGGTCTCCTGCTTCGGGATGCTCCGCAGTTGCGAGGTCTCATCCCTCATGACCTGACCCCGAGAGCTGCCTGGGTCTACCCCGGGTTCAGGAGGAAAGAGAAGCTTTTCTTGGCAAGGAAATGACTCCTAAGGAGCCTCCTCACAGACCAGGAACTTGTAGGGAAACTGCGGCCGAGCACATTCGAGCCTGGCGTTTAAAGGGCTGAAAAATGACTGCAGTTTCCTCTGGCAGCTGCAGTGGGAGCCCGAGGAGGTGACCTTTGAGGAGATTCTGTTTACTGCAGCCCCGGGCCGGGAGCATTGCGTGCGCTGGGCAGGGCTCTGTTCCCTGCCTCGGCTCTGACCCCTCGGCCGGGCTGCGCCGCGCTCGGGAAACAATGGACAGGAGACCTCGCCACTGCTGGGGAAATAAATCACTCTGCCCGCCTGCCCCGGGGGATCCCAGCAGATGAGAATCCCACATGGCTGCACATCCTCTGCCCAGCATCAGGTGCGAGGCGAGAGCTGGGGTTTGGGTGATGCCGGGTTTGATTTTCAGAGAGAAAGCTGCCAAAAAACCCCCAGAGCCAGGGCTTGTTCCTAAATATTGATGGCAGGAGTCCTCCCTGCTCCAGGCTGAGGCCGCTGTGGGTTTAGCAGCCTGTTGAGCCACCCTAATTCCATTATTAATACCTGGAAAAGCAGCTTGTAGGGTCATCCAAGCACCCACCCCACTGTCTTCCAGCTCTATGGTCCCTCCAGGAGCCTGGCATCAAAAATCACCCACCTCCTCCCCATTTCTAAGAGCTTTTGCTCTTCCAGGCTTAAGAAGAGCAGCTCAGTTGCTGATCACAGAACACCCAGGTCCCCTTTCCTCCTCCCTCCCCTGTGCTTTCTTCCCTCCAAAAATATCCCCATTCTCAAAGGTATAAAACCCCAATAATTCCAATAAAATCTGGCTGAGAGGCGTGAGTGAAGAACATCACCCCTAATTACCCCCGTGCCAAAGGACTCCTGAATTTCACCTGGGGCTGGAGAACTGGTGGGAGCTTGGGCTGCTGGGATCTCTTTGTAACTCATGAGGAAATCTTCAGACCTGCTTTTCCTGCTGCAGCCCGAGCAGAGCCTGTCCTGGAGCAATGCTGAGAGTGTTCCCACTGCAAGGAGCACTTCCTAATACACGGGAGATGGAAATTTAGATCCTATGTTCCTTTTTTTGTCACGGCTGGAGGCATCCCTTGTTTCTATTGCAGTTTTTTAGCAATTCTAGACCTGCACTTCAGGCTGAAAAACGGCCAAAAATGTGGCTGCTTCTTTTCCTTTTCCCAATTTCCTTGTTTTACGGTGTCCAGCGCTGTCCCCTGTGTGTCCCAGTGCCTGTGTGTGGTTGAGACTGGGGACAGCCAGTCTGCTTCCACTTCCTCTCCCTGGTGGCTTGCAGCGGGTTGCCTTGCCATGGAAATTTGGGATGGTTTCCTGAATTTCGCAGGAAAAATATTAAAAAAAGATCTATATTTTTTTTTCCTTTTTGTCTTTCTTTTGAGCTCCGGAGTCCTGTTCCAGCCCAGCCACGTGCAGCAGCACACGTACACACCTATTCCCCCGGTGCTTGTCTCATCCTCACCCAAAAAGAGGAGCCCAAACCCTCCGTGCCCTTCCCTCCTTCCCTGAGCCAAATCCCGGTGGATTCCCAAGGGTCTGGGAATGGATGCAATGAATCCCTTGGGATTCAGAGGGGATCTTGCCTGCTGCCACCCCAGGAGAAGGTGGGGTGGCCTTCTTTGTCCCTGTCCCTTCTGTGCCTTCTTTGGCCGCTGCCACCTCCGTGCTTCAAAGCAAAAGGAGAATTCGGGATGTGCTGAGGATACTGAGTGGAGCTGGGGTGGTACCTGCTGAGCAGCATTCCCGTCTGCCAGGAATCCAAACTGCCCCTGGAATAAGGACATGGCTCCTCCAGGGAGGGCTGCTTTCACCCCTGTGGCTGAGGATGGCCAGCAAGAAGGAATATATTCATTCTTGCTGCCTTTTTCCTATGTGTGGAGAATAAAAATTGTAGGAGTTTGCAGAGAGGTTTGAACCTGGGAGTTTGTGAGGGGTTGGACTTACAAAAATCCCCCCTCTTGCCTAAAAGGATGTTCTCAAGTCACACTGCAGTTTTGGGGAAGTATTTGTAAAAAATTTTATATCAATTTCTCTTATAATTTTGGGAAAACTCTCACAAAAACCTGGCACCACTGATGTCAGATGGCACAGCCAGGGCAGCCACCCCCTCCCTCCCATCCCCTCATCCCCCCCGTGCAAACCAAAACGAGAGGAAAAGCTTTTAGCCCCAAGTCCTTGCTAACAAGTGGGTGTATCCATAACATAAAATTATGTTTGGTGTCTTCCAGCCCAGCCTGACCACCGGACGAGGACTCGGAGAGGTTTCCTGGCAATTACAGGAGGAGATTGAGTTCACAGTTAATTTGGGAATCCTCTTGCTGGAAATCAAGAGCTGAGGGCAGAACGTGGGGTGGGATCCCTCTCCAAACCCAGCTAATCCAAACACGGGCACTTCTGATGCACCTACAGGGCCCAGAGCAATTTTTGGGAAGGTGGAAATGAGGATTCTTGATTTTGGGTTGCAAACCTGAAATTAACTCTTTCCCTGCTCTGCCACACATCAGGAATCTTCTGGTTGTGCTGCTGGAAGGTTTGGTCCAGTGGAAGGTGTCCCTGCCCACGGCAGGGGAGATGCTCTTCAAGGTCCCTTCCAACCCAAACCATTCCAAAATTCTGCTTTTATCGTTCCAAGACCCTTGTGCTTGGCGAGCAGGGAGTAAAATTAAACTTAAATTAAAGCTGTCTCTGCAAAATACCTCAAGCAACTGTGACAAAAATTGTGATTATTGCACTTCAGTTATTACGAAATGATTGCTGAAAGTGACAACAACAATCTGTTATGACAATAACTTGCGTGGCCTTGATGTACCTGGGCTGGCTCGGTGATAAGAGCGTGATAAGAGTGATTTGTGTTTGTTTTGGCACGGCCCCTCCATGCTGGGAGGGCTCCAGAGGCGCTGCTGTTTGCCCAAAATAAAATTTCCCTGCCCCTTGAATCCCTGCCCTGCAGAGGAAGCACTTCCAGCCCCAGACCGTGGGGTTCCTCCTGAGCTCGGCCGCGATCGCTCCGGGCGGCCAGGATGGAAATCCTGGGAGGTTTGGGGCTGCTAATAAATGAGGCATCCTTTGGAAAGCAGGGGAATTTGGACAGGGCTCGCCTTGGCTGGGGCCGGCTCCTCGCATTCCAGGCGCCCACGGGAGATTTATGCGTTCCACCAGGAGAATAACCTCGTGCACATTCACGAACACGCCGCCCCGAGATCGCTGGGCTTCCTTCCCCTCCACGCCCTGAGTGGCTTTAATTGCTGCAGGGCTGAGCCTGGCCAGCCTCCCTGTCCAAAATTCCCCGTTTTAATCTGCTTTTCCTCCGCCCAGGTAAACGTTGATTCGGTGTTTCTTCGATTTTGTTGTCTCTCAGCATCCCAGATTTACGTTTGATACTTCTTCTCCTAACGGCATCTCTGCTTATCACAGGGATTTACACCTTTTCCTCTTGAAAAAGAATAAATATTAATAGTCCTAATAATAACGATGATGAGCTGAGTGCTAAAGCTCAAGAGAAAGAAAGAATGAGTTTCTCAGTATTTAAAAATCAGCACAGAACTGCACTTTTCCTGCAGTTTGAGGGATGATGTCACAGCAGCACATCCCTCTGCCCTAGGAATGGGAATATTTGTTCTTTAAATAACTGGACCTTGACCAAACTCAAGGGAAACGAAAGAGAATCCTCGACTTCCATGTGTTTGGAACAGCGTCCTGATGAAACTTTCTTCTTAATTAATTGGAAAAGCCAAACGAGCTGTCAGTGTCCTGCATCTGCTCGAAAGTCCTGCTCAGGCTTTTATTAATTTACACTCTGTGCTGTTGGGTTCATCCGTCTAACTCAGCCTTGATTGCAAACCTAGGAACAATTTGTCTTTTCGATCCCCCCCTGACACGACATTTGCTTCCTGCCAGGATTACAAGGAATTTAAGAGCGAGTTTCACACCCAGGTTGTGCTTTACCATTTACAGAGTCCAGTTTCGACCTTTATTTATGGAGGTTTTTAACTTAGGAAACGTCATTTTTGAGTTTTATCTCTGAGTTTTATTCCCGCTGTGTGCAGAGCTCCGTGTGTGTCTTTGTGCTGTGTTGATGCTGCAGCTATTCCTTGGAAAAAGCAGGAATTTAAAAATTATGGCAGCACGATGAAGGAAGATAATATGGATGAAAGGAATCTGAAGAGAAAAAGTTATTAAAAAACAAGAAAAAGAAAAGAGAAATTCTTGAGATGAACACAAAATTAAGAGATCAAGAAATACCTCGATGGCTCTTCCTCCTTACTTTCCTCCTTGGAATATATTTTCCAGACAGAACAAAATGGTTTATTTGGAGGAAATTAGAAATACATTTAGGGCTGCTGGGTTATTTCAGTTTTGATTTGCAGGGAGACACGATCTGAAGGAGAAATGCTGCTTTTTGAGTGGGAAGAGGGTGAGCTGCAGCACGGAGCTGTAAAAGAGGGATTGGGCAGCCAAAGGGAGTTTTTACTGTTTTACAGGCAGCAACATGAAGGGCATGGAGGAGAAAATTCCCAGATCCTCAGGCAGAGACAAAGCAAGGAATGAGACCTGGATTTTCCTCCACTGCAGTGCCAGTGTGCAGTCAAATTTTCATTATTAGCCTGAGTTTGTATTTATGGATTATTATTTACTCCACCACAGCGCTCTAATAAATTAATAAATTGACCTGTACCTGCATTTAAATGTGTCCATCCACAGGTTTTTACTTTTCCATGGATTTTTATGTTGTCCCCTAGGCACAGAAGATTGTGGTGAATTAAATATTCGATATTTAGCAGCACCAAGAGGAATTTGGAGCATGCAAAGAGAGTTTGGGTCCTGTATTTCACTTTCTAAAGGTCCCCTATAACTGTTCTGAGGAGGAATCTGCCACCTCCCTCTCCTAAATCCCATTTTAAAGGCTCAAATCCTTCCTCCACGCTCCATCTTCCCCGACAGCCCTCGCCCATGGATAAACTTTCCTTTACAATAAAGCAGGAGAAGCTGTGCTTTATTTTAAAGGAAAGTTAAATCCAAATCCCAGCTCCAGCAGCATCCCTCACCCCAGATGTGTCCCTGTCCCCACAGCTGTGGCCAGAGAGCAGGGACAGAGCCGGGGGGATTCCAGGTCAGAATTTCCCCCTCTAATCTCTGCTGCAGCTCTGCCTTTGCTGGGGCTGTACACACTGGGGTTATTCCTGCAGCAATATTAATTAATAATTACAGCCACTCATTATCTGATTTCACCCCGGGGTTATATAAATAACAATCCATGTATTAAGCGTTGTAATTCTTTCCATAAAATTAAACGAAATTGTTCAATTTTTTTTCCTATCTCCAGAGCAATTAAAAGATGTGGAGGTTTTTCGGGAGAGTCTGGAAGTTCAGCTTGGAGTTTATTAAATCAGCCCCAACCTTATCTAAACCTCCCTAGAATCGCGTGATAACAAAATTTTATCACTCTGAGTTTACAGCCCAGCCAGAGGAGCCTCCTATTTTCTTCTCCATTTCCTGCTACTTCTGCTGCCCTCAGCTGAGAGCAGCAACACCCCAAAATTTTGATCCCCGTTTCTGGAGTACAACCGCAACCATCCACACAAAAAAAGGAGTTAATTGAAGTCCTTCAGACTTAAAAAAAAATGTCAATTTTTTGGGGTCGTCTGCTGGTAAAGAGGTTGATGCTTTTATTTGATCTCAACAGGTTTTTCCCATCTGGTGAGACAGCGTTCAACAAAAAAACCCCTGGACACTTTGAATATGAAATGTTTGGCAAAATCCAGACATCGGAACATCTGTTTCAACCTGATTTGAGCCCTGCTTCCCCCCGAAACCAGCCCCCAGCGCATCTGGGATTGCTTTCTCCCTTATCTCCCCGACCCCAATTCCAACACCCTCCCGTCTGTGGTTTCGCTCTTTGGTAGGAAATCGAGTTTTATTTTCCAAACTCAGCCACAAACAAGATACCAGAGAGGGGCTTTGCCCCTTCTTTACCAAGGGGTGCGAGAGAAGTGCATTTATTGCAAAATTTGAGGCAATTAAAGCAAAATATGAGTTTTTGTGGGGGGAGAATTTTACCCGGTGTGTGTCACCGCAGGCTCCGCGCTCTTATCAGTTTATCTCCAGCTTTTATCCTGGAGAAAAAACCTCTTTGCTCCTAGGAATAGCGCACGTCCTCCTCCAGAAGGGAGCAGTGCTGTTCGCCTGCTGCATCCCGGCTCCATCCCGAGCCCCCCGGGAATCCGGGGCCCGCCGGGAGCGCGGAGCGGAGCGGGGGCTGCGGGGGTTCAGGGTGCAGAGCCAGCGCGGGAGGACTGCGAGCCACGAATGCCCGCAGGACGCTGATAAATCACCCGATTGCAGCTCCCTGCGGTTTCCAGGGGAAGGGAAAGGGCAGAGGGAGAGATAAGGAAGGGGGATGAGAAGTGGAAGAGGCCAACAACAGGTCCGAGCCCGCTGGGATTTTGCAATCTGGCGGCTTTGCTGAGTGCTACTTTCTTTTTGCTTTTTTTCCCCCCTTTTTTCCTCTGCTGGATTTGTTCTCTCTGCTGAATCTGAGCGGGGGAAAGGCTTCAAAATCCATCTGAAATCCTTGTTGCACAGCTCTGGAGCTGGGAAAGGGAGAAAACTCTTTACAAGGGTGAGTTGTATGGCCCTGCATCAGGCAGTGACTCCAGTAGACCCAGACCCTTTTGCTCCTAAATTACCCCAAATTTAAAAGGGAAACCCAGCTCCAAAACCTCTCTCTGTATCAGCTTTCCTCAGCACCGCGGCACGAAAACACAGCTAACAAAGATCTTTTGAGGGCAGCAGATGGAGTTTGAACCTTGGAGCCAAGTCCAGCCCCAGTCCTGATGAGGTCTAGAGCAGGTTTAGCTCAGCTCGGGGCTCATAACGGGGTCTTTCATGTGCTGTGTGTGTGTCTGGGTACACACGGACACACCGGGCTCATCCCTGCAAAAACTCCCTGCATGTCTGAGATAACAAAATAACCTCACCTCGCTCTCCCCCTGGGAATGCTTCAAATGCTGAGGGAAGGACATTTATTGACCTAGGGCAAACCACGGGGTGGCCGCTGTGGGTCCCTGCGGGCGAGAACAGCGGCGGCGTTTGTTGCCTCTCTGGCTTGCAAGAGATTTTTTAAAGGTGAAGGGAGTTTAAAAGGACACGAATCCCTTAAAAATGAGCTCGAAATATCCCAAGCCTGATCTGAAGGAAGTTAGAGATGTGTAGTTGGCTGCTGGATCTGATTAATCCCCGGCCAGGAGGAGACAGCCACGAGGAAATGGGGTAAATGGTCTTCAGCTGGAACAAGCAGAGCCAGCAATGCTCAGCAGCTTCCTCTGGGCATGGGCTGTGGTTTTCAGGGAGATTCAGTGTCCTTCACTTCAGCTTTTAATGCATATTCCTTCACAGAGGAAAAAATCCCTGCGTTTCCAGTGTTTGACTGGGAGGAGGAGTGGCACAGGTTTGTCTTTGCCCCAGCGTACATGGGATGCCAACCTTGGGATGGAAACTTTTGTCCTCAAGCGCCCTGGAGATGCCCAGAGCTGCCCGAGGAAGGGGGATTTAACCCAATTCCCAAGGCTGCTTCATCTCCACTGAAGGAACACCCAGGGAAAAGGGCTCCGTGCTGGGAGATCTCCAGAGCTCGGAACCTCTTGTTCTGTTCTGTCCTCACTCTTGTCCAAAAGAGGATGTTTGAGTGTTGCAGGTCCCCTTTTCTCCATCAGATGGGAGGGAAAAACCCCGTTCCCGGATGTGATTTTCCTATGGGATGCAGGATGAAAACCCAAAACTGTCCGAGGCCAGCACATTTGGGATTGAGCCGTGCATCCATCAGTGGACGTCAGACCAACGCCAAGGCAGGAGGCAAACACAAGACCAGGCAACTGCAGCAATCAGATCTGTGGAAGTGAGGAAAAAAACAAGAAAAAATACACAAATAATATTTTTTCCATGTTTTCTTTCGATTTTTGGGTGTTGGGATGTTTCCCCCTCAGTACAGAGCAACAGAAACTCAGCATTTTGCCTGGAAAGCAAAACCAGTGGAGAATGGGAGAGAAGCTAATTTTGTTATAAAAATAATCTTTTATCTGTGCACGACAGCAATATTTATTCAGAAAGGGTACACAGACAGCAGGAGGTCAGCACTCCCACTGCTTGGCTCAAAGGCTCCACCACGCTCTTTATTTTGGTTTATTTCTCCTTTTTTTTTTTTGACAATTCGTTCCCATAGATATTTATTTTTCCTGAAAAGCCTTGAGCTGATTTCACCCATCCTCAATTCAAGCCAATAAACCCACGGGGGCTGCTTGGGTTGGGTGTTTCAGGTCACAATTTAGGCTTGTACTTGCTGGTCCCACGCTGACCCACCTCCACAAATAACCTCCCTGTGCCTTTCCACAACAAACACAGATTTCATCCCTTCCATCCCAGCTTCTGGAATTCGTGGTGCCTGCAGCTGTACACATTTCCCTTGAACTAAAACCTGAGAACTTGGTAAGATGTTGCAACTCTTTTATTATTTTTTTTTTTAAATATACAACGATATTTTTTATGCTTCTCCTTTTCCCCATTCCAGTCCTGGGAGGTGTTGCTGCCTCCTCCAGCGTCTCTCCAAACATGCCAGGAAAACACATCAGTTAAGAGCAACCCTTTTGTCAGCACAGAGCTGCCAAAATCTAAATAAAATTTGTCATCTCGTTAAGAAGGAAGAGAATTTGGTGTTGCTTCATTCCCTTGACGCAGCTTCAGGATGCTCCTCTCGGTGGGTGACGGAGACGAGCAGGGAGGAGACGAGATTTAGGGAAAAAGAGAAAAAACTGGGTTGAAAACCTGAGAAAATCCTTTTCTTTTCATATGAACAGCTCCAAACTTGAAGGCTGTGTTTCAATCTGATTAAAATGCTGCCTGGGCTCTGACGAAACAGGGATCTGTCAGTGGAGGAACTAGAGGAGGATGTTATTCCAATGTTCGCTGTCTCTTTCAATCCATTTTCATCCCACCTCGTGATATAAAGCTTTAAAAAGCCTTTAAGCACCTGTAATAACATTCACCTTTTCATCAAAATCTCCTTGGAGCATAAGAAATGATGTTTATTTAAATTTTGCAACGGGCTAACGATAAAGCCCCGTCTCTGTTTTCCTGCTTCTGTGATTTGCACATGAAAAGCTTTAGCGGGGCTGGGTTTCGTTTAGGCTCCCCTCTCCTTCCTAAAACCACTTTATTAGGGGGGACACAGCTTCCCCTCAGCTTCCCACAGTGTGAGGACGGGGTGTGACAGCAGTGCTCCAAAAAACGCTGCTAAATACAACAAAATAACTTAATTTTGGTTTTATTTTGCTCCACTTCAACCCAGGCAAGGCAGGATAACTCCCCCCTCCCAGCAAAGATAACGCTCTGAGATTATTCTCGCTGTTTCTACGGCGGTTCTGATGCAGCAAATTCTGCTTCCAGGAAGAAAATAAATCCCGGGAAGATTCCCCAGCCAGGAAAGCAAAAATAAAACCACTTTAATCCCTCGTTTAGGCAGGGTTTTTTTGCCTTGCTGCACTGCAGAGAACACCTCGCTCTGCTGATGGAACACGCCTTGAGCGCTGCTTGGTTGTGTCAGCAGAGAGAGGGGGAGTGAGAAGAAGGAGAAAAAGCTCTGAGTTTGACAGATTTAATCTGAGCCCCGCTGAAAGACGGGGCTGGGCGAGCGCGGGGAGCGCGCCCCATCCGTCACCATCCTCTCGCCTTTCCAACCTCCACGGGGCTGTTCCCTGCTGGATTCCCTGCTGGATTCCCTCCTGGATTCCCTCCTGGACTGAGGGACAGGCTCTGCACAGCCCCCAGCCCTTCCCAGCTCTACCCCACTGCCCCAGGCAGGCACCGAGACCCTCCCGTGCTGTAGAAAGTTGGGTTAAAATCCCATCTTTGCTTCCATTTGGAGTGGGACAGCTCCGATCCCTCAGAGCAGCTCCAAGCAAGGTGTTTCCCCGCCGGAGGGGTGATTTTTGTGAGTGGCAGGGGTTGAGCAGCCCTTGGATTCCCCTCAGCTGGGCCTGGCAGGGTGGTGGGGCAGAGGAGATGCTGGAGATGGCTGGAGACAGACGGGGACAGTGGGAGGAAGCGCTCAGTTGACATTAGCACGACGGGAATAACAACAATCCCGGCTGCTGTCATGTTTTGTTTTGTCTTCGAGGCACCACGGTGCTGGAGAGCTTCGCAGAGGGGGCTGAGGAGCCCGGAGATGTTTTGCAGATGTTTAAAGGGGGATCCCTGGCACCCAGAGGAGGAGCCTGGCGGGAAACGGGGAGGTCCTGATGGATGGAGGTGGGATCAGGGCAGATCCGGAGGCCAGGACTCCAACCTGAGGGACAGAGGAGGGCAGGGCTGGGGATGGGCTGCGAGGTGAGGACAGGGAGGGAACGTCCAACACCACAGAGAAGAGCCAGAGCAGGAGCTGTGTATCTGGGAAGACACAATAAAGAGGCTTTCGCACCTGCCAGGTTCAGCAGAAAGGAGGGAATAATTTTTATTATTGACATATTTTACATTCATATACACATCCCAACTCCACAAGGGATTGGAGGACATGTCACTTCCTTCTCAATCCCACTGGAGAAGAAAGGTGCTCATTAAAGTTCTCTTATTAGAAAAGGAATGAAAAACAGAAAATACCGTTAAGTAAACACTGGCTATTATTTACATGAAACTGTGAGAAAGAATCTGACTCCAAGGTTAAAAACAGAAGGCTTAGCAAAAACCAGGGCAACAGAGCTGCACATACACAGGGGATGCAGCCAAAGGGGCAAGCTGGAAAAACACCCTTGGCAGAGATATCCTGGAGGTGAAGCAGCTGGAAGTGCAGGGATATTCCCAGACCAGGGGTGAGAGCCTTGGCACAACTTCTAAATGTCTTAGCAGAGAGCCTGGTGCCCGAGCTCGTGTACTGGCTTCAGACTGAAAGAGAGGAGGTTTAGATTGGATTTTAGGGAGAAATTCCTCCCTGTGAGGGTGGGCAGGCCCTGGCACAGGGTGCCCAGAGAAGTTGTGGCTGCCCCTGGATCCCTGGAAGTGTCCAAGGCCAGGCTGGACAGGGCTTGGAGCACCCTGGGCTGGTGGAAGGTGTCCCTGCCCAGGGTAGGGGTGGGACTGGATGAGCTTTAAGGTCCCTTCCAACTCAAACCATTCCATGTACAGACACAGGAACATTTTCAGGAATTCTTTGTGCAAACAGATATATTTATCTCCCAACAATTAATTCTGAGCTCTCTGTGTGTGCAGCCAGAGGGGAAACACCACCATTTTTTAGGTTTGCCTCCTCCTTCCATGCACACATTTCGGTTTCTCTGAGTTTTCTCTGGGCTTAACCTCCCTCTTTCATCACCATTTTGCCTGTTCCCCACAAAGCACCCAACTGGGAGCCATCAGAGCCGCGAGGACGGAAAACTGCGGAGGAAACGCCGCTGAAACAAATTCATCTGCAGTTTCTGGCTCTTTTTGTGGCTGAACAAAAGCTTGTCAGCACATTGGGAGTATTGATATTTCCAGTGGGAAAATCTGGGTTTAGAAAAGAAAATTGCCTGTGACACTATTATTATTATTATTATTATTATTGCCAATATTAATATTATTAGTATGATCATTATCATTATTGCTTTACTGTATCATTACTGATTTTGATTATGATTATGATCATTACTACAATAATTATTAGTATTATGTTTTGCCCTGCTCTGCTTGCTTTGCTCTCGACCACCCCAGAAACCTTCTCCTTTAAGATTTCTCCTACAACCCCTGGAAATCACCGAGGGCTGGGAACCAGGAGGAGCTGGAGGGGCCATACCTCGCTTTCCTGAGCAGCGAGTGTCCCCAAACCCTCCCCAGGAAGCAGCGATTGTAACCGAGCCCTCCAGCACAATTTCACAGAGCTTTCTTCCCCAGCAGGATAAAATTAGCTGAGCCCTCCTGAGATGACAGCTAAGAACTCCAGCTTCCCTCAGATGACCTCAATGGAGTCATTTGTTGCTTAAATGACAGACAAACGCAGTAATTAGGTCTATTTAGTAAAGGGGAGGTGAAAGGTCAAACTACTGGGCAAACTGTCTCCAGCGCTCGGCTTGGGGACCCCGGCGGGGCTGTGCGGGAGGTGCTGTTTGTACAACAACCTGACACGGGCAGCAGCAGGTCCCTGCTCGGCCCCGGGGGCTCCCGGGTGTGTCCCGAGCCTGAAATCCCCCATTTCTGCTCATAAACCTCCAAATTTGCCCGTTGGTGTCGTAAGGGATTAGGGGCAGAGGAAGGAAGAGCTGATGAACAGATGGGCGGCTGCGTTACGGGTTTGGGGTGGGTGATCAGGAGGGGGATCCACAGAGAGGGGCTGGGAGATGTGGGCTGAGAGAAGTGGGAAATCACCGACCTTCCCCACTGCATTTCCCTCGTCCTCCCTGGCAGTGCTCCCTTCTGTTCTCTTGGCTGGTTTGTTTCCTGAAGTTGTGTTTTGTGTGACCAACCCAACACGGGCAAGCCACGCTTGGATTTCTCTCTGCTCGCTTTTGGTTTGGATGCCACAGAACCTCATGTGGACATCGTTTCTGCAGGAAAGTGTTTCTTGCCACGCATCCCAGATCTCCAGATGACCCCTGAACCAAAATGTTTAGCAGGAGTGGCTGTTTTTGGCAGTTGAGCTCCTGCTGGCTGCCTGTCCTGGGGGCTCACAGCAAGCCCAGCACCCTTTTACCTACGGGACACTTGCAGGATCTCCCTTGGCTGTTCCATAAGGGAGGGAAACTCTGAAGGATTTTTAAGTAGTGGAAACTGGAAATGAAGAGCTCCAATTTGCAAAGAGAGGTGGTAGAAGGTGACCAAGATTTTGGGTTTCAACGCAACAAGCTTGGAGTGCTCCTCACCAAAAAAACCTGCCACATTTCTGGATTTTTCTGAGTTTCTTTCAGATTCCCCTGCCACAATTTGCTTCTGTACTTCTTTCTGTGCCTTTTAGAATTCCTGAAGGTCCCCAGGACCCCTCCCGTGGCCCATCCCCATAGTGGTCACTTCTCCGAAGCACATTTGGGTGTCCTGGCATTTCCCTGCACGCCTTCCCTCCCCCACATCCCTTCCACCTGAGCCCCTGCCTGTCTCCTCCAGATCCCGCCGTAAAACTCCCTTCCCTCGGGAGGCCTCTTAACCCCTGTCTGCGGGGCCCCGGGGAGAGGTGCCGGTGATGCTGCTGAGAGAGGGGGTCACCAAGAGCCGACGTGAGAGTGAAAAGAAAATCAGAAAACAAACAGAGGGGAGGTGGAAACGTGCCCGTCCTTGAAGTGCAAAGACCTCCCCGCCTCCCCTCCCCCGAAAGGGGCTTATCTTCAAAAAAGGGCTCTTGCGATGATACAAGAAAGAACAGACTTCTCACACCTTGTCTTCACTTCCCACAGATCCTATCTGCCCACAAGTGCCTGTGATCTCGGGCAGACCTCTCTACCTTGCCCCTCGCCTTTCAAGTCTGCGGCAGCTGTTTTGCTAAGCCGGAGACCTTCCCACTTCATCCTTTTCTCCCCGGCTGATGGCGCGGGAGAAGACAGGCGGCGTTTCTGACGGGCTCGGGGAGAGGGAAATGTCATTCCAGAGACCTTCTTTTGTATATTTTCTCCTGGAAGGATTAGTTTGTTTGAAGAGCATCTCCTATTTAACACCTCATTGAGCAAAAAAACACGTAGGGACAAGAGTTTTTTAATGGGCTGCTTGTAAGGAGCTTAAAGTGCACGCTGAGTACTCAAATAATTTGCTCTGTTTTCAGAAACACTGATCACACAGGAGTTAGGGTGAGTCATGAAACTTATATGTTTTATAATGATATGATCCATATTTTTCCACTGTTTCTCGGTCCAAAAAGAGACAAATCATGACACTCTGGATGAATACATAGGGCGTGAGGAAAGAATCCCAAACTGGAAATAGGATTTGTTATGCTGGTTTGTTCACCTCAGGATCTGGTTGGAGTCCCACGGCTCCTGTGCTGGCGTCAGCAGGAGGGATGTCCCCGAGCCAAGAGCAAGGAGTAGCCCTTGTCCACATGGATTGAGTCATTCCTGCAGGGTAATGGTAACTTCTGCAGTTCTCCATCCACAGCGGTGACCTCCCACCCCCAAAAACACTGAAGTTCCCTCAGGAGACCTCCCTTCATCTGCTCCTATCTTCATCTGACACAAACCATCCAGCAGGTCCCCTCTAATGGGATTACATGGGTGAAATCCACTTTATCGGGAGATCTTGGCGTGTTTATGGGTCCTTTGTGACACTCCTGGGAGAGAAGAGCCCGATTCAGATGGATAACATTCCTCCTGCCCTGCTACTCCTCCTAAAGGAGCCCTTCCCTGGCTGCACGGGGACTGCCCACGGGATAAAGGCCAAATCCCTTCCCATGGAGCAGGTCTCTTTCACAAAGCAGGCAAAACTGTTTCTTCCTTGGGGAAAAATTAGCTCCAACAGCCGTCTCCAACCCTTCCAGCCCAATCAACTCTTGTTCTGTGCTTTGTAGGTCACTGCAATTTCCTATGAACTTGAGGGGAGATTTTCTTGGGAAAAGCTCTTTTTTTTTTTCCCTGTAACTTTTCCAGCTGTTGATTTTCCCCTAGGAAAGTCAAATTATACTTGAGCGTTGTATCAGCAGATGGATTAAAAAGCTGATCTGTCACACAAGAAAAACCTGAACTGAGCAGCTTCCTGCATTTCCTGGGCTGGGAACCTTAGAAAATAAGACCCAGACTATTTTTCTTCTAGCACAAAACATCCAGGATGAAATCAAACCACGACCCCCGGGACTTTGGAGGAGGTTTGGGATTTGGTGACCTTGATGTACACAATCTACAAGGGAGGGGAAGCTACTGGCCAAAATTTGAGCCTTTCAGGGAGCAGAGAAAATTGTAACCACGTTCCAGGGAGCTTGCCAGGGAGGCTAATGGGCTGATCTCATCCACCTTGATGTAAATCCAGCCCAGCTCCAGGAAAGCCAACAGCATTATCCTGGCTCCGTGTGGAGGCACCGCTGAGATCACAAATGACACATTCCTAATGAAGACAAAGTTGAGGGAACACGTGCCCCGCGTGGAAAGTGAGGGTGTAGCAATGTCCCAGGCTTTGGATCTCAGAGGAAGTGGAACTGGCCTGAGTATGAAGGATTTTGGAGGTGTTCTTCCATTGGTTTGCTGTGTGTGAGCCCTGTGGGATCTGCTGCTCCTCCTTGCTGAACCTTCCCCCTGGAGCTCTCGGAGGAGGTCTCAAGATGCCCTCCCACAACCTGATTAAACTGAGGGAAGGATTTCTCTAAAGTGTCTTGCCTGAGTCCAAAGAGAACAGCAGAAGCAAGAAAGGAGCAGTGCCATGAACTCATTTTCCAAAATTTTAGTTGAATGTGATTACAACAACAAAAAAAAAAGGCTGTGAGAAGCCTGGACAGGCTCCTTCCTTGGATGCACAGAAAAACTTCATCGTGAGCTCCCCAAGGATGCTGCCTCTCTGGTTTGAAATCTCATGCAAGAGAGAATAAATACAGCCCCCTTCCCCCTCCTCCCCTGACATTTCAGTTGTGATTAAGGCACCATTCATCGCCCCTCATCTCCCAAAGCCTTTACTATTTATGGACCTGCTGTTTTTCCCGGGGTTGACACTAGCGTGCATTCAGCTCCGTTCCTCTCTGCCCGTCCCATCCTGTCCCCCCTCTCCCCTCCCTGCAGGCATTTCTCCACTTCAGTAGAGCAACCACGAGTGACTGGAGTGTCTGTGACCTCTGGGCTGTCAAACTCCCACTGACTAAATAAAAGCAGCCCGAGAGGGAGAGAGCTCCCATAAATCACCGCCCGTGACAGAGACCACCTGGGATCCGCTCACTGCACGGGGGTACCCGGCCCACTCCAGCTGCTGAGCTTGCACTTTCCCAGATTTTTATGGACACCGTTGGAGAGATACGAGGTGTTTACACAAGGAATGGAAATTTCAGCTTTGCTGCACCAAACGGATTTGCTCGGCTCGAGGTGGGGAAGCTCTTTGATTAGGGAAGGGGTGAGGCCCGTCGCGTCCCAGAGGTGTGGGAAGAGGAGGAGAGAAGAGGAGAAGAGCCTGCTCACAGGTGGGATGGGGAAAGTGATGCCAAGGGGTCCTGCCCTGCTCGTCCAAGCCGCACACAGGGAAGATGAAGATGTTCATGTCAGAGCAAAGTGGGGTCAGATCCAGGTCTAGACAGGCTTGGTTGTGGCCAAGGGTGGCATCTGCAGCTTCTGGATCTCCCTGAGGGCCCCCAGGTCATCGTTCACTGTGTCAGGGTGCCCAGTCCCTTCAAAGTCACCCGGAACCACCACGGGGCCCTCAGCCAACCTGGATGTCAGCGGGGATAAACCGAGGGGGAACACGGAAATCATGGAATGGTTTGGGTGGGAAGGGACCTTCAATCTCACCCAGTTCCACTCTGTGCCATGGGCAGGGACACCTCCCACTGTCCCAGGTTGCTCCAAACCCCATCCAGCCTGGCCTTGGGCACTTCCAGGGATGGAGCAGCCACAGCTGCTCTGGGCACCCTGTGCCAGGGCCTCCCCACCCTCCCAGGGAACAATTTCTCCCTAAAATCCAACCTAAACCTCCTCTCTTTCAGTTTCAATCCATTCCCCTCCCGTGATGTGAAGATCAGCTGAAGATCTGCCCCTGGTGAGTGAGGAGCCCTTTCTAAGGTCAGATACGACCATTTCCAATGACTTCACTTAATCCATGTGGCTGTGACAAAGTGAATTTGGGATTTGCCCCTGCCCTACACATCTGGCAACGTTGCTGTAAATTATTTCCAGCCAGGATTGCAACGCTCATCTGTTGAGGCCTCAGCATTTGTTATTAAGTAGCATCACCATTTTTAAACAAAAAGATGTATATTCTAAGCAATGTTTATCAAAAAAAAGACTTTCACTAACAAGAGAGGAATTTTGTTGATGGTCTTCCCTGAACAAAGAAAATGGGGGCAGGGAGGTGAACAACCAGAAAGGCCAGGAATATTAATCCTGTGAAACGAAGTTTTAAGTGGAGAAATTAGGCTTAGGTAAAGGTGATCCAGAAAGGAGGATCATTTCCCAGAGGTTTCTGAAATTTAAAAAACAGAGAAAAATATATAAATTGTATTTGAAAGCAGCAGCTAACAGGTGTGTGAACTTCCTTCTGATTGCCGTTTTTCCTGACCGTACAAATTTCACAGCAACTTTATTTCAACTTTTTTATTTCATGGGAAGAGTTCTTCCCATCGGCATCTTGAATGAACAAGAGGCTAAGACAGATTTCAGGACAGGAACACATTTTTCCATCTTGGAGGTGGCTGCAGCCAAAACGCAGTTTGGGAAACTCTGGAGCCAGCTGATAGAGCGAAACCCCAGGACTTGGTGCACAATTAATTTTTTTCAGACTGAGTCCAAACCCAAGTAACTCAGAGGAAAAGCAGTTTGGAAATAATTCAGGTGAGATCAGCCAGAAATGAAGTTTTGCTTTTGCACGGACAAGCAAAGCCAGAAATCAGAGTTGCAATGAATGAACCCATTCATGGTCAACCTGCTCGTGGTGCAACCTCCCCTTCCAACCCAGTCCTGCTGACCCTTCCCACCTCATCCTGTTCCTGGCTTGGTTTTCCCAAAAAACTGAGGATGATGTCCATGGTGGGACCATGAATGACTCAGTTTGAAGAGGAATGGCACTCCCAGATTGTCCCTCCACTCTTTTCCAGCCCAGCCTTGCCCCTGCTGCTGTGGGGTTTCCAAGTTTCCTGCATGTCTTGATCCCAAAGGAGGAGAAGCTGGAGAAGAGAAGCTGGAAACGAGTCTGGAGAGGGCTGGGAACTGCCCAGTTGGAGGTTGGGTGATTGGAAGCTGATCTGAAGTCCCTTGATATTTAAAAGGATCTAATTTTTGTGTCCCTTTTCCACTCTTTCCCCCTTTAACAGAACCAAGGTCTTGCCATGGGACGCTCCGTGGAGCCACCAAAATGCTGGAGAACTGAGAGAGCCCCCAGCTTGAGGAAGATCTCCTTCGTTTTTCTGTATTTACTGGAGCTGCTCAAACATCTGGATATCCTTCCTGACCAGCTGAGATCTGGCACTTGGAGTGAGCCCTGGACACCGTGGTCCCCAGCACACGCTCACTGCTGGTGCCTTGCACAGCTCAGGGACCAGCCCCTCACGTGCATCCCTTTTCCCTGTGCCAGGACAGCGAGTTTGCTTTTCCCTGGAGCCCCTTCACCCGGGGGATGCCAGAGAACGTGCCAGGAGGAGAAAATTCCTCGCTGACGTAAATGCAGGAGCAGCCCTGGTGATGCTGTGTGTGCTCCTTGCCAGGCTGAGAGGGAGTGGGGGTTACTCAGAACAGCATCTCTGTGTCCCTTTCACCCACAAAAAACCCCCCCTTAACCCTTTCCACCAACTCCACAAATTTAATTTAGGAGCATTGCACGTTCTCAGATAAGGGTTTGGTTCACTCAGGTTTACAGAGTTACATTTAATTGGGGAGCTCAGCAAAATCTGAGAGGTCTTCATAAAGACTTGGGCAGCCGGGACATTAATTGCATTATTTTCTTTATAGATAAATCTTATTTGGTGGAGCCACCATAATCAGATAAAGAATAGATAAGATCAAACCTTGCCTTTAAATTCCAGATCTCCTGCCTTGAGAAAATATGGAGCTCAGATTACGGTGAAACTTTTAATGGGCTTCAGAGATTTCTGCCCAAGCAGAATGGGAAAAAATGTAGATCCTTCAAGATCCTGGAAGGAGCAGATATCCTGCATTTGTGCAGTATTCAGCAGTTTCAGATAAGGACCAGAGGATTTTCGGGTCTGATTGCTGATGTTTTCCACATAAAAGCTGTGCTCTCCTTCAGGAAAAGGACCCGAGTCTCTTCAGCAATCACGAGAGCCAGCCCTGACACCCGGCCTAACTCTCCTTGTCGGCTTTGATCCAAAACATTCTTCCGAGCAGGAGAAACCTGGGGAAGGGAGAGGGGAAGGGACCAGGGGGAAGACTGAAAAAGGGAGCCAAGAGGCTGCTCTGGAAAATCACGGCTGAAGTCGCAGGCGGGGAATTAATCTTGAGAGGCCGCATGTAACAGTTCCATCCATCAGCATGACACCGGTACCATTATTAGAGGAGATGGAAAATTAAATTGCAAAATTATCTGTTCTGTTTCATTGACTTTTTTTTTTTCTTGGTCTTTCCTTCTTCCCCCTTTTCATTCCAGGCATCACTTGCAGCAACAGCACCGGCAGTTGGCAGCGGGTTGTTAAAAGCACCTGGCCATGAAAGGAAATCAGATCTCAGGGCACGTTCGGTAGCGCTGCCACTGCCCAGCTCCTGGTCCAAACGTGGCAGGAGAAGGGCACCCAGCCGGGTGGAGCAAGAACGAGGGGCCCCGTGTGGGATGCCCTGATGTGCCAAGCTCCTGGGCATCGTTTCCCTCGGGATCGTGGCTGACTGCCAGACTCCAAGTCCTGCCCGTCTCTAAACATGGCAGAGATGTTGGAGAGGAGAAACCCTGGTGCTGGCTAGAGGGCACCCGTGTTATTATTCTCCTCTTCTTCTCCCTGGTGTTCCCTACCCCCATTTCTTACTTTTTGGGGTTTTACTGTCCCTCTCCTCTCATTTTCTCCCAAATTCCCCACTCCTTCATCTTCCACAGCCTCTCCTCTGCAGCTTCCAAACCTAATTTGAGACTAGTGGGAATAAAGTGATTTAAAACCAACACCAACGTAAAAAAAAAAGAAATCCCCATTGGAACATAATTCTGAACACCCCACCCCCATTCCAGCAGCCTTTTCTTTGGCATTCCAAACACAAGGACACTCCAACCTGTGTCCAAGGCCAGGCTTGGAGCTTGGATGGGGCTCGGAGCAACCTGGGACAGTGGAAGGTGTCCCTGTCCATGGCAGGGAATGGAATGAGATGGGCTTTAAGGTCCCTTCCAACACAAACTATTCCATGATTCTATAATCCTAAAATCATGGGAATCCAAGAGAAAAGGGATCAGCAGGGAGCTGTTCCCAAAGTTCAACAGTCCAAGCCATGTCCCTCTTCCAATTGATGTTCAAAGGGTAAATATGAAAAATAAAGCATACAAGTGGTTTAAAAAGCTGCAAAAAGGGAGTCTCTTGTAAATCAGAGGGAGGATTTATCAAGAAATGTCCGGAGTGGATCAAGCCCTAATGAGTGGAAGAATTCTGGTAGGTTTTGAGTCCTAACTGACCATTATCTCAGAGTGAAAGTAGGGAAAGAGAAGCAGCAAAGAGATGACCTGAGTATCTCCGTGTTGTGCTGGCAGAAAGATCAATCCATAATAGTGAGGAGAAATGTAAAGAAATTATCCATCTTGGTAGGAACTGAACTCTGGGAAGCCACCAAAGAGAATTTCTTTTTTTTTTCTGTACGTGTGCATTTATATTTATTAACATTTTTAGTCACATAATAGAATTCGTGGGCATTTGGGGTGGTACCCTGGTGAAGCTGCTTTATATAAAGACTGACTCATGCACAGCAGAGAGGTTTGTACTGAACAAACCTTGTCTCCCCTGTTTTTTCTCTGCCTGATTCCTGGCTTTTCCTGGCTGTTGCATTGACGAGTAATTTGTAGGGGTCAAGACACAAACTGCAATTCCAGCACCGTATTTTATGCTGCTACTGTTTCCCTGACAGGGGAGACTTCTGTAAAATAACAACAATAAATAGAAATATCCAGTTCTAGAGAAGCTCTTTAATCAGAGATTCTCAAAGTCTTTTGCAAAGGGCAAAGGCGTTGGAGTGGTTGTTGAAATTGAGAAAACTTTTCAGCAGCTTCAGTCAGGGGTTTCTGCCAGCCCTGATGGAAAATGGGGGCTTTTGTGGGTGTCAAACTCACAGCTCCTGGGGGAACCTGAGGATCCACCTCCATGAGATATTTTGATAACATAGTCTTGGCTTTAGTATCCAAGTATCTCATGGAGGTGGATGCTCAGATTCCCCAGGAGCTGCTGCGAGCAGAAACCTCCCTCAAAGGACAAGAGATTCTTCTCCATGACATGATTCAGATATTGAGAGGCTGAACCTGGAATTTATTTTTTTCCCATTTTTGTGGCCTGTTTTTCTCCCATTGGATTTGGAGAACACAACAGATCTTCTTCGTGTTGGTTCTCTCACAGTGATGGAGGAATTCCCGAATCTTAAGGAAGCAAAGTGACCCAGCAGAGCTCACTGCTCCCTCTCAGGAACTGCGAGAGAAGATCCTGGTGGGGTTTGGCTTCCCTGACTTGGATCTTTGCAAGTTTGACAGAGCCCTCCTGGGATGCCTCTGGCAGAAAAAGTCCTGCTGACCAAAAGATGAAGGATGGATGGATGGATGGATGGATGGATGGATGGATGGATGGATGGATGGATGGACGGATGAGACTCAAAGCTCTGCTTGCTGAGCTGGAAAGAAAGAGCAAAACTTGAGCAACAAAAACTCTACCAAGAGACAGCAATTCCCATTTTCCCATTTTTCTCCAGACCTGCACATAACCCTGACCCAGCAATGATGGTTTGGTGTTAAAAACCAAGCTGGCCCAGAACAGGAGACACGGTGAGAGGGTGGTGGTCAGTAGCTGCCTCTGGGCCTACTTATCTGTGTCTGCCTGGCCCCCTCGAGCACCTCCATCACCATAAAGAAGTCAGAAATGCCCCTCTGCCCTCACCCCAACCTCTGGCCATAAATCCAGGGAAATGCAAAGTAGAGCCTGTGCCAGAAGTGTCTCTGGAGCAGCACAGCCAGGCCAGCAGTACCAGGAGAACATAAATTCAGCCTGTTCTGCCTTATACCATGAAGGCTGAGGGGGAGAAATGTAATACAAGCCTCTCCCAGGCAATTCCCGTGCCAAACAGCAGCCTCTCTATCATCTGTTGGTTTATTATAAACAGGCTCCCACTGCAGTTTTGAAGCAGAAATTTTTTTATGAATAAACGTGGGGCTTTTTTTTCCTTCCTTCCCCCTGCAAAACCATTGCTTGAAACCTTCACGTGTCACTGCGAGCGCCCCTGCAAACCTTGGATGTTTGACTTCTGGAGGGTTATTTTGGGGTTACTCCTGGAAATCCCACTCTGAGATTGTCATCGTTTGCCTTTCCCAGAGCCGCCTGTGCCGGGAATGCTCCTTTCAGGAATGATCAGCAGCAGTTTTTTGTGTCCGGCCCCAGATTCCCTGTTTACTACTTATGCAAAGGGGCTTTTTTCTGCCCTCAGTGTAAACACAGTTGATCACTTTATATCCTCTGTATATTGTTTCTTAATATGAATGAAGTGAGGCAGCCTCGCAGCCGTCATCCAGATCAGGGCCTAAAATAAACTTACAGCAACTTGGGGAGTGTTTGGCTTTGCAAACTGTGAAAGCGGCTTCAGCTCTGCGGTGAGGACATGGGCATATTTTTAGCACTTAGCATTCGGTATTTTATGAGAAATTAGGGCAAGGATATCACCAATTTGATCTGTTTACCTTGCTTTTGTTGGGTTTTTGGTTCTTTTTAAACAACTCTCACTGGATGAGCGTTTTATCTGCTACTGCATAATCCAAGACAAACAAACCTGCTGGGAGTGCATTAAGAGAAGTAGGTCCTCGCATTCAAACGAGGTAAAAAGAAAAATATTTGGCCTTTTTGCCAAAAATATTATGGCTTACATTTGTTTTATATTTTCTTTTTATTAAATCACTCTTCTAAATCACTCCGAAATCTCAGCTCGTTTGGTGACAATTCATTTAGGGTGTTTCTGAAGTGGATTTAGATTGGAGTGATAAAATTACAGGCCAAAATTACAACCATCATGGAAAATACTGGCTCATGTTTGGCTCTGCACGCCACAACTGAAAGATTACCAGGCATTGCCAATAAGCAGGAGGAAGTCAAGATAATAATACATGCATTTATAGGCATGAGCTGGATTCCAGGACAGGCCACAATAGATTGGAGGAAGGTGAACTGGAATATTTAACTGTGTCTCATTAATGGGGGAAAATCTGGCAGGTTGTGAAGGGGTAACTGTAGTTCAGACACTGAGTTTGTGGGATCCTTCCAGGAAAAATGCAGGTCTTGCAATCTGTCAAATTAAGCCGCTTTCTGAATTGCAGTTCAGCTGATGACATCATGGAGTGTTTCCCTCTTTTTTCTGTGTTTCCACAAAAAGCCCTGAGGTGGCCAGGGTGGTTTTTTGGGGTGGATCTTGTTTTTCAGGAGAATGCTTAAAAAATGTTTTGCTTCACGTGATCGCGGGGAAGTGCAGAGCCAAGAAAAGAAGGGGAAACCTCAAACCAGAATATTATTCTTCTACAGGTACCCGTGAGAACACGGCCCTAAAATCCTGATCTTTCCAGTGTCACAGAATCATTTAGGCTGGAAAAGACCTCCAAGATCATCAACTTCTGGCCAATCACCACCCTGTCAACCAGACCAGAGCACCGAGTGCCACGTTCAGTCATTCCTTGAGCATCTCCAGGGATGGGGACTCCAGCACCTCCATGGACAGCCCCTTCCTAGGCTTAACAACTTAACCTTGAACATTTTGGATGCTCACAGGTCATTGTCTGGGTCTGGAACTTCCTGAATTTTGTTTATTCAAAGTACATCCACAATGAAATTGAGCCCAGCTGAGCTCTTCAGTTTTCCAAGAGTTTCCAAATTTGTTGTAACACAGGAATTATTACATGGAACTCTGTGATCTTATGGGTCTTTTCCAACCTAAATGATTGTATGATTTCTAGGAACTGACAGAGCCCTTGGGCAAAAGAAAAGGCAGACAAGTTTCTCAGGCCATGAGAAAGCTCTGGGGAAGAAATTCACATTTAATGGTCCCAGGTAAGTGTGCTCTGATGGATGCAGGTGGCTCAGAGGCCGTGCAGCATCCAATTAGCTCTGGGAAGGGGGTTTTATCTGATTATCCGGGTGAAATCATCGCTGCTGCCATCAGCACTGGCTAAAACCCGTTCTTTGAGAACTTTGAGGAGGGTTTTTATTAAAAAAAAAACAGCCCATGCTGTTGAGAAACTGCAAACATTAGTGGTCTGAGAGAGTGTCATTACTCCCGCTGTAAAAACGTGCGGGGTAGTTTGGCATCTCTGGCTGACATCTGCTCCTCATTGTCTCGTGCCAATGCAAACTCATCAAGTCAGAGAAGATGAAATATTCCCCTCTGCTCCCAAACCCACCTCTCCTCTCTGGCTTGCTCTGCAGCTGTCAGCAGCTCGGCCACCTTGGTTTCATTACTGAGCCGCTCCTGCTGCTGACAGTTCTGCTCAGAGTCCTGCTGAGCCTCCTGAAGATGCAGCTTCCCCACGGCTCTCCACGTCTCCTTCCTTTCCAGCAGAATTGTGTAGGACAAACCTCCAGAGAGATCCTCTGCCTTCATGCAAACCCATGCTGGGGAAGGTTTTAACTTGAGGGTTTGGACTCCTCTTCACTGGGGAAAACTAAGACATGCCAAACGTAAAGTATGCCCAGAAAGATGGACAGCGTAGAAACCTAGCCATGAATGAAAGTCAGAGAGTCCAAAGTCTGAAGGAGAAGGAAAAAAAGCAAATATTGCAAATTAAAACTCATTCAAGCCTCTGAGATTTGACACAGATCATTCTCTTAGTTTTGCTTAAGGCAGTATTTTGTTGCCAACTGAATAACAACCTTGCAATAATAGAAAGGTGGAAAGGTTGGGAGGGGGAGGGAGGTCCTCAGGAGATGCTGGAGGGCTGTGTAGAACTCCTCAAGCAACAGGAGCTGCCAGGAGAAGAGTTTGGAGGAAGCAGGCGAGCTCAGGAAGTCAATTTGTGCTGGGCTGTGTTCTCAAATCCAAAACAAACTCGCTTTAAAACAAACCAAAGGCCCAGTGGGTCCAGGCTTCTGGATACAGCATTTGAAAATGTTGGCCCAGAGCGACGCCTGAAAGAATTGTAAATCCCTGGGACTGCACACACACAGCCGTGCTCACACTCACGGGGAGGCCCATAAAACCCAGCTTTATGGGAGCTGGGCCTGAGCTCAGGAGCTGAAGGAAGGAGGGAGCCTCTCTGGGCTCATCTGCATGGCCCGGCTGCCGCTGCACCAGCGAAATGCAGCTGCAGAGCAGCTGTGCTGGCCCAGCCAGGGAATTCGGGGTGCCTGCAGGGAATTTGGGGTGCCTTCAGGGAATTTGGGATACCTGCTGCCGTGGGAGCTGCGTCAGCCATGCTGAAAACCCATTAATCCAGGAGCTCTTCACCCCCCAAGCCCTGCAGAGGCACCCAAGCCCAGCACCTGAGCCCAACCATTCTCCTGAGAAGCTCAGAGCTCTCAGGAGCTGGTGGCTCCTTCTCCCCATCAGAGAGGTGACCCAAACTCGTCACGGCTGCGTTCCTGGGGTCTGTTTTTATTAGCTCAGCCCTGAGTGCCCTTATTCCCCTTGCCCTGGCCACAGCTGCTGGCTCTGGGGAGGGAGGCTGGGCTGGTGCCCAGCTGCACGGGCACTGCTGGCTCCTCACCCGGGTTGGGCTCCTGGCTCTGCTTCCAGCCCAAGTCACGGATGAGTAACACCTTTGATTACTTCAACTCTTCACGTTTGTTATCTCTGCTGTTGGCACCTGGATTTAAACATGGCTCGGTCTGCTGAGCTTGGCTCTTCTTGCCTTGGTCGAGATCCTCCCCTGGGCTCTGTTCCCAGAGTGCTGCGAAAGCCGTGCTGGGCATGCCCAGGACATGGAAATCTGTGCCCAAAAGGTGAGCCTGGCCTTGAGTGCGGGTTCATGCCACAGTTAAGGGCTCAGCAGGGCTTGTAGAGCTTCATTCAGGAGCTCTTTGGGATCATTGCCCCACTGAGTGTTTGTTTTGGAAGGAAGGAAGCATTGCTTGAGGTGCCTTTACCAGGTTCAATCTGACTTTTTCTCCATGCCCTGGCTGTGAGTGCAGCCTGGGGTTAGGAATGTGCAGCCACGGAGCTCTGAGATGTATTTTAAGACCTGAGCTTTGGGGAGCCAAACTACTGAGCTCCTCTGTTGGCAGAGAGCTCTTTAATTTCAGATTTTTCACGGCTGCGAGCATTTATCCTGGTTTGGACTTTTCCATGTTCTTATTTCCACAGAGCCGGTACCATTTCTGGCTTGCAGCTGAGAAGTGCAGTCTTCCCCCAAGATCTGCAAGCAAACCAGCAAAGAGTCTCTTACTCCAAACTGGAATATGTCCCAAACCTTTCACCACTCAGCGCAGGGTATTGACAGCTCCAAGTGTTTTCTCTAAACTGTTGATGTTGTGGGGATGGTTGCGATATTTTCTCCTCAGTCTCGAGCTGTCGTGCCTCATTTCTTTGTTTATACAAAACCTCACAGTGTCCTTTAGGAAAGCGTGGGCTGGAAAAAATGCCTCGTGCCTCAAGCAGTTTTTTGGGGGAAGGAAAAGCGAATGGAAGGCTCTGCAGTGGTGGACCTGGACAGCGTGACCTCTCCCACAGCAGTTTTTTGGGATGCTGGTGGAAGGGTAGGCTCAGAGTCAGTGCTGGCTCAGTGGGGCACAGCTCTCCTTCCCCTGCTAGTGCAGGTGGAGGAGATCTCCAGCATCTGGAAGTGGGCTGCCCTGGCAGGGCTGAGGACTGGAAATCCTGGGAGGCTTTGCAGTGACCCTCAAGGTGTCCAGATCCAGAATTCTGCCTGGGTGACGGCTGATTCCACGGTCCGTGTTTGTTACCTGGTGGAGTCTGTACAGGAGGACAGCACAGAGATCCCAAATGAAGCTCTCTCAGCTCTCAGCACTCCTAAACCACCTCTGGAGTTGTTTTCCAGGTCTGGGCTGGCGGGTGGCTCCCTGATGTTGGGCAGACAAACCAAGTGCTTGGCTCCCTGGAGGGATGAGAAAGTGGAGGTGCAGCGTCCAAGCTGATGCTCGCCTGAATCCACCCACGGAGGTGGGAGAGGGGGAACTGTGCCTTGCAGATACTCCCAGAGCAGCCCCGGGCGTGACACCAGAGCTAAACCCCTTCTCCAGGCTTTTCTGTGGCAGAGTTTGCCAACAACCCTGTAAGGGCTCTGATGTTTTCAGAGACTTTTGTGTGTCAAAGCCAGAACTGCCCTGGGTATTTCCTCTCTGCTCCACCAGGGCCACCTCTGTCAGCCGGATAAACCCCGGAGGGGTTAAATTCCCTGTGGGAGATGCTGATTTCATTACAACCCCGGGCTATAAACACTGCGTGCTGCGGCACTGACGGATTGCTGAGTGTTATTGGCAGATGGAAAAGCCTGCGTGGGCCAGGAGATCAATTCAGGCCCTCGCTCCCTGCCAGCAAGTGAGTTATCTCCAGCTCAAGTGATTTTTATTTCGCTCCTTAATCTCATTTGTAACTGCGATCCCCGATGACACACGTCTGAAACCTTGGCTTGCAGCACAATGTTGCTGAGATGGAGCTGGAAGGGGCTCCAAAATTCATAAACTGTTTTAAACATGGGCTTAAAATCCTTCTTTGTTTTCTCCCCGTTTGGACTTATTTGGGCTAAGTGGGTGAATGAAAAAGGGAGAGGTTACCTTGGGATTTAAAGTGGTTGGGGAAGGGGGGAGCATGCCCTGAGCCTGGATGAGGAACTAGAATCCTGGTGACACCTGATTTCCTCTCCCAACTTTGTTGTTTTCCCAAGTGCAACTGAGTGGATCACCTCTCACCTTTCCAAGATCTGCCCGTGAGAGGTTACAAGGGTGATAGAGAGAATTATTTTAGCTAAAACCTGTTAAAACTCTTCTTCTAAACTCTTGGTACTGAAATACTCTGCTGTATCTTGAGGGGATTACATGGGGAGAAAGGATTCTGAGGAGCCTGGGCTTTCCTTAGGATGTGTTTAATTATAGAAGCTTATATCTAATTCTGCATGGGTAAATGGACATTGAAAATGCTTCTTCCATCTTCAGAGATGTCTAAGCAATGCTTTGATCCCAGAGGGAGCTCTGAACACAGATCTAGTCTGGATCAAACGTGATTTCACCTCACCTGCAGCCCTGGGGTTGTCCTTGCTCAGGTGCAATTTTATTAAAATCAGAGGAGTGGTTCTGTGTCAGTTCAGGAGTTTTGGTCTGGAGATGCTGCTGCTGGACCAAGGCTAAATGACAGCCATGGCATCATCAGAGAATCCCAGGATGGGAGTGGAAGGATAATTAAGATAATCCAGTCCCAACCCCCTGCCACGGACAGGGACACCTTCTGCTAGCCCAGCTTGCTCCAAACCCCACCCAGCCTGGCCTTGGACACTTCCAGGGTTGCACCCATGGGTGCATCCCAGTCAGGACAGTGCGTGCAGCCCCGTGTGGGATCTGCTCTGAGATCTCTTGGGAAGGATGTGCAGAGAGGATCCTGCCTTGCCACACAGAAGAGGGGCTGGGGGCAGGACTGTAATTTCCTGGGAAATCCCTCCCAGCCTTTCTCTGAATTCGTGTGCAGATAGGGCTGGGAGATAACTTCCTCCACCATCCAACTGCTAGGATTTCCTCAGAGCATGAGAAACAGCCTCTGCATCCCTCTGACCTTGCTCTAAATTTGTTTCCTTTTAAGCTGCTATTTAAAGGGAGGGGGTGCAAGCGCAAGAAGGAAAGTTTGATTTCTTTAATGTTCATGGAAGCAGGCGATTGATAACACTTGCAAGGGCCAGGCAGGGAGCCAGAGGGATCCTGCTTCAGGCAGCTCTGCCAGCAAAGCTCAGCCGTGCTGGCTGGGGATGCAAAGCTCTGCTTGTTTACGACTCCGGGCCACCCTTCGAGATGCTCTTGCCAATCCCTTCAGCCCGGAGGGGGTTTTGTGCACTGAGCTGGATGATCTGAACAAACGCTCACCAGGGACGTGGCAGGACCACCAGCTCCAGGGTCCTCTCCAAAGGCTGCAGGCAGATGCCTTCCCTGCTGGAGGAACAAGGATTAACTCCTTCCACCGTGGCTGCTGCTCTCAGGGCAGCTCTGGCTTCAGGAAAAGTGCTGGGGTTTGGGTTCTTCTCTTAAAGAAAAGAGGAGAAACACATGGGAAAAAAAACCCCAGTGTTGCCTTTTTATTTGTGAGTAGAAAATAGTTCTTATCACGGCTCTGGGAAACTATTGTTCTGATTTTTATAAATATGCTTGTATTCCCCTTGACTTTTTTCCTCTCCCTTCCCACTTGCTATCTCCTCTGCTGTGTGCCCTTGGCTGCTTCCCAGACACTTCTCGATGCAAAAGGAGATAAGCTCTTACAAGTTATAAACCTCGGAGGTGCTGCACATCTCACACTCCCCTGAATCAAATCCTTGCCTGGAAACTCCCACACGTTCAGAGTAAAGCCCCGTGATTCCCACTGGGACATAAATGATCCCAGCCACCTTCGCTGCCGGGTGGAGATTTGTGGATGAACCTGGAGCTGGGAATCTCGTGTTCCCTGCCCGTGAACAAAGCCTGGGTGAGCTTCCTGACATCTGCTCTTGGCCAGGTGCCCTTCCCAACAGCCGGCATTGTGCTGGGCAAGGCCTGGAGGTCAGAGGGGAACAGGGACCAAGAGCCCCCAGGAATAACTAAATATTCAACAGTGATAAGAAATTTGGGCGGAGCAGGCGGATTTTCAGTGGTTTGCAAAGTGAAAACCCCGATGCCTTTCTGGGGTTTTGGAGGCACTTTTTCTGTAATGCTGTGGACCAGTGATAGGGGAGGGGGAAGAAACTTCAAGGATATTTGGAAAACAGGAGGGAAAAATCCCTGGCCACGCTGTTTTTAAGCCCTGGCCCCAAGGATTCAATTTTATTCTTCCGGTGACTCACAGCGTGACATTGGCTCTGCTCTCCTTCCTTGGAGAGGAAGTAAGGAAGGCTAGCAATCCATCTTCAGCGTATTCTAACATCACATATCATGTTCCCTCTCGCAGGGTGGGAGAGTCGCTGGGGCTGGAAGGTGCTGTGCACAAGCCAAGCAGATTCAGGGGGGTGTAAATCTCCGTGATGGGATGAGGTTTCCAAGAATTCCTCGATTCTTACGGATCTGTGATTCCCTTTGCCGTCCATCAGCGCACAGCAAGGCTTGATCCACCTACTCTTTATCATCCTGATGAACGGAGGGAAGATGGGAAGCACCCTCAGGGCAGCTTTTGGGGCACTTTGCAGGCAGTGGAAGCGTTTGGGCTCCCGGAAAATCTCGTGCGCCGCTGGCAGCGTGCGGAGAGTCCCAGGATCGGGGGAAGGAGCCAGAGCAGGCAGGGATGGGGTGGGAGGGCTGGGCAGGGGGTGTCTGACCCCTTGCCGGAGGAGGAGGAGGAGGAGGGGGCACAGCCCAGCCCCGCCGGGACTGTCACCCCGCGGTGCCTGCTCTGTGTTAGGGCAGGCGAGGAGCGCTCCCGCAGGGCTCGGCTCTCCCGCGGGGCTCTGCCTTGCCTTAAAAGAGGCACGAATCTAAATCCCTGCGCAACTTCAAAGTCACTCGGGGAAGATTAGGCTCTCCCCGAGCCAGGCAGCAGACGAGCGGGAGGGAGGAGGGGTTTTGAGGTTCGAATGCTGCTGAGGACCCTAAAGCTCGCCCTCTCTGGGGAGCAGGGTGGGGCTTGACCCCTCTGCTTTGGAGATGCTCGCAGCAGATCAGGACCTTGTTGTTCCCCGTTTCTATTTCCCAAGCTGCTGGGTCTTATTTCCCTTCGAGCTGCTCCCTGCTCCTCTTCATTAGCAGCTCTCAGCAGCGCAAAGGAATCGTACTCAGAAGTATGAGTTCATCTCCCAAAACTTTGTACTGCTGCCAGCGGGTCAGTCGCTTTGCAAAAAGAAACTTCCCTTGGAGAAACTCTATCCCTTTGGAGAAAAGGCCAACAAGCCAGAAAAACAAACTCTCAAAAACACTGCCTTCAAAACCACTCCTCAACTTGAATCTTTTTCTGGTGTCATCCAGTGGGATGGGTGTTGGGAAAAGCAGAGCATCCTGTGCTCTGCCAGTGACCTACAAACCTGCTTCTGGTGTGTGACTGAGCCTGGCCACCCCTACAAAGCATGGCCAGAGCTTTCTGGGAGGGGTAAATCAAAGTTTTGCACAGTTCCTGCCCTGTTAGAAAAGCACAAGTGCTGGGTAAGTTATTGACCACCTCTAACCACGTCTGGGCTCCTCTTGGCTTTGGGCTGAGGGCTGGCTGGAGAGCCTGGTGGCTACCACAGGGTGGGTACCACTAGAAGGGGTTGTGTGGAATTCTGGTCACTGCCCTTGTTTCCAGGAGCAGGATGCTCCAGGGGATGTCAGGCTGTGGAAGTGGCACCAGATCTCGCTGACACTGAGCACATCCAGGTCTCACAGCAATTCCAGGTGGAGCTTTCAAGGCTTCCCTTTGATCATGCCATGGTGATGTTCAGAGCCGGAGCCTCCTTGGAAGGAGCTGGATCCTCATCTTGCTCCTCTTGCAGCTGCTGAACCCTCCCAGGAACACAGCCTGGCTAACACTGAGTTTAAAATCCATTGCCTCCACATCTCAAACCACCCAGATCCCAAATCCCAGTTTCTTCTACTGCATGTCCCTTTATTTCCTCACAAAGTCCTCTTTCTGTTGGAAAAGACTTTTCCCACTGAGCAGCAGCGAAGGCAGCTGAAATGTGTTATTCCTGTAGTGAAATAATGTTTTCCTAATCTCAACATCTTTTTTAAAGCATGTCCACATGTAGTGCACTTCCAGAGCAATTCAAGTTCCAGGCACAGCTGCGGAGAACACTGAGAAAGGTTTAACTCCATGATCTTGGAGGTCTTTTCCAGCCTTAATTATTCTATAACTGCTGGCACGCTCCAGTCCTGCTCCTCTCTGTGCTGGACACTGTAAGAAACTAAACCAACTTGTCTGTCCTGGTGTTTGAGCAGGTTTTATTTGTGTTTTTTGGTTACTTCCTTCTTGTTTTCCTGAACATCAGCCAAGCTGGGAAGAAGGAGGGACAAAATTGAAGGGAAGTGTCTTTAGAACAGCAGCACTTCCCCTTGGGCTGAGCGCTCTGGCTGCATCACAAAATCCCTGGCTTGGAGATGTGGGAGACCCAGAGCAGCTGCAGGTCAGGGGGGCTCAGGTGGGGAGATGTCCCTTGGATTTCCAACTGCTGGATGAGGATTTGGGCAAAAGTGGAGAGGCACTTCCTGCTTCTAAGGCTGGTGACTTTCAGCCAAGTCTCCTTTGAGTTTCCCCCTCAATCCTCTCTCTCCTCCAAGCACACTGGTCTGAGCCACACCAGAACTGCTCTGGATTGAGCTTCTTGTGGGTGACAAGGAGGCGACTCCTGATTTCGGGCTTGGGACCGGAACCTGCCAGAGGCCAAGGTGGAAATCCAGGTTTCAGGAGTTCAGGCAATCAATGTCTGCATCCCTGCTGATGCTCTTTCCTTGTTTCCCGGGTTTCCTTTGGTGGGATATCCACAGGGATAATTGTCCGTGGAATCTGAAATGGTCCCCGATTTTCATCCCTAATGAAATCTGGCCACAGCCATGGCCAAGGGCTGGGACGTGAGGCCACACGGTTGGGCTGCTGTAATTATCTGATGGTCACTCTACTAGTGACAAATTCAATTAAGCACCAACAGATTTGTCTGACATATTCCCAGTAAGAAACAACTCCCTTGGATTCCTCAGCTGCTTCTGCTCTGGAGAATCACCCTGATGCCACTGCCAGCTGCCCTGGGCTCTGGATAAAGGAGGATAAATCCCAACAGATCCAACCTCAAGCTGTGAAAATGAGTCCTTTACTGTGCTCAATACGTTAAATTACGCCGTGTTTTTCTTCCAGATAACTACACTGGATCAGCCTTATCTACTCACTTGTGAATTGTAGCCTGTAAAGCAGCCATAAAAAACAACAGGGAACACGGATTTGATCCAACATGTCCATTTATTTTTCCCCACAGGCAGAGATGAAGATGCAGCGACCTGGGAAGCGCGCAGCACGTGCTGCTGTTTTGAGCCCAAGTAGACTTTTAGTGTCAGCCCTTATCCCCTGCTGTCTCTGGGCTCTGGGGCCGGCGCTGTACATCACAATCACACTTGAATCCATAGGGTACCACCTCATTTGTCAGCTGCCACAAAGCATTTTTGCTGTCAGCCAGCACAAGGTCCATGCTCAAGCCATGATCAAACCTTGGACGGAGCGTGAGCAACAGCTCCAGTGAATATTCCTGTCAGAACATGGATTAGGATCTTCTCTAAAGCACCTCCTGCCAAGGGTCTGATGTCATCTGTCTTCTCGGAGCAGGGAAATGGTGTGAATTCAATTTTTGTGATGAACAAATCCCTTTCTGTGAGCGCACTCAGGCTTGAGACCAAGAATTCATCTGATTCCTTTTTTCCCTTCTCCCCTTCCCCCATCCCCACCCCGATGAGGTCGATGCTGGCCTTTGCTGGGGCTGTGGAGCACAGGAGGAGAGGTTGGTTTATGTCCTGACAGCCTCTCCATGGATAAAACTCCTTGGAACAGCAAGGACCGGGCTCAAGACTGAAATCAGGAATTTGGAACGTTGAAAGAGAAGAACAACTGGGGGATATGGTGGATCCCATCATTTTCCTCCAGCAGTGGGTATAAGAATCCAGTTTGGATTGATACCAACAACTGAGGGAAATTAATCCTGCTCGGATTAGGCTGCACTCCAGGCTTTGCCCTAAAATGACCTGGCAGCAGTGTCGGTGTTGTTCTCCACGGAAGTTCATACCAGTGCCCCCAGCCCTACTGCACTTCTCTCTCAGGACCTGCACTGACACCTGAAACCACAGGGAAAAGCTTCAATCCCAACCAAAGTTCATTGCTTGGTCTCATGAGCTCAGAATTATGGACCAAGTGGAAGACAGAATCAAAGATTTAATTTAAATCACACCCAGCTCTTCGTGCTGGGGAGTGGAAAGTGGAATGTGCAGGTTGATTATGACCTCCCCGAGATCCCACTGCCAGGAACCAAATCAGGTTTCTCTGTGTCCCCACATCTTCAAACCCACCTGAAAGATTTTCCCAGGAGCTTGGGCATGAGCTCATCATCTCCATGGGTTTTATTCCTCTTTGGGAACAAAAAAAGTGTTGATTTAATGCGTGTTGCTTTTATAATGTTTGTCACCTTTTATCCCCTTAGTACTTTACTCTCTTGAATTGTGGGGTGTGAATTAGGCAGAATTTCCAGCTGACAAACTTCTCCTGAGCTTTCCTGGGGACGCAGCTCATGCTGCCCCATCCAGGATGGTTTAAACCCTGTGGCTCCAGCACGGTTGGAGTCTGAGCTCATGCAAGGACCTCCCCAGCTCCTTGGAAGGAATTTGCAGCTCATTTGTGTTTCTGTAAAGAACTCTCCTGATTTACATCCATCCTGGACATGAACCACAGCCTCCTTGAGCACCAGGAGATGCCCAGGGTTGATGATGCTTCCAAGGAAAACCCAGCTCCCAGCAGCACAGCCTTGCTCAGGTGACAGGCACAGCCTCCCCCAGAGCTCAGGGCTGGAACCTCCAGCTCACGGTGGGGTTTGATGACAGCCCCTGAGGATGGATTTAAAATCTCTTCTGAAGGGGTGTTGCCAAATGTTAAGAACCAATTTTCAGGGTTTGGTCCCATCCCCTTGCTGGAAAGGTTTAACAGGACCGGGGTTGTTGCTGAAATCTCAGTGAGAGCTGCTGAAACTCAACTGAAAGAACCTTTTATAAAATAATCCCCCTGTCTTCATTCTGTCACTGCTACCAAGCTGAATAAAGGCAGGAATTTAGGCCTTGGTTCAGCAAAGCACTTAAAGGAGTGCTCACATTTTAGTGAGCACACTTGCCATGGGCAGAGTCTCTTCCAATGTGGGCTTTCCAAAGGATTATTAGGGGTTTTTTTCAGGATATACCTTTCAAAAGAAACTCCTCCTCCTCCTCCCATAGTGTTTAGCCATCAATCTGTGTCTTCTGCAACAGAGCAAGGTCCAGAAATGCAATGTAAGAAAAGATAAGTGGATTTTGGGAAAGCCTTTGTTGAAAATGGATGATTTTTTCGTATAGGAAACTTGAGTATTTTGCTATATAGACTGAAATTTGAGAGGTGGTTTGACACAACAACCAAGATGTTGCAGGGAACTGAAAGCATCTTTGCCAAACTTTCAGCTCGGGTAATGCTAATCTAGAAATGGATAAGGTGAGTTAAATGAGAGTGGGGGAATAGAAATAGAAATAAGAAAGAAGAGGCAGTGCCTAAAGGAAATCTTTCATTTCTTGACTGCCCAACCCATGGCTCCCCAAACTCTCGTCGCTCGTGGTGGCTGCTCCACCAGCTCAGTGCAGTGTGGGGTCTGAGGAAGCAGCTCTCAAGAAACTGCAGAGTAACTGGGGATGAAGCAATGTTATTTGTCATAATCATTACTAATCCCTTAAGAAAGCAGAACAGTGTTTGGGTTGGATGTAGGGAAAGATTAAAATTTCAGCCCGCACTTGAGTTTAATTCTTTTGATTCCAAGCCGTTCGTGTTTAGAAGCCCAGAGGACGCCCAGAACTTGTCCTTTAGCAGACCCTTCCCCAGCTGAACACCCACCCAGCCCTTGGAGGGAATGCCCTCATCGGAAACAGATAATCCTTGCCCAAACAACCCCTTCCTTTCCTTCTCCTCCTCTCTCTCCCGGCCTGGCTCTGTGCTATCCTGCCCTATTGTGTTTCATTACCATATCAAGTCGTGGCATGGCATAAAGCAGCTTAATGTGGTGAAGGAATGCAGCTCTCTCTGCAGTAATCCCTGTCAGCTTTGCCTCCCGGAGCCTCTTCCATGGGTTTTGGGAGAGGTGTGATCCATCAAAGCCTCTCATTTTCATATCTACCTGGTGTCACGTTACCTAAGCCAGCCGGAAAACCCGAGTGTGCCGTATCAAAGAGCAGCCCCGATTCCCAGAAGTGTTTTTGTTGGATCATCGGTGCCTGCCTGCAGCCAGAGGAACGGCTTATCCGAAATTTTCCCTTTCCAGAGATCTGAGATGTGCCAGAGAGCTGCAGTGCCTCAATCCTCGTCCTGTCCCCGCTGTGTCTGACAGTGGGAGTGGGATCCTTCATGAAAACCCGGGTGGTTTGCAAAAACTTCACCCACATCAGCACGGGGATTTCAATCCCTATAAAGAGGGAAAGAAGCACCCACGAGGTTTTTTTCTTTAGATCAGTTTCTCCCATAAACATTTCTCTTCTACTTTAATCGCACAGGAATTCCAGTGACATCTTTACTTCCCAGTAAAGCGCACAGGGAGGAATTCCTTATGTAACTTCCCTGCCTGAGTTGCATAAAAATTCATGCTGCCAAGAAAGTGAGTGCGTTTTGCACGCATTTAGATCAGTTTATGTGGCTTTTATTTCCCTCGCTGGACCTGTTATCGCATTTCATCCTCAAAAGTGGTTGGACTTCTCCTTATTTCTCCCCTTGGTGGTAGGGATGGTAACAGGAGAAGAGTACATTCTATTCTGGGTTATTTTTAGGTCTAAAATCAGAACATTTGAAGTCCTAGCCCAAGTGGATTAAACAGTTCAGAGTGAAGCAGGCCCCATTTCTGTGTTGTTTGTACAGCATCAGGGTCCTGGCAGATAACTGCAAGCATTGTGTTAATGCAGGTGGTGACCAAAGGGGTTTGTCCTGCCCCCTTTCGAACTGCTCAGAGCTTTGCCAAAATCCCCATTTCTAAGAAAGCTGGGATATCAGATTTAAAACTTCTAGATGGAGAAAGCTGGGGCTGAAGGAGGTAAATTAAGGTCAGCTTAGAGAAGGAAGAACGCCACGAGCTGCTGAGCTGTGCGTGAACATCCAATCTGAGATTCCTCTCTGGATAACGATCCTGCCCTAGGAAGAGACTTCTCTGAATTAATCCTACAGGATGTTCTGAATTATTCCCGAGCAACGCCTCATCCTGAAGTGGATCTGAGGGGGAAGCATTCAACCTGTGCTGTCAGAAGAGCAGGAGGTGCTTTCCAGGTGCAGGAAGACTCTCATCTGTCTCTTCTGGTTTTAAATTCAGTTTTTCAGACGTGTGGAACTACTGATTCAGAAATTCCACACAAATTCCTCGAGGTACTGCTCCAGGATGGGTTCTGAAGAGCCATTCTGGTGCTTCCAGTGGGAAATTGATAAAAGTCTCCCTCTTTGGCTCTGTTTGACCCCAGGATAAATGGGTCCAGTGCCACTGAGGCAGAACGATGATGGGGACTGGAGGAGAATTGGGTCTGGAAAGGAGTGAGCTCAGATCCCACCTGCTGCACAGCCAGATGGGATTTCCACGTTGCTGGAGCCAAGCTCAGAGAAATCCACCTGCAGAAAACCAGGATCTGCTGCTCCTGGGCCCCCTTTCAACAGGGAAACTCCAAGAGAATTTCTCTGGTAGCTTTATGGACATTTCTTGGCAACTCCAGGACATCAAACACCCGGATTTATTTTTTTTTCCCCCGGAATAACGTCAGCCCAAGACTTTCAAGCCTTCAAGACAATTTAGGCTGCAGTTGCCTACAGAGCAACAAACACTCAGCGCTCTCCTTCCTGCAGCCCTTCCTTCTGGACAGGGAGCGGGGTGAGCCCAACCCCACGCACGTGGGAAGGCGTGCAGGGGACAGAGGTGTGCAGGACTCGGGTGCTGAGGTCCAACAGCTGAAGTCATGCCTGTGGTATCACAGATATGAGAGCCCAGAGCTGTTTCAAGGGTTTCCAAGCCAAACACTCGAGCACATTTCGTAGCCTTTGAAATCCATCTGGCCAAAAGCTCCTGACAGTGTGATCTATGAGGCTGTGCAAGAGCTTCCCCAGGGAAGTGTTGGAAGGGCTATCATTTGAGTCATTTAGTGCTGAGGGGAATACACCACGGGGAACAATCCCTCATTAGCTGGACTAATGGATCTTTCTGCTTCAAACTCTGGTGTTTCCACAAAAAAAGATGCCTTGACTTCTCCTTGTTCTTCCATATGCTCAAATTGGCAGGGATGTGGGGCCGTTGGCTACGTTTTGTAGCTTTTGTTTATAAGGCACATAAATTTATCAGAGGAGGGGGTTTTGTGTGTCAAGCGAAGTGTGGAGTGTCAAGAGCAATCTGAAGGAGAGAGTCCCGGGGATAAACCAAAGGCACATCCGTTATTTGCTGAAAAGCAGGGAGGCGTGTGGGTCCTTCCTGAGGAGCTCCGAGCATCTTTCAGGGGATGAAGATGCCAAATCTGAGTGGAACTGAGCCTGGAGATCACCAGCCACCCAAGGATAGCAACCGTTAGGGCTTGGCTGGTGGATTTCCGGGATCTCATCCTCCGTTCAGATTTTTCCCATAACACAATTCCCTATAACACAATTCCAACCTGTTCTTTTTAGATCAGGCATTTTCATGCTCTGGATGTGGAAGGATCCCAGGTCTGGTCCTCTGGGAACACCAGCACGGTGACTTTGAGGACTTTGAGGACCAACTGTCTTTTGGATGACAACAGCTCCCTTCTCTCGTGTTCTTCCTGTGTAACCTTGGGAGTGCCACTGGGATTTTGGGATCACTTGCTCTAAGGTGTAATTTAACAGTCCCAGCAGGCTGGATCATCACCAGCTTTGCCTTATCTATGGAGAATAACCATCCCAAACTTTATTATTAAGACCTAGGATGGGGATTATGGCCTTTCTCCTAAGGAATGCATGAGTTTTCCAAGGTCTGGTCACTCCAGAGAGCACCAAGCCACCCACTGCTCCCTTGACTTTGCCTGTCATAGGTGCCTCGGTGGCAGGGTGGCCTTTCAGAGGAGAGGAGACAACACTGACATCATTCCAGGATTTGTAGCTGATATTTTTTGACTATTTTTTTACTTCCCAAAGTCTTGAATATTTTCCAGCCGTGATGATTTTCCCTTCTGTGCTTCCTTTTTTAACAGTAGATTTTCCAAGTGGACAATCCCAAAGGTGGCCGGCTTCACCGGCGGGGAAAAAGAAAAGAGTCACAGGGATATTTTAAATGTGACGCCAATTTTATGCCAAAAAGCGTCTTTTCCATATTTATAAGCCCCTGTCATCCCCTCTCCCTCCGCCTCCTCCTGCTTAAAAGGAAACTCCATTACAAAGGCAGGAAAGAACATCAAACAAACCTCGCTTGGCAGCCATGTCTATATGTGAAATTACTGTCAGAGTACAAAGGAAGACTCAAGATTTAGAAGGTAACATGTGACAAGAGAACGCCGTCCTCCTCAATGTCTTTACCTTTTGTTGGTGAGAACTGGGAAGGGGCTGGTGCTGGTGCTTTTTTGTTTTGAGAAGGGCCGTGCCAATTATAGAAAGACACAAATCACCGCGAGAGCGCCGCGGGCCGGGGGCGGTTTGGCTCGCTGGGAGCCCCTGATCCCGGCACGTGCTCACCCTCAGCTCCGTCCTTCAGGGCCACCCGAGGAGCAGCCGTGGTGTTTGATCCCCCAAAGCTTTGATGGAGCCACTTTGGAGCTGCTGGGGGCTCTGGATGCCCTCAGCTCCCCGCGGTTTAAGGCAGAAGGTGTTTGGTTGAGGTGACCACCTGTGATTTCCGTGCAGCCTTTAGCTAATGGCTTTTAGCAAATATGTTTCGTTTCTCTAGGGGAGCAAATTAAGGGCTTGTAGTTATAATCCTGCTCTGGAATGGAAGTTATTCCTGCTCTGTGGCTGGGAATTAATTAGTGGGTCAACATAGCCACAGTCTTGACATAGATCTTTGTCTCATCTCTCTCTTCATCTTGGAGATTGTCTTTATTAGCTCTATTCTTATCCACGCTCTTGCAATCCTGCTTTTTGTGCCAAAACAATCCTGGTTTTCCACGTTTACCAAGCGCTGCAGGAGAGCAGGGCAGAGGAAGCAGAGGAGCAGCACAAGCTGCAGGTCCCCAGCCCAGACACGTGGGACAGAGACCTCAAACCTGCTGCCCTCACCAGGCTTGACTGCTTGGGCTCTGCCCACAAATCCAGATATTCAAGTGAGAACTGAATATTCAGGTGTAGTGACAGGGTTTGTAATTAAAAAATCACCAAAACATGGAATTGGCTGCCCCGTTTGGGTGTCACCCTGTGGACTGGAGCATCTGCCCCGTTTCTCCTCTGCCCCACAGCCTCAAATGAAAGTTAAGCTGAGAACAATCCCCAGCTCCAAACCCAAACTTGTTTTCCACTTCAGTATTTATAAAATATTTGTATCTTTGACCTGCTTCTTGCCCTGTGAGGTGCTGTGGTCCGTCCCAGTTCCCTGTGCCAGGACTTCTGCAGGAGAAGCTGGTTCATACTTGGTGTGGCTTGTTAAGGTGTGAATCTCTCCCCTTTGCTCTTTGCAGGACCATTTTTTTTTCCCCTAAAAGCCAGGATTAATACAAGAGACACATTTAATCCCTCTTAGTTTTGAGGGCTGTTGAACTTAGCCGCTGTAATTCAAACATCAATTTAACTTTTCAAAGAATGAGAGCTTTCTTTTTGGCTGTTGTTGCAGTGTGGGTGCTACAAGGCCTTTCCTCCTTTATTTTGGGGGTGTAGGCATTGTTTGCTTGGTTTTTTTTATTAAATACAGGGTTGATCACAAGCTGCAAGTGACTATTTCTAACCTCAGGCCAGGCATTGAGGAGCACCACACCGGCTGCGTCTTGCATCTTTGGGAAGAATCATTCCCCTTCCTCCTCTTTTGAGAACAATAAAATTGAGCCTTTTTCATTTTCCCTCATAGGGATAAAGCCCTTTTAAAAATCTGCGTGGGGAGGCACATCTGCAAACCTGCTTTACAGCCCCTTTTCAGTGTCATCTGAAGCTTTTTTTTGAATGAGGTGCAAGAAGTGGCTGAGAGCAGGGGGAAGGGAGAGAAGCTCAGTTCTGTGCACACACACACGCACACACGAGATGGAGACACTGGTTAGCAACATAAACAAAAGGTGGGTGGTAACCCCCGAGCTTTTTTTTTTTTTGACAGCCAGTGGTGGCAGTGATGAATTTGTGAAGTTATCTAATTTTCCACTGTTTTAATTAGAGGCCTGGGCTATGAGACCTAACAGCTGGGTTCTTTGTACTGCTTTCTGTTGCCTGACAGAGAAAAATTTCTACTGTATCTTCAGCCAAGCTTTCAGTCTGACCTGAGCAAATGAAACTTCTGGGACTCATAAACTGTGGTTTCTGGGCAGATTGCTTTTTGAACTGCTCCTCAGCCCTCCTAACATGCGAAGAACACAAAGAGTGAACTCCCTTTGTACTCCAAAGCTAACGGGGATGCTCATTAAAGATGTAGGAGGGGAGGGAGCGACTCTCCCTGGAATATTAGAGGACTTATCAAGTGTAAAGTTTCTCCTGCTCGGCCACAGCGGAGCTGGGGCCAGTTGGGAAGTTGTAAAGCTCAAGCCCATGGAAGACAATGGCTTTGGTTAAGTTGAGCAGCTTAATTTATGACTCGGTTCCTGCCAAGTGGTTTTTAGGGCTTTACATTAGACTGGATGTGCATCACAGTTCATCACCCCTCTGCTTCTTCAGGCATGCACTGTAACCACTTTCTTTCACTATAATCCAGAGGGAAAAAAACGTCAGAGGAATTTTTAGACCTGAATTCAGCTCAGCCTAAAGTCTTTGCTTAAATCCCATTGGAGTCAAAGGAATTAAGCAAGGCTTTGACTTAAAGCATATACTTAATTGCTTTGCTGAATCAGAGCCCATATTCTGATTTTCTTCCTCAGGAGCTCTTCAGAGTCAGAAATGTGGTTTCCTCCTCCAAAGGCCATCTCTCCCTCTCTCCCCACCTGCTCAGCTGTGGCAGATCTCCTTGGGGCTGTTTTGCTGCAGGAGTCAAAGGCACTCGGTGATGACAAGGCCACTCCAGCCAGCGCAATTTCAATAAACCAGAAAGTCATTTGATTTGCAAGGAGCTCACTGAAAACAGTTTTTCTGTGGAGGCAGCTGAGTAATGACCCATCACTCAAGCAGTTGTGAAAGGAGAGCCCTTTACAACTCAGGGGTGAAGAATGGTGCCTTTAACAGCCACGACTGCAGGCCTGGCTTGGACAAAAATGTAAGGCATGTCCAAGGGCTGCAGCAGATGGACTGTGCAGCACAGGGAGGGACTTCAGGCTTCCACACAGGGGTAGGACCACTGTCCTCTGCAGAGCTGCATCCCCACCAGCTCCAGGAGCAAGGGAAGGGGACTGAGGGGCAGCTCTTGCTCGGATCCACAGCCAGAGAGCAGCAAAGCAACCACCCAAATAAACTTGGAAGCTGGGAGAGATTTTCCTTCTTGGATGGAGTAGTGCCTGGGTCTCATCCATCCCTTCTCCTTCACCCTTGAGACAGCTGACCAAAAATGACAGTGAGCTTGGTCAAAGACTATGGTGGAGCATGGTGTTGGCCATAAATGTCAGTTCAAAATTCCTACCAAAGCCCAACTACTTCCAACAAAAACCTTTGTTCCATTCTGATAGGAAGTGGGTCTTTGTGACAACAGGGTCATCCTCCAACCTGATGCCCTCCCAGTGGTTTGCTCCATAAGTTTGGATCTGGTTTTATGGGACGAATCCATCACTATAGAAGGGCCTGCAGTGTGTGAGGAGTGAGAAGGGAGACCACGGTGCTCCTCTTGTGCTAAAGCTCCATCTCCCTGGTGGGCAGTGACAGCTCCTTGCACACCCTGACGGCTGCTTTCCCTTGTGTGTAACAAGAGAGGATGGGAGACATCCTCTTGTGCCCTTCCCCGTTGATCCTTGGGTGGATTCCCCCATGGAAAAGTGGAAATTTTGTCTCCATCTTCAGAAAGGCCACAACTCCCTCTTTTATGGACTCTGGCTCTGCTGGGCAGAAGTTCTTGCTTTTTGCCCTCGTGACTCTGGGTTTGTCCCTCACGTGCTGGGTGCGGCCTGGGCACAGCAGTGCCCGTGTGGAGGCTTTGGGGACAAGCCAGGGATTCTGCCTGTGCTGGGGCTAATTAATGGGACAGTGCTGAGTGCATTTGAATGGAGGCCACTCTGTCGCCCCATGTGGAAACATCTGCGCTGTTCTCTGGGATGAAGTGACGGCTGACATTAAGCAGTTTGCAAGCCCCAGGTGCTGAAAGTCCAACTAAGATGGGATTTAAGCCAAATTCAGGTTGCATTCCGGGCTGTGATGAAAGGGAATTTTGAAACGTTCGACTTCCCTGCAGAGCAGAAATTCCATTTCCCAATCAGCTCTGAATAATCATTTAAAGATGGACTCTAAATTGGGATTGTTTTAATGTGTCATCTTGCTTTTAATTGCTTCGAGTTCTGAGTAAATGTTATCAGACCATCAGAGCCTGAGGATGAAGCAAGAGCCGGGTGGTGATTCAGATGGAATCGCCTGCTGCCAAAGAGGAAGTTCTGGGATTGGGATGACTCTGTGGCTCGAGCAAAAGACAAGACAGTGAACTCTCTGTTTACAGTGGGCCACCGAAAGAATGGGATAATTGCAATTATCCCAGTGAAGCAGCGTTTTAATGACTGCTTCATTTAAAAAAATACATATGTAAATCTCCGAGGAGGTGGAGAGGTGCCAGTTTGTCCTGGCCGAGCTGGGGAGCTTTTATCTCCTTCAAAGGGCTGGCAGCTCGGCCGTGGCAGCAGAGTCCAGCGTCGGGGCAGGCTGTGCTTGCTCAGCCCGTGAGTCACAGCACCAGCGTGCACAGACCACACCAACACTCAGCTCAGAGACCCACGGAGAACCAAACAGATGAATATTTCTGGTTTTCCTTCTAATAATCTCTGCTGATGGCTGCGGAAATGGAATTTTTTTTGTGCAATAAGCTGAATTCAGCCGTAGGAGTTTGCTCGGGGGAGATGCTGAGCTGTGGGTGCTGCTCATCCTCTGTAGTGGGTGGTGAATTCTTCTTCTGCCAACCCCATTTTTTACCTGCTTCCTCATTTCAGTGGGTTCCCTCTCCAAGGTACATGTGCTCCATGTTCCCTGGGATGAAGCGATCCCATATTTATCCTGTCATTCCAAGATCCTCAACTCTGTGCTCTAAAGAACCTCTGTATTTGGAAGGGAAAACTTCACTTATATTTTGTTATAATTCCCCCCTCTCCAAAGCTCCTGATGTTGAATTTCTGAAGAGGCCCAAAGAATCAGGAGCCCGCACCCACCGGGTTGGAATTTTTGAGCCCTTTAAGGACATTTGAGTGGAATATTCTTTGTCTAACACGTGGTCAGAGCTTTCCAAAGGATCAACAACGTGTTGAGAAATCAAGATTCGTGAAGGGACAAGACCTTCCCATCCAAATTCTGGCCAAATTCTGCGCTGTGAGTAAGTGAACAGGAGCTGTGCTCTTCACCCTGAATTTATTGGTCTTTGTGTTTCAAGGTCTCCAGTAATTACCATCATGTGACGGGGGTTCATGGACTTGGGAATGTTACACGTCCCACTCTCTGCCCTGGGAGTGCTCACACACACAGCCTAAAAACGCCCAGAAACCACAGATTTATGAGATCAGGCTTTTAAAGTGTGCCTCTGTCCAAGGAATAGGAGTTTCTAAATCGCTCCCGCTCTCCCTTCTCCCCGACCTATTGGATTGGCTTTGCTGAAGCTGCTCCACGATGTTAATCACTGGATTGAATGAAATATATTTGGAGAGGGTTGGAGATTTGTCATGGCAGTTTTGTAACTCCTCCTCTCTTCCCTGCTTGTGGAAGGGAGGAAGGGAACCAGAGGAAGCCACCTCTGGATGCTGGCCAGGCCAAGACAATGGATCAACGCAGGTTGGAGAGCATGGAAGCTCTCCCTGAAATATCCTAAAAACTCTTAAAATCTCTGGCCGAGCTCTGGTTCACTCATTTCACCCATGGTGAGCATCCCACTCCCACATTTAAGAGTTTTCCCTCTGATTTCTCAGGGCCCAAAGGTGACCATGGTGTAGCTGGATGGGTCCCAGATCTTCATGGAAATTGGGCAGAGATCCTCCAAATCTAACACTATGAGGGAAATTTCTAGGAAAAATAAAGCCCGCTCACCTAGAGCCTTCCGAATTAGTCCTGTAGCACTGAGCACCCACAAAAAACTTTGTCTGAGGTGAAATTCAATTTTTTTTGTTCCCTAAATCAATAAACGTCTTCATTATTTGCAAAATCTCCATGAGAGGGTTCATCCTCTGCATTTTCTTTCAAAACACGGCTTCCAAACGGGCAGTTTTGGCTGTGAAGATGAAACAAAAGATAGAACAAAAATCACCATGGAGCATCCTGGTACCTCTACTCGAAGTACAAATTGTCTGCTACAAAATTTATTGGGAATACTGACTGAGCCCTACCCGTGGATGCAAAGGGGTCTGTTCTGCTGGCAGTTTTTGGTTTAGGCTGCTCATATTTAACACAGGGTTTAAATGCTGGAGGTTGTTGATATTCATCAGGGTGATGAAGCAGCTGCCTGAGCAGGACTCGGGATTAAAGTTAAGCCTGACTCTGGGTGCTTCATTATCTGGGGGTTTGGGGGTGATGCTCGTGTGGGTGATGTGCTCAGCTCCTCTCTGTCCTCCCCTGACTTGTGTTGATAACCTGATATCCTTTCCCAGCCCTCACCACTTCATTCCTTCACTGTTTCCTCCTTGAGTTTGATCTGTGGAAAATAAAACCCCAAACTCCTGCTCGTCGGGTTTTTACTCCATTAACTCTCATCCCTCAGGGAAGTGTTTGAGTTTCTCCACAGCCTTGGGATGGCTTGGATGAATTGCAGCACCAGGCAGCAAAATCAGGAATTATTTGGGAACCTCATGTCAAAATACCGTGGATGCAGCAGCGTGGATTCACCTCGGTCACTGCAGTCCTGCCTTTTCCCTCTTCTTGCTGTGTTATTTCCATCCCTTCCCTTCCACTGGGCCTGGGACTTGTCTGAGTTGGCTGGGTCAGAAACCTCTGTGGGAGTTTTGTAGGGCTCATTTTTCTGCTGAATCAATTAATTAGGGAGTGGATCAATCAATTAATTAGGGAGGGATTAGTTAGGTGAGGCTGTGAGTTGTTCCTAGGGATGAGGGAAAAGGAGCTGTACCCTCACACCGCCGGTCATTGCTGGGGTTCAGGTGTTAAACCAAAATCCCACAGAGGGTTCTGCAGTGAATCTTCTTGTTCCTGGATGGTGCTTTTTAAAAAAAAACATCCACTGGGTTGGGATTTCCCAGCTCTGGTGACCCAACAGGGCAGAGCAATGAGGGGCCCTGGGGTTTGGCAGAGGTGGGAGGGAGCAGGGTGGCTCCTGGTAACAGATTCATCCAAATTTTCCTGCCAGAGAAGCTTGCAGAATCCTGAACTTTGCACTAAATTGATGTATTTGCTGATAACTGGCTGAGTGGATCCTGGCTAACTGCCTGTTTGTCTCTTTTTTTTTTTTTTTTTGGTTGGTTTTTTGGGAGAAGGAGTTGAGTTTTTTGTTTTTGTTTTTAATTTGGACCTTTGATTTTGTGAAATTCCTTTCCAAAATTGCGAAACCTCATATTCTGTTCTGCTCAATTTACAATTCCAAAGTTCCTATTCCACCTGCCACTGCGAGTTCACTTCCATTTTTATTGGAGCCTTTCAATTCTCCATCATTTTATCCCTCCCGAGGCTCTGTGCCCGGATGCATCACTTTGGGTTAAACACAGGAATATTTCTGCCGTGCACCTTCAGCAGAGAAACTCCCATTCCTCCCGAGAAGAAACCCAGAACCAATTCCCTCCCCGTCCCTAGCCAAGACACATTTTCTGCCTATAGGACACCTGTCAAAGAGGAACAGACTTTTCAATAAAATAAACAAAAATCATCTGGTGAGAAAACTCAGGGAAGAGAAAGAACCAGCCAAGTCCCGGATATCCTGGACAGCAGTTTTCATGCTTCCTTCAGCTTGTCTTGAAGAAAAATGTCATCTCTTTCTGGCCAATTCCAGTTTTATTTTCGGCCTAAGGAATAGCTGGAGAGCGTAGATGAAATTTTCTTTCTTGCCTAATGTAATCAAAGGCTTAATGCACAAGGTAAATGATGGCACGAGCTATAATTAAATGTTCCAGGGCTTGAGGTGTCTGACTGATCTGAATGTCAAGAGTGGGTGAAAAATGAGCTGGGACGTGGGCAGCAGACCTGCATGGAGATGTTCCTTCCCTCCAGCAGGGACTGGGATGAAAAGGGCACATTCCAGCAGCCCCAAAATGTTGTGATGCTCAGACTGGGCTTCCAGAGGCTCAGGGAAGTTCAGGAAGGATTCTGGGCTCTGCAGGGGGATGAGCTGAGCTCAGCTTTGTGGGGAGGGAAGTGCTGAGCCAGAGCTGGAGGATCAGCCCATGGCCTGTGCTGGGGTTTGGCTGAGGGGAGTCCTTGGTGTTCCAGGCAGAGTTTTGGCCTCATTTCTCCGAGCCTGGTCAAGTCCCCGTTAATGAGCTTGATGAAAAGACCCCGCGAACTCACCCCGGATCAAAACCTCAGCCATCTGGGGCTGGAAATCTCTCTAATTACTTCTGACACTGAGCATGGCCACTCCAAGGCTCATTTGCAGCCTGTTCCGAGGTCCCTGGCCCCGTGTCTCAAACCCCAACACCAAACGAGGCAGAGGATGGAGGAGGGCAGGATTAATCTGGTGTTTGCTGGGCACACTCTGCCCCTGGTTAGTTCCTACCCAGCTTTTTCTCTCTGCCCTGACCTCAGCGTTGCCCTTTCCCCGCCTGCTGCTCTCTAAATAACGCCCTGCCCTAAAACTGCATCTTAAAAAAAAAAAATTTAAAAAAAAAATCCCAGATTCCCTGTTCCTAATTCAGAAGCTCAGCTCAAATCAGGCAAAGAAATTGAAACAAAGACCAGAGCAGTTTAGACAAACCTGAATTGCTGCTTATTTTAATTTGCTGCAATTTTCCTGCGAGCGGCTCTGGACGTTTTATTTGTGAAATTTTCGGGTGTGAAATTACCTTAGTGCTGGGAGGCAGAGGCCAGTGCTGGAGACTGTTTACCCACAAGTTAAGAAAATGTTTTTGCAGTTGGCTGATGTTCAGTCCCATGAATAATATTTTGCAGAGGAGTTTGCTCCCTGATTAGCACAAAATGCTCCATGCATGTCTGGGAGCCACTTTCTGGTTGCTCCGCAGGTTTTTGAAATCCCTCCTGTTGCTCGGAATATTTGGATTTTCCTTGGCATCCAGGCAGTGCAGAAAGTAGGGACACCACAGAGGAGGTTGAGTGGACAGAGGAGAAGTTGCTTTACCCTGGTTAGGAGCAGGATGTGATCTCTGAGTCAACTTTCTCACTTCTCAGAATAAATGAAAATATATTTAATTGCTCGTGGTTGGCTGGAGCCACTGCTGAGTCTGGATCTTCTTGAGCGTGAAACCCATCAATGCTCAGCCTTTTCCCCCCCTCTCAGAAAGATTTGTGCTGCCTGAGCCTAATCCTGTTTTTATCTTGGGAAAAATCAGCGATCCATCCCTCAGCTCAGTGGCTTTTCCAGGATTCAAATTTGGGTGGGAATTTCACGTCCTATTTTTCTCACCATCGGAGAACGGCTTTAGGCAGCAATTTTAGGATTTTTTTAGTGTTCTTCAACCTTTCAGAAATGGCTCCTGTACATCCAAGAGCCTTCAGGCCACCACTGAAGGTCACTCAGGGTAAAAGCAGGTTTAGGGCCATCATGGCATGAAGATTTCATGGAATCACAGGGTCATGGAATGGTTTGGGCTGGAAGGGACCTTCAAGCCCATCCCATCCCACCCCCTGCCCTGGCTGATATCCATATAAAACCCGAGTCAGGCTGGAGCAATGCATGGATCAGGCTTCTATGTCTTGTTCTTATTTTATCCATTGCTCTTGGAAGGTAAAACATTTCCCTTTCTCTGAAACAGGGAGGCTGCTTAGGAGATATCTCAATTTTATATCCTTCTAGGATAAAAATATTTACTTCTTCTGCTCAGAGATAACAACTTCCTGCACTATTTTACATTTTTTTTCTCATTCTCTGTATTTTTCTGTCACCCGGTTTACCTTTTAGCTGAGAAATTTATTCTATTGCAATTATTAATCCCTGGGTTTGGATGGAGTTGGTGATAACACAGCTGAGGGAGCTGTACATGGAATTTTGGTGATATTTTCATTGAGGGAACCTGAGGAACATGAAGAAATCTCAGACTGAAAGTGATTTCAAGCTTTCTGAGCATCCTCCATGTTATTTGCAGTACCAGAGGCATTTAAATTGTGGTTTAAGAGAATGAAGGCATTTTTTGGAGACTGGTCAGATAAGAACAGTGAGAAATCAGCAGATCCAACATTTTCCTGCAGCAGCTTGAGTCCAAAGAAAATCAAACAGTTGTCAATAAAATTCCCTGTAGTTTTTTAACTTCTTTACCTTTATAGAGGGAAAGTAATCTCTGGAAAAATGGAATGACTGAGAAACTTGGAAAAAAGGCATCAGAAGGCACTTGGGGGTGTGTTTAATTCCTCACCTTTAATTCAGAAAAAAAAAAGACGTTTCTAAGCATTTTGCCCAGATTTCTTTGAATTTTACTCGGCTCAACCCCCAAAAAAGTGAATTATTGACGCGTTTATTGATATATTTGTGCTTTTTCTGTTTTTCCAGCAGCACGCAAAGCACACCTTAGGAAAATCCCAGCAGGAACTTTGGCCAGGGTACCCTGAGCTGTGCCCTGCTCTTCCTGCAGCTCCGTGGGGACCCTGCTCTCCTGAACAATGGGCTCCAGCTCCACCTTTCCACGCTCGGGCTGCCAACCCCTGTGTACAAACACAACATCTGATGCCTTAGGTTTTAATTTCTATATTTTTCAAATCCTGTACTGCCTGGTGTGTAACTCTGGAGTTTCTTGTAGCTCGTGAGCTGCTCTCTTAGGCCAGACAGACACAACAAAGCCTCTCTGAGCTGTTCAAGGACACTCGGGCTGTCCTACGCCCAAAAGGTGTAAACTGGGACCATGAGAGAGGTGGAGAAATTGAAGAGAGCTGAAGTTTTAATTGGTGAATTTATGCTGATATGCAAACGGACCAAACCTTTAACTGTGTTAAGAACTCATGACTCGTTGTCCATCTTGGGGTCCATTTTATGGAAGCAGCCTCTGGCTCCCCAGGGTGTCCCTTGAAGGCCTTCAAATAAATCCCTGCCTTTATTCCCTTACTCCTGTCCAGTCTCTGTTTCTGGGTGGCTGGGACAAGGCATCACATCGGCCGCACTTTCTTGGCCCCGATTGTTTGGAGCTGCCTGAAAACTTCCTAAGGAGCAAAAAGATTCAAATGCCTGCTGCGATTTCCCTCCTCCCCACCTGCTCTGGGTCTACAAAACAACTCGATCAGGATAATTTGAAAAACAAAATCTCTACAAAGCGGGCACGTTGTTATTTCCTGCTCGCACGCCGGATGAATTTGCACCTCGTGCTGGCTCTGGGAATCGAATGTTTTTGTGTTTACTGAGATGGTTCATTGGGCTGGGCAGAGAAGGGTTTGAGGTGAGAGAGTGGCCTGAATATTGGGGTGAGAGAGAGGCCTGAATATCGGGCTAGCAGAGAAAGGTTTGGGGTGAGAGAGAGGCCTCAGTATTTGGCTCAGCGCAGAAGGTTTGGGGTGAGAGAGAGGCCTGAATATTGGGCTCAGCAGAGAAAGGTTTGGGGTCTGGGGTGAGAAAGAGGCCTGAATATTGGGCTGAGCAGAAGTTTTGGGGTGAGAGAGAGGCCTGAATATGGGGCTGAGCAGAGAAAGGTTTGGGGTGAGAGAGAGAGATGAATATTGGGCTGAGCAGAGAAGGGTTTGGGGTTAAAGAGAGGCTTGAATATTGGGCTCAGCAGAGAAAGGTTTGGGGTTTGGGGTGAGAGAGAGGCCTGAATATGGGGCTGAGCAGAGAAAGGTTTGGGGTGAGAGACAGGCCTGAAAACAGGCATTAAGGGATGGCAGAGAAGCAGGAGATGGGGATGAAAGCCAAGGGATCAGAGTGGGCAGGGAGGCAGCAGCAGCACTGGGAATGTGCTGCCCGTGCTGTCCGTGCCATCTTTGGGCTGGGATCACCCTCGGGATGTGTCCGTCCTCCCTGGCAGTGAGAGGATCCAGCTGGATTTACCCCCACGGACAGCCTGAGCTGTGGCAGCTGCCTCCTGCTCCCTGTTCCAGCATTCCCTGCCCAGCAGGGCTTTCCAGAGGGAATCTGCTCTTCCCACCTTCCAGAGGAGCAGGGGTTTCCTGGGGAAAAGGAGGATGAGGCAGCACAGCACCACAGACCCATTCCAGCCCCTGGGAAACCCCCTCCTCCTTCCCCAGGAAAGGCGCCTGTCTAGTAATTAACACCTCTAAATTAATTAGGGGCTGAGTTTCTTCACGGGGACAGATAGGATTTCAGGGAAATACAAAAGAGAAGTGGCTCTGCCCTGCACAAACCTTCCCTCTCTGAGGCTGTTCCTCTGAAGCATCCCCAGCTTGTCCCTGCCCATCCTGTGCTGAATCCAGGCACTGCTTTCATTCCTGATTTCCCTCCCACTGAGAGGGAGCTGCACTGCTCCTTATTTCTGGTTTTTCCCGGCTCATTTGCACTCTTTGCAAAGTTTGTAATTAGTATGGGATTTGATCAACTGGCTGAATGTTTCCTTCAGCAGAAGCAGGTAGAGGTGCTGATGTATTTGTACTTTGAACAGTCTGGGCAAGGCTGTTTTCTCAAGGCTGGACCTCTCCGACAAACTCTTGGGGTTTGGTCCATGTTTATAATAAATAAATAAATAGAAAAGAAACACGAAAAGATAAAAAAATACCCTCCAGTGCTCTGTGAAATGGAAAGCAGAAGGCTGGAGCTGTCTATGAAAAACTGGAGGAAAACTTCCTCTGGAAATCCCAGGCAGAGGCACAAAGTGATGCCATCTGCCAGGCTGAACTTTTCCAGGAGCAGCCGACCTGCAGCTCCTGCTTCCCATGCCAGCTCCCAGCTGCTGTGGCACGGAGCCCTCAGGAGCTGCTGGATCAGGGCTCTCTGGGTCACTCCAGGATCTCTCTGCAAGGCCAGCCTGGCCTGATCCTGCCTGGAGCCCCTGGGAGCTGCTGGAATCCCCCCAGGGCTCCCACCTTCCCACGTTTTTCCAAAACGGGAGCAAAGCCTTGGCCAAACGAAGTTGTTCTTGTGGTCTGCAGCGCTGGGCAGGCTCAGCAACCTCCCTTCCTGCATTCCCACCTCTCCCCTCCATCCCTCACCTCAGGGATCCCCCCGCTGTGATCCCTGTGGATCCTGCCCCACCTGGATCCAACCCTTCTCCCACCGAACGCTTCGAGCCGGGATCTTTTCTGACGAATCCTGGGATTATCCAGTTTGGGATTAGCAGGCAATTTCCTGAGTTTCTCAACATCATAAATGAGGTCAAAAAGGTCTTTTTCAATGGAACCCATTAATCTCCTTGTTGTTAGCAAGGAAATGTTGAAAAGTGCAGGTGTTAACAGTCGCTGTGTTATTTTTGGGAGAATGTGAACTGAAACACTCACAGGAAGCGTAGTATTCCCCTGCCAGCATCCTGGAGTATTATTTTAGGCAGCAGAACTGAGGGCTGTGCTCAGGATTATGCTTTCATCACACCTTTAGGGCTCGAGCACTTTGTGTGCAAGAATTTTGCCTGGAGCGTTTCTTTGCTCTGTCTCCTCTGTTTTGGAAAATGAAAACAATCGCCTGCTCGCCGTCAAGCAGCAGCGTTGTGGTGCAGCTCCTGGGTAAAAAGCAGGACAGAATTCAGCCTCTGGATCACGGGAGGGATCATAGAAGGGATTTGCTGAAGGGATCGTTTCAGCTTGCTCCAAAATAAAGCGACGTGGGGGCATCCGTTCCCCCAGCTGCTCTTTGAAAGGCTTCTTCAGCAAAGCCTTTGTGCAAATGTGGGGCTGGAAATGAGCCCAGGTAGGAGCTTTGGGGTCTGGATCCAATATCCAGCCTGTTTGCTGGCTTTAGGAGCGGATTCTGGAAGAGTTCTGGAATTCATTCTGGAATAAATGAATGGGAGAGGATCAGGCAGGTGTGGAGGTGAAGTGATGGGATGAGGGTCCCGGAGAAAATCAGAATTAGGGAGAGTTTTAACCACCAGCCCTCTGCTGCCTCCTGCTCCACATTCTTCTCCTAATTGAATTCCCAAGCCTTGTAGCTAAAGTAAGATCCATACCCTTACAACAACAACACAGGCTTGTGTTTCAGGCACACATCTAAATATGTTCACCACTTGAAAGGTTTCCAAAACATGGGAACTTCTCTGCCTGCAGTGGACAGAGCTGCAACGATGGCAAAGAAAATGAGAAAATCAGAAAAAAACACTCAAATTATCCCTAAGGGCAGTGAGTAATAAATGAAATAACGTGGCTGAAGCCTGGTTTTTTGCAGGTATTGCTGGTTTGCTATAATGTGGCTGGGGAATTGCTTGTTCTTGTGAAGAATGACCTTATGTGGCTGGCCAGACAGAGTTACCAAAGCCACATCACAGGGGAAATGTCAGCACTGGTGGCTCAGGGAACGTGCTGGCTGCAGAAACTTTCCCCAGTGACACTGGGTGGTTATAAAAAGCAGCATCTCCACAGAGATTCGCAGGGAAACCATCCAGGATCCCTGAAGGAATTAATGACCCTCAGGGATGAAGGGCTCGATGTTCCTTGCTGATATAAAAATGCTGAGTGGAGGAGCAGAGTCACCCCAAAGCTTCCTATCTGTTTGTTTTGATTTCTCCTCCTTTTCTCAAGAGTGCTGGAGCTCTCCAGTCACTGGAATTTATCAGGAAAAACCATCTGGATCCTGAGGTTTTTCCCATCAGCTGATTAAAACCCAGAATAATCAAACAGGAATCTCAGTGAACGTGGAAGGAATTCCCTTCCCATCCCCACCAACCTGTCCTGCACTACTGCTCTGGCAGACCAAGCAATTTGCCTCAGAATATCTGGAATTTGAGATGGGTTACTCACAGCCAGGCACTTTTCCAAGCTGCTTTTTATCAGCTGCAAGGGTTTTTTTTAGGGTTTGTGGAGTTCTGGTTAACAAAGGAGGCTGAGATTTTAAACTCTGCAGAAACATTCTTGGCTGAGCAAAGTGGGGATGCTCAAGGTCTGCCCCAGTTGTGACTTTAAATGGGGTGATGGCATCTCTGGGTGGCCACTAAAGCTGCAGATAAACGCCCAAAAGAGAGTTTGCCTCACTAATTACCAGGTTTGCATCAGTTACTGGAATTCTGTGGCTAATCAGAGGTGTAACAGAACTCCCTTGGTTTTAGTGCTGACCTAGAAATCCCAGAAAAAGGAAGGTTTTTGGTAATGTGTTTATCAAACAGGAAAAAAGACACAAGGACCTCCCAAAAATATAACCATGGCAACTGTACAACACAAGCCAAATCAGAGGTTTTTTCCCTGATAGCGGGTTAGAAATGGCTCCAAATTTTCAGCCCTATAATTCCTTAGTGTTCTAAGTGTTGCTTCCCAAGGGGATGGAGATTTAGGCTGGGCAGGATGATAGGGAAGGATCCCAGCCCACCAGCACCGTCCTGTTCCTGGCAGGGAACTCCTGATTGCTGCCCACCATCCCAGGAGGCAAAGGGAGGATAATTTCCCAGGAACCAAAGCCATAAATACTCTCTTTCACCTTAAATGGGATTAATAAAGATACTCCCTTCTCTTAAATGCACTAATTTAAAATAATGCACTCACTCCCCAGCAGGTTTTTTTTTTTTACCTGACATCTGTTCCAACATCTGCTGAGCAGGACAAGAATGAATCATGTTACACTGATTATATTTGCTTAATTCTACCATGTAGTCTTTGATCCACATGAGGTGGACATGCTGAGCCAGATACCACAAAACCCAAACTTCAATCCGGGAGTTCTTGCACCAAACAATTACAAGGCCCAGATTTTGATCCTTGGCTGTACAGACACAGCGAGAAGAAAAGTAATTTCGTGTTCACAGGCTCCCAAATTCACTCTCTGTGGGTTGAGGGGAAGATTTTCCTCATATCCCGCAAGTTTTTCCCCGTGAAGGAGTGTGCAGCAGGCTGGAGATTTCCTCTGGCTGTGGAAAGGTGCTCCCTGCTCCCAGGTTGGGCTGGTTCCCCAAAGGACACCCTCGAGAGAATTTGCCACCCACACCCAGCCCCTTATCAGAGATTCCAAAATCCTCATCAAGGCTTTGAAAGGGGAGAAACCTTCTTTTCCTGGTGACACCATTCCGAAAGGGATGCTGCCATGAGAGGAGGAGCACAAGCAATTTGATTTTTCCCGTGTATGCCATAGCCCTTGGCTTTCAATCTGAGCAAGTTCTCCTCCACTCCTCTGCAGGATTTCCAGCAGGTGCCCGTTCCAAGGGGCTCTTTGGAATAATCCCCTGGCTCCAAAGATTTCTTTTGATTAAAGAATAAAAGGAGGAGGAAAGAAGAATTAAAAAAATCACCTCAGCCAGATGATTTTATGCCATGGTTTTAATTAGGCAGCTGGGAAGGGACCAAAATCGAGTTGCAGCGCATTTGGAAGCACCTCAGGCAGCCGTACAAATTACTGAGTTAAAACTAAATGCTACAGAAATCCCATGGATTACATGGAGGCCCAAGTAAAGCTTGGTGGGACAAGTCAGAAGAGGAAAAGCTGTTTTTATTTACATTTCGTGAAGTGCTCGTTGGGGTAGAACACCAGCAGGTTGAATCTGTTTGTTGTTTTTTTTGATGTGTGGACACAGGTTTTTTTTTCCCTAAGATGGCATCAAAACTCTCAGAGTCCCACACAGAGAACTTGAAATTTGGAAAATAAAGCTGGCAGGACCAAAGTGAGCTCTGTCCATCCAGAACATCCTGGCTGTTTCCTCCTGGGATATGTGGTGGCAGACTGGAGATCCTTCCCTAAGGTTGCCTTCACCTTAATTAAGAGACAAATTCTTGCCCCACAGGTAGAGCAAGGCCCAGAGGTGGGAGGAGAGGCAGGTCATGAGTGAGGGCATCATTTCTGAGCAGGTGTGCCCATAGGCAGCACCTCAAACCGTCTCTGATCGCTCTAGGTTTCCTCATTTGCATGTTTTTCCTTTTATTCCATTTTTCTTGCCCAAATTTTGAGGGATGCTTCCACTCTTTCAAAAAAAGATCAGCCCCAAACCCGTTAAAATTAAAATTAAAGGACAGAGAAAGCAACAAGAAAGAGAAAAAATTGACTGCAGAAATTATCTCATCATCCTCTTTTTCTCCACCGATTAAAGGAAGGAAAACAAGCCTCCATAAAAACCCATGTCCGAGGAAACTAAACTGTCTGCAGCCAAAGTCTTGGTGTCTTGGAAAGAGGACAACGTGTGTGGAATAATTTCCAGCTGGTTTGAATTGGGATATCACTGATATTCCCTGCAGGTTTGTGCCGGGGTCACCTGGAGCAGGTGGGTGAGGAGCTTTTTGGGACATCAGCACAAACCCAAGGAAAACAACAGCGGATGCTGGTGACACTTTTTGTTTCCATCCCCGACGTGTGAGGGATCCCAGTGCTCTCCGAGGAGGGATGAGGCATTGGAGGACATTTCTTCATCTTGACGTGTTTGGGTGTTTTTTCCAGCCAAGTTTCCTTGGTTTTGTGCTGCTCCCTCGCTCCTCTCCTGGTACAACCCACACACACACACAAATGAAGCTGTTTATAGTGCCTGAAACTCCTCATAAATACGGCAGGAGGCCTGGAGGAATTTCCTGGAGCCCTCTGGTACCTTCCAGCCTCTTGTGTTTAGACATGGATGTCCTTGGAAGGGGTTTTTGGCTCCTTTCAGCCATGGAGGGTGTTTGGAAGGATCTTAGAGAAAGTCTGGGTGCTGGAGGTTTGGAGCCCGCTGCCTCTGGATTTCTGGAGCTCAGGTGTTTCCTCCCAGCCTCCCCCTTCCCACTTTTCTGACTCGAGATTCATTTTTAAACCATTTTTCACAACACAGAGACTCCCTTTGGGGCTGGAGCACTGGAAATGGGGAAATCCCTTTTCTCAGTCTGGAGAAGAGAAAGCTTTGGAGTGACCCAATTTCAGCTTCCCAGGGCCTCAGGGCCTGCAAGGAAGATGGAGAGAGATTATTTGCAAGACCCTGGAATGACTTCATACTGAAAGAGAGTAATTCAGATGGGATTTTGGAAGAAATTCCTCCCTGCGAGGGCAGTGATGCCCTGGCACAGGGTGCCCAGAGAAGCTGTGGCTGCCCCTGGATCCCTGGAAGTGCCCAAGGCCAGGCTGGATGGGGCTTGGAGAAACCTGGGACAGTGGGAGGTGTCCCTGCCATGGCAGGGGATGGATGAGATGAACTCCAAGGTCCTTTCCTACCCAAACCATTCCATGATTCTGATTCTATTCCATAAAATCAGAGCCTGCCTTTGGGATTTCTCATCTCAGGAAGATTGAGACTCCAGTGTTAAACCACGGAAAAACTGAGGTTGGAAGGGACTCCTGAAGATCTCCTGGGCCATCAGAGCCAGACCAGCTTTGATGCTGCACGAGGTTGCTCAACTCCATCCAATTCCTTGCAGGCAGGCATCATCCTGGAAAACCTCCTGCTGGAGCTGGCAGGGATCAGCTTCTTCCTGGCAGAGGGGTGAGCACTTCGAGCATCCCAGAAAAAGCCAGAGGGTTTCCTCAGCCCTCCCTGGAGCCATCTCCTGGCTGGCTTGGAGGCAGCTCAGCAGAGGGATGCAGTGGGATGAACATTCCAAAGGGTAACACTCATAACACCTTGCCCTGCTGGAGAGGAGGAGAAAAAAAATTAATTATTAATGAAAAGCAAAGACCAAGTGGCAGTGAGACCATCCAAAAGCAAGGCAGATCCGAAGGGATGGCAATTCCCTGTTTGTCTGCTGGCCAACTCTGACCCTCAGGATTTCAATCACCAACCTCAGCGCCTGGAGGTGGCAGGAAAGGCTTAAATTGTTCCACGTAGAGTTGCAGCTCAGAGGGAAGAAAAATGGATTTATTTTTCCTGATGGGAATGGGGTCATGGTGATTTCTCGTCTCTGGAATCCTCTCCATGGACACGCTACAGGGGGAAGTGTGGGCTCTGCTTGGGCTTTCAGAGAATCTGCTTTGAAACTTTCCAAAATGTCCCTGGGAGTAAGAAAAATATTCCCATTCCAGAGGGAGAGAGAGGAGAAGGAAAGTCCATGGTCAACTGGAATAAACGCAGCATTGCTGGGATTAAAGGGAGAGGAGAGGCAGGGAGAGCCATCATTTTTCATGGGGGAAGAAAAGAACTCAACTTTCAAAGGAATGGGTTTGCCAGAGCTCAGAGCAGCCTGGTCACTTTTATTATTCTAAGCAGTTTGGGTTAGAAGTGATCTCAGATTTATTCCACCCTGTGGGTTTGGATTCTGGGCTGATATCTGAGCACCTCTGAAACATGGGAAAAACCACGGGATGGAGCCTCTATCCATGTGCAGAGCAGTTGGAGCAGTTGCTGAAGTGTCTGGGACCTCAAAAAGATGGGAGAAGTGACATCCCCACCCACCACACCTTTTCCCTCACCCCTGCCTCTCTACCCAGGCTTGAGGAGGACGTTCCTGTGCTAAAAATATTTGTTTTAAATTCACCCAGGTCAAGGAAGCTTTTGTCTCTTTCCCAGACGTGTGTGATGGCTCCAGTTTGGTGATGAGGGAAAGAAGCCACTGGGTTATTTTGGAGTGGGGATAGGAGGGAATAAACAGCCATAAAAAGAGTTACAGGGTCAGAGATGGGATGTGGGGTTGATATTGCTCATGGATTTCATCTCTTCAGCCTCCTCTGTCCATCCTCATCACCCTGGTGAGGGAGCCAGGAGATCAGTGAATCCCAGACCCTGCTTGGAACCAGGCTCAGCCCATCCTCCTGGAAAATGCCTGGCAAAACCAGTATAAAATCAGTTTTCTCTTATTGCCAGCAAAAGAGAAACCTTCTTCATAGCCAGAATTAAGGCAAGATTAAAAGGGACAATAAAAAGCTGTTAGTCTTGAAATTATAACAGGGTCTGATTAAATGTCTTTATTAAAATCCCATTTAACCTGTGCAGGTAACAGGAGGGAAACTTCTGTGTGCAGAAATCTGATTTGCCTCTCTTAAGCTGAGCTTGGCATTGATCTTACCCTCTGCAAGGACCTAATTAAATCGACATATGCATATATTTATATTAAAAAAAAAAAACATAGAAAATTTCCTGTTTTTCTAGGCATTGAAGCTTGCGCGAAAAGTATCAGCACATGAGGGTTTTTATTATTATTAAAGACATTTCTAGGCCTGACTTAGACTCTGATGCTGATCTTTACAAACATATTCCCATTCCATTTTACTCACATTGTTCAGTGTTCATTGGTTTTGTTTTTAGCAAGTTTAGTAATCATTAAATGACCAAAAGAAGAAATTTCCGATGAAAAATAGTAATTTTTCATAGTGATCATATCATTAATCTGAGCCCTCATAAGGACCAAGGCATCAGAGAGGTTTTTTTTAACTTGCCAAGAAAGTGGGGATGGTGGACTCTGAAGAAGTTGGAGAATTTTAGTTCTCATAAAAAAGTTGGAGAAATTCGTTTTTTCGGAGAAGCTGGAGATGATGATTGATCCAACACACCTGAACTCACCTCCATCCAGCTGAAATTCTGTCAGGAGCGGGTTTTCCCTTGGCTTGTGTCCTGTAGGGGAGGTTTTCCTGAAAATAAGAACTTCCCTGATGTCTGCACAAGTCCCCAGCCAGCTCGTGCCATCACCTGGGATGATTGACACCTGTCACTCAGAAAAGCAGGGGCTCCTTGTTTTGGGATCAAGCCAAGAATTAAGGACAGCTTGGAGGGAAGAGGAGTGGAGAAGGATGCTCTTTAAAATCAGTCAGGCAGAGCTAAGCCAGGTTTATCTGCTGGAACATCTCACGGGATGGGGCTGGAGAGGAGCTGGGGCGTCTCCCCGTGAGGCAGAGCTGGATTTTACACCCCCTACATCCAAAAACGCCGTGAAATGAGGAAAAACGGGACAACACCATCCATGTGCTTCTCATGGCCCTGACTCCAAGCTGTGAAGTCAGTGAGAACTCTCCCTGGAGCTTGGGGAGGCCGGGGAGGCCCCTCTGGCCGTGCTGTGGTCAGGGCGATGCTCAGGCCCTGCCTTGACCCCGCTGCAAACTCTGCACTGGCCGTGCTGAGGGGAAGGAGAACTCCCAAGGGGGTCTGGTGCCTTGTCCCAGCCACCTAGAAACAGAGACTGGACAGGAGTAAGGGAATAAAGGCAGGGATTTATTTGAAGGCCTTCAAGGCTCACCCTGGGGAGCCAGAGGCTGCTTCCATAAAATGCACCCCGAGATGGACCCCGAGTCACGAGTTCTTGACACTGATATAGGCTTGGTTCATTTGTATATCAGCATAAATTCACCAATTAAAACTTCAGCTCTCTTCAATTTCTCCACCTCTTTCATGGTCCCAGTTTACACCTTTTGGGCCTAGGCCAGCCCGAGTGTCCTTGAACAGCTCAGAGAGGCTTTGTTGTGTCTGTCTGGCCTAAGAGAGCAGCTCACGAGCTACAAGGAACTTCAGAGTTACACACTGGGCAGTACAGGATTTGAAAAATATAGAAATTAAAACCTAAGGCATCAGGTCCTCAAAGTGTCTGTCACTGCAGGTACCACCCCCTCCAGAAACTGGGTTTGTTCCACCTCCCAACACCTTGCACACAAACCTTTGGGTCTGTACCCTCTGCGACAATGTACAACCCAAATCTCGTGCCAATATTCACATTCAAATGAGACAAATGGATAACGTGCACAGCCAGTCATTATTAAGGCTCCATCCTTTTCTTTCACAAAGAGCCCTCGGCAGTTTAGGAACAGAAAAAGTCAGCTGGGTTAAAATTAAAATAAAAATAGAGCTTTAGGTATTCTTAGGCTCTTGCTTTGGGTGATATAAAATGCTGTAACCTGAAACAGGAAAATTAAATTCCCTCTGAGGAGTGGTCTTGCTCCTGTTCACATATAGCATGTGGTAAAGTGTTCTTCGAGTTACTAAAATCGATTGCACAACAAGATCAGTGAGAGATATCCCACACAAACTGTAATCATCTACATAATTACAGAGAGCGTTTTGTATCCAGAGCATTTTGTGTCTCAGTGACAGACAGAAGATTGAGTATTTCATCCCAACTGAGCTACAGAAATTATCCACAACTCCCTTTGCATTGGCACTTCTCTGCACACAAGAAACTTGCAATATCCCATCTAATTCTTGCAAGCATAGCTCATACCAGTTATACACTGGTAAGTACAGAAAATTTTCAGAAAACCATTTTTTCCAAATGTGAGGAATACAAGACCAAAGCATATGTAGAATTCAGCATTGTTTTCTGGGAGGGGGTGGTCACTGACAGTGTCAGGCAGTGACAGGCCAGGGATGCTGCTCTCCTGAGGGTGGGATCATCCAAACCCTTCTCATGGATCTGATCCTGCTCCAGCTCACACCAGCAGCAGGGAGCAGGGGCAGGATTAGCCCAGGATGCACTTTGCAATTTGCTTTTTGCCTGAAAAACCCAACAGCTCCGTGTTTTGTGAGCTGGAGCGCTGAAAATAAAAAATCCCAAACATAAAAGCTTCGAAATCAAAGGTTTCCTGTTATAAATAATCTCGTATCCCTCAGGCACTGAAGGGGAAAATATAGCCAAGATTAGATTAAAAGATTTTGGGGGCTTGCTGTGGTTATTTTTTAGTTTAGGAAAAAAAGAAGAAACCCATCTAAAAATAACTGTGGGTGGTGGGAGGTTGAGGTAAATGTTTGTTTGCTGTTGTTTCGGAATATGTTGGTCAGGGTGGAGTGTCAGTTTGTCTGTCTGGCAGAGGCGTTCTGCATCCGTGTGTCTGCACCTCCAGGGATCCCAGATCTCCTGCTAGAGGAGCTGCTTTCTCCAGAATGAAATTTTCACACTCTCAAACACGCAGCAAAAAGTTGTGGGATTTGATCCCTTGAAAAACCAGTTGCAAACCACGGGGAACTTTAAACCAGAGCTGAGAGCCAGAAGTGCTCAAGGGCTTTTAGATATAAATATGCTGATTTTTATTGAAAATCTGTAATTCTTTTCCCAGTGGCAGCAAAGAGGACAGTGGATTTTTAGACTTCTTTGTGCTCTCAGTACCCAAAACATCCTTAAGGCAATGTTTTTTTAGTTGGAATTACGACGTGTAAAAAAAGATTATTTTTGTTTTAGAACCACAGCCTGAACATTTAATTTGAAATTTCCAGCTTCTAAGAAATAATGAGTAATTGTTCCTTACGACCTTAATCCGCCACTCATAATTAAATGTTTATCAAATCTTCTCTTTTTCCAAGTTATAATTCAGGATTTACTCCAAGTGTAAAAAAAGCTGAGCGACATTGAAAATTGTCTGCTACTTCTTTCTTTTATTAATACAGTTGAATTTTCCTTTAATCCACTATAGAAGATGTTAGTTCTGGGAATTTATTTGCTACCAGGAAAATCAGCACCTTGCTAATGTGTTTTCTTTAATAAATATGAATTAAAATGCCTGCTGCTTGAACACGTCTCTTTCCCATCCTCTATAAACACTCCACGGATGAAGGCAGGTGCAGCCTGAGTTGGGAAAAGTGGATCCCGGGAAGGATGGGAGAATGGTTCTGACCCTTCTGCTGCTGGCACAGAGGGAAGAATTTGGACAATAAATGAGATAAACACATCCCCTGCCCCAAGGCTGAGCTGTACCAGCAGCTGGGATGGTTTGATGAGGTTGGATTAATTAAAAGGGCTGATTAAACCCATCCCTGCTATAAATAGGGGCAAAGAGCTTTGCCTTTTCCACCTTGACCACTTGGAGAGATCCTTGGTTCACAAACGCCCTCCTGCCTGGTCCCCATGCAGCCACCAAGCCAAATATTCCTGACAGACTCCAGAGGAGGAAGAACTGCACTCAGGCCAGTATTTCCCAGACTCTCAGGGCTTTTCATGGTGATCAAATTCCTGCATCCATTGCCTCCGTGTAGGTTTGCAATTTGAAGGCACAAGAAGCTGAGATTTTTGCCATCAAAGGGTGGCTGTGACTGGCAGGGATTTTCCTTCCCTTGGCTTAATGGAAATGAATCCAGCAGTGCAGACATCAGCAGGAACAAGTGTCTTTCCATTTTTTCTGGACAACCTCCAAAATGTTTGGGTAGGATTCCGTTTCTGTTCCATTTCCAGGTTTTACAGCATTGTAGATAATAGAAAGTTAAATAAACTCGACTGGCTCCTTTGCTCTGCACGTCTTTGTGGCTCCCATTTCCACAAAAATCAAGGCAAAAAACACACGTGTAGGGCCAGAGCCTCGTTTCGTATCAAATTTGCTCGCAGCTAATTGAATTGCAGGGAACGTCTGGGAATTCTGCAAAAGGAATTTCTGGGCAGAGTTACCTGAGCATGTCTTGAGCGAAATTTCCAGTGGGTGTAAAACCCAGCACATGTGCTCAGAGGATTATTTACCCTTTCCTGTTTGCTTTTCTTTTTTTAAAGTTCCCAAACACAGAAGGAAGGCAGCTTGAAGCAATTTTTGCAAGCTCTTCACTGGTGAAAATTTAAAAATAATAAGGGCATGTGCCAGTTGGTTGGACTGAATTTCCTTGTGGTACTCAATCCAAAGAAAGAAATTCTTGGTAAAATGATCTGGTGCAAATTTGTTTAGATCTTGCACATTTAACCCACAGCCAGCCAGGTTAGGCTGTGATTCTTTACGGCACAGCTGCAAGAGCAAGATATTAATAAAAGTATTCATAGTTAGAATAATAATAATTCTCAGCAAACCGTGTGATACTGGAATATTGGAGCACACAGAGTGAAAATGCAGTTGTGTTCCTGTGAAAAATCCATAGGCACACATATGGTTTCATAATACATCCTAGATTGCAAAGAACAAATGGAATTTAGGAATGATTTGGTTTACAGTTCCCTTAAGTAACATTATCTTGTTAAAGACATTAACCTCAGGCCTTTGCTGTTATATATTTGCTTTTATTGTTTTCATCCTGGGGAGCAACCTGTAGGAGAGACACTCAACAGGAAAAGAAGGTTCAGAGGGCATCAAAACATTGATTTTCAAGATGGCTGAGCAGCTGTCTTGGGAGCACAGCACAATTATGAAAAACAGACATCTCTCCTCAGCCTCCCTGATTATTAAGGATCTTCCCACCCCTTCCCAGCACTAATAACTGGGGGAAGATTTACCTTGGCATCCTCGGGTTTCCTCCACGGGCTGTGCTACTCCCACTGAGCAGAGTTTAACGGGATGAAATAAATTCTCTGGTGAGCTGCGTCCAGCTAAGTCCTGGCAGAAGGAGAGAAAATGGGTCAAAGAGCCTCTCCCAAAAGGATTGCCCCCCAGCTGTAGTGATCCACGTGGGATTTGTTCTTTCTAGTCCCCCTCGGGGCTTTCATCCCACCTTTTTTCTGTGGGTTTCTGGGTTAAGTGTGCTCAAATCTGACAATAGACTTCAGGAATCACATTTCCATTTCGGTTGCCGGACAAGCCCCTTTTAAAAACCCTCTGCACGTGCTCTGCAGGACTGCTCCCATTCCATGAAACAGGTGCTCTTCCTTGGTTTCCCTTTTCCCTGCTGAAGGAGAAAGGAGCTTTTTAAATGCCTTTAGCAACCCCTCCTTGGGCTGTCTGGGGACAAATTATTTCCCACCACAAGCTGTGCTGTTTCCAGAGCGTTTTCCACAGCTTCTCACCTGCTTTAAATGAGCCGAGGGTGGGGAAATCTCTGCGCTCCCAATTGCATCATCCCCTCAGGCTCGGCTTTGCGGATGCTCTGAGCAGAGAGGTTTTAAACTGGGCTCGGTTCAATGTCCCCACAAGCTCAAATCCCTGCGGGCTCCTCAGTTCCCTCCCCCGAGTGCCCTGACCAAGGTGCAGAACCATGCTCGGAGGTGGGCACAGCTGGTATCTCACCAAGGAGGGAGGAGCTGCTCCCGGAGCCCTCCTCCTCCAGGAAAAACCAGGAAAACAGAGGTGAGGCCAAAATAGACGAAGGCATGAGAATGGGATAACGTGGGGAAAACCCAGCTGCTCCCAAGGGAAGGACAAACCCAAAACAAGGCAAAGCACAGGCGTTCTTCGAGTTCCAGCGCTCCACCAGGGCTCCAAGTTCCATGACTGCTTTCCCAAATAAAATTGCTTCCTCTGGAAAGTCCTCGTTACACAGCTGCCCCAGACGCAACGGCTTTCAAGCTCTTGCCTCAAGGATTCCAAGCTGGGACAGCTTTTTTTGTGGAGTCCCAGCTTCAAAGGTCATTTTGGGTTTGTGATGGGGGTTTTTTTCCATTTGCAGTCGTCCTCTCCCAGTTAAGGCAAAGACTCCATCCAGTGACATCCCTCCAGGAGGTCACAGGAGTTCACAGGAGCAAGCAGGGCTCTTCAAATCTCTACCAGCTCTCCTCTCAGGCTCCTTGCAAACTCGAGCACCAACCTCTTTAATCAGTTACAGATGAAGGGTTATTTCTTTCCCATGACCACAAGAGATAGAGACTGATAAAAAAAAGAAAAATAAAAGCTGAAACTGTGGGTTCTGGAAGAGAAGGAAGCAGCTGAGATGTCCTGTCAAGTGGTGTTGCTGTTGCTGCCTCTGCTGGATGAGGGTTTGGGGCTCTTTGCTGTTCCCCAAGGATGCAATTAGGATGGGTCCCCGTTCCTGGAGTTTCCTGGAGGCCAGCAGCTGTCCGAGGGCTTTTCCTTTTGTCCTCTCAACAGGCTGAGAATTGGGAGTTTGCAGCTTTTCCTTACTGCCACGACACTCTGCTGCAGAGAGAAAATGAACAAATCCTGTGGCAAACGACGAGGGGGAAAAAAATCAGTATTTATTCTGCATTAATTCTGAATGAAGATGTGTTTCCTAAGGCAGAGAGGAATAATTGCATTGTTAGATGCCAGCGCTGTGTTTAAAAGATCCATCCACAGTATTTAACCACACGCTGCCTTTTAAAAACATGGAATTGTGGTTTTGTGAGTGCTGTTTCCACCTTACAATGGAATCCAAAGATCCAGGAATGCTGCATTTGATCGTATGAAGTCATCGAAATCCCTTTCCCCCCCACTTATCCAGCATGCTCTGATGCCTTTTTTCCAGCCTGCTTAGAATGAAACCGTAGGGTTGTGTTGTTGGATGCTGACGGGTGGAAAATTGGTTGTTTAAATTCCAGGAAATGTCTGATTTTTCAAACTCCAACGGGTTTGTAATTAAGGAAGAATCCAGCTGTCAGCCAGGGGAGGAATTATGAAATGTTAAAATCACTGGGGGGGATGGAGAACAATTAACATTCTCAGCCGTCGGGTCGTGGCTGTGGTCTCCAAGTGCGGGCTCTGTACCTTGCACACGCTCGTGGCCCGTTCCTCTGAGGGCTCCTGTGGGATTTGGACGTGACCAGAGAACATTTTATTACTTCAGCTCTTCTGGGGTCAGGAAAAAGTCGTGGAGTGCTGGAGTTTCTTCTCCTTGAAGTCCCCAGTCGAGGGTTCGGAGCCAAGTGAGTCAGGTGATGAGCTTCAGCCCAGCTCCGCTGGCTCCGGTGGCTCCAGGGGGAAGTGCAGCCGCTGAGGACCTGACACAGCGGCCTTGGTGGGAGTGGGGTGGTGGAAAAGCAGTTCAAGATCTCCCATCAGCTCAGGCAGAGCTGAGTGCTGTGGTCCAAAGGCTTAGGAACCAGAGCCAGGCTGGGCTCTGGCTGCTGTTGTGCTGGGAGGAGGAGCTGGAGGAGGAAGGCGAAGGCAGAGAGGCAGAGCCATGAAGTTGTGGTGGGGTTGGCATGAACAAAACATCTGTCACTGCTCAGCTGGAGCTGGCCCAGCCTCGTGGCTGTGCACAGCCTCTGGTGGGACCATCTGGGCAAGGGGAGATCCTCTGCTATGAGCACCTGAATTTGGGTCACAGCGCCTGGGTCCGTGCTCAGTCCATGGAAACCGGGGGAAGACACGGAACCGTGGGGTGTGATGTTTTTCACCCTCACAGAGTCCATAGAGTTCTTTGTGGCGAGCTTTGGATCTTGAGAAGTTCTGTGCCAGGGTCAGGAAAGATGAGAGACGCCTGCGAGTTGGTGTTCAGGTTGTTTATTTTNGAGTCCTGAGTCTGCCTGGTGGGGTTCCAAACCCCCCTGGACGGACAGAGGGACACTCTGGGCTGCCACAGTGGGGCTCAATCCAAAGGCAGCCGACCTACCCAGCAGGACTCTGTAAGAAGCAGTTTGGGGAGGTGTTATCTCAGTCAACATCCAGCTTGGATCTCTAACAGCCCAGCAATCAGCCTGAGCTTATTGGCACATTTGGAGCTGTGGTTTATTTTAATCTGTCTTTGCATTTGTCCAATTTTGTGTTATCTATTATTCTCTGGCACTCCTGTGTTGTGCCCACACGTCTCGAGTGGGAAGCCAGCCTTGAGCGATACAAGTCACACTCATCTCCTGTCAGCTTTAAAAGGCACTGGCTGGAGGACAAAGTAGCTTGGAAGAAGTTTTGATGTCATCTGGAAAGTTAAAAAAAATCCCAGAATGTGTTATAATTATAGAGATAATGCTGGACTCGGGGAGGTGGAGGAGAAGCATCCAAAAGGTGACCTGGAGGGGGTGAGTTTGGAAATACAGAGAGCACGGAGTGTTAGGAACGATGGTTGTTCCCTGGGACAGCGAGGAATCCATGGACAGGCTGGGAAAGGGGAGAGAGTCCCGTGAATTCTGCTCTGCTGCCCAAGTTGGATGGGAGTTACAGGGAAGCTCAAGCCAGCAAGCTGGATCCAAGCACCCCCAGCCAGATCCAAGTTTCATCTGCCTGATTTTCCTTGTGTTTACATGGGAACGCCTTGGCCGGTGTCAGCGCTGCTTGAGATGTTACAAAATCAGGGGAAATGGGATCAAATTTGGCCCAAACTGATGCGGAGAGGGTCAATCCTACAACAGCGGGTTAGGAACTCACAGGTGAGCCCCCAGTCATGTTCCCTCCTGCTGGTCCTGAGGTGCTGGACCCCAGGGCCTCCACTCATTCCTACTGTCCCTCGAGGATGCCCCACGGGAGGCCTGAACCTACAAAGGCTGTGCTGGGTTCCCCTCATTGCTCTGTTCAGTTCATCCAGGTGGAACCCCGAGATGGGTTTGCTTTTCCACTCCAAGCCAAGCCAAGAGGTGAATTTTGGATGCTCGGATTTGACCCTTCCAGAAAACACAGGGTGAGCTGAGAACTTGGGCTCTGAACCTGGCTGTGAGCCTTGGCTCAGATCTGCTGATACCGGTCCTATCTCTCGTTTGGGGATGACATAAATATTTAGGAGCGCTCAGCTGGGTGTTTTTGTAAGGAATATGGATAGTTTGGGATAAGAAGATGAGTCAGGATTCTGAGAGAGTGCCTGGCTGTTACTGGAACACAGAAAAGCAGCTACATTGTGCCTATGTTAAGGAATAAGACGAATAATTATTGAAGGATGAAAAGCCATATTTCTTCAGAAAGAGAAAATGTTAAGAGCTCTGTGACTGTCTCCTTTCCAAAATGAAGACTTTCACAGGAAAGGACTGATAAAGCAACCAACAAAAACCCCTCAAGAAACAGAAAGTTTCTCCCACGTGCAGGGCCAGGAAATAAAATTGCCACTATTTGCTCATGAGATAGAGATGTTTTGGTAGAGAAGAGATAAAGGTGTGAATTGAGAAAATACTTTTGTGGCCAAGACTTGATGAGTATCTTGAATTGGGACTGTTTCAAGCTGGAGAAGAGGTTTTGGGGTGACCTAATTGCAGCATTTCAGTACCTGGAGAGAGCCATGGAAAGAAACTGTTTATAAGGCATTGGAGTGAGGACAAGAAGGAATGGTTTCCCACTGCCAGAGGGCAGGGCTGGATGGGATATTGGGAAGGAATTGTTCTCTGTGAGGGTGGGCAGGCCCTGGCACAGATTCCCAGAGAAACTGTGGCTGCCCCTGGATCCCTGGAAGTGTCCAAGGCCAGGCTGGACGGGGCTTGGAGCAGCCTGGGACAGTGGAAGGTGTCCCTGCCATGGCAGGGGAGCTGGAACGAGATGAGCTTTAAAATCCCTTCCAACCCAAACCATTCCATGATTTTATGATTTGTTTTCTAACCTTTAACCGCTCTAATTTTTGACCCTGTAGAAGTCGTGAGCATCAATGAATTTCATAGGATACAGAAAATGCACGGGGAACAAAACCTTGGGCATTTCCTAAAGGAAGTGAATGCAGAGGCTGCCGTGGGTGAGCTGGGCACCAAGTGACCACAGGTACCTGCTGCTGTAAAGGACAGCTGGACTTTAAATCCTGTTCATAATTAATCATCTGTGTCAACCTGTCCCTTAGGGCAGCAGCAAACCCAACCCATCAAAATAAAGTTTGAAAATAAAACACCCTCCTCCCCCTTCCAACGGAGCCACCCTCAGCCCAGCCCGCTGGATTCCCGAGCCTGGAGCGGGACTGAAAGCAGGGAGATGACATTACACACAGCCTGTCAGCTCACAAATCCAGAGCCCAGGCAGAGCAAGACAGCTTTTCTTGTAACAGGTGGAAAAATGTTTTGGAAGCAAAGCTTTCGGAAGAATTACAAGCACGGAAGACGATGATTTTCTTTGCTCTTTGTCAACCGTGTTTCCGATGAGTCCTGCGGTGCTGGCTCATCCTCCGGGATGGGATGTGGGATAAACAGGCAGTTTTCAGGCTGATGGAGCCTTCCTCATCCCCAGCCAGGGAAATACAGGATATAAAACACGGGAGAGCAGTTCTGGAATGGGTGGAAGTTGGAGAGGCTCCACGGCATTGGTGGGGCTGGTTTATCCAAACTGAGAAATCCGGGCTGGAATAGAGGATATTTTTCTGCCTTGCTCTTGGAGGGGTGGGAAAAGGGAAAAAAGGAGTCATAATGAGGATGGGATTGTCATGGCTTTGAACAACGGCCTTGGAAATTCCTCTTCTGGCGGCTCATGGGGAATGTTACTCCTCAGGGGAGATGGATCCCTTTGGAGTGTTTCCCACTCAGGATATTCCATGATTCCAAACCCATGGGTGGCTCGCAGGTGCTCCCTGGCACAATTCTGGGTGGCTTTGACCAATCATCATGAAGAAAAGAATGTGAAGTAAAAGGCTATGACACTGATTTAGCTCCCTGAGGTCAGTAATTACCAGGGGTTTGATGTAGGCTGCATTGTGGGGAGATATCCGTGATTAATCCCTGGAATTCGCCGCCACAAGACACCGCTGAGGCCGGAGGAGTTCCTGATTTCAAACCCTCGTGTGAGCACGGTTGTGTTTGATTTGATTAGCTTGGGAAGAGCTCAAAGCCGCAGCAGCTTGGATGAAATCAAAGCCTACATGTTTTGGGGCAGGGCTGGAACCTGAGCCAAGGGCTGTAGGGAAGGCAGGGAGGGTTTCGACAGGTTCTTCCATAACTTCCCAAACTGGGGCTCCTCCTTGGAAGTGCGATACCAGACAGCAGGAAAAACCCCTTCAGTCCAACTGAGGAACTATCTAGGAACGTGTAGACCTAAATTCCTCAGTTCAGGAGGTAGAAAGATCTTCCCTGCTCCGTAACTTCCCAAGGAAAACCCGGGGATATTTGCTTTTGCTCATCCCAGCCTCCCCCCATCAGCAGATCCGTGCCGTGCCCTCCAACTTGAACTTGACCACGAGTCACCAGGAGGCTTTGATGGATGGACAGAGAGTCCTCGCGTGTCTCCTCAAGCCGGTTCCCTTCAACAGGTGTTTGCTGTGTCTGAGGTTCCTCTGTTTATAGAATCCTTGTTCCATTTGGAAGGATGAAAAATATCACTCGCTTTTATTGTAAACAGCCCTCGCTTCTCTTAAACACTGGAAGGGAAGGTTACGAGATCAGTCACGGGCTTCTCCCCCCGCCCCACCAGCACCACCTCGCTCTGCTCGTGCTCAGAAAATGCAGCAGGGCCAAACCTGCCCTGGTGCTGGGGCTGGAGCGTGGTGTGGATGTGGGGAAAAGGGGGAAATCCCAGGGTCCAGCCCTGCGTGGGACCCCCTGCCCTGTTTGCTACGTGGGGGGTCCCTGGAGCTGCCCAGTGCTGGATATCAGTTTTCAAACAAAAGCTTGGATGCGTGTCCAGGTTTTATCTTCTGTTTGCTGCCAACAAGTCTCGTTTGGATTTCTTTTCCCTTTATTTTCTTTCTTCTTTTCTTGTTTTTTTTTTTTTTCTTTCCCCGTTTTTTTTATTTTTTCCTTGACTGAAAGCTCCATCACGGAAAGCCAGTCTTTTATAACGACAGCAGCAGAGCCAGGGATCTGTGTCAAAGGGCTGAGAAAGCACAGCGAGGGCTGAGCTTGTGTAAGGTGGGTTTGGAGAAGAGGTGGGAAGGATGGGATGGGTTTGGGATGTAAAAACATCCCAAAAACATTCTGGAAGCAGAACTGGGTGGCTTTGCTGGGGTCCCAGTGACCCCAAGGTGGACAGAGCTCCCCAGGACTTTCTGCTGGGTGCTGGCACATGGATGGAAGGAGTTTCCCACACCAAGGGTCAGAAAACACTGGCCCAGGCTGCCCAGAGAGGTGGTGGATGCCCCATTCCTGGCAAAATTCAAGGTCAGCTTGAACGGGCAGCAACCTGATCTAGCTGAAGATGCCCCTGCATGAAGGTTGGACTTTTAAAAGTCCCTTCCAACCCAAACTAGTCTGATTTTGTGGCCATCAACACCAGGACAGCCGGGCCCAGGGCTCAGGTTTCCCCCGAGGATGTTGATAGATGAGCTCTGTGCAAAGTGCTCCAGCTCCAAAGGGGCACGAGCATCTTGACAGGGGCTCTAACACGAGGCATGTGTGTGTGAGCCGAGGCAGGAATCGTCAGGGCCTGGAACGCAGCTTTATTTAGGATGCGGAGTCAGAGCAAATTCCACCCTTGCCCTGGGAAGAGGGGAAAGCAGGTGGTTTTTTCCATAAACTGTCCTTAGCCCTGAAGTTAAGGGCCATCAATTAAACCAGGGGAGGGGAATAGCAGATGTTGCTCTGGGAATCCGCCTGCGTGGAGGTGAAAACTGCAGGTTTTTTTCCTTTTAAAATCCAAATCCAAAGAAATGTCCGTATCTTTTTCCTCTCTGGCTGACAGCTCACTCGGTTTTGGGGACCACACCTTTCCATCCTCCTGCCTGGACCAGCTCATCCCAGCACAGGGATGGGCAGGATGCAGGAACCCCACAGCCCCTGCTTCCCTCTGGGTCTGGGCTTTGCCATCCTGGAGCAAGCTACAAGGGATTTGTCGCAGTTTTTTGGCTGAAAGAAACCCCAAATATTCTTGATGAGATCTAATTCTTCCGTTTTTTCCCCTAAAATCCCAGGATTTCTCTCCTGTGAATCCCTGGTGAGGACGCACTGGCAGCCTGGCACCCAGAACCACCCGGGGACATCCCACTGCTGCTGCTCCCAGAGATGGAGAGGGGAAAAGGATGTCCCTGGTGGGAGAATTCCCCTGCCCATGGCAGGAGCTTGGAATGGGATGATGTTTACGGCCCCTTCCAACCCATTCTGTGATTCTGTGATCTCCAGCCAGTCCTTTGGACCTTATTTCCAGGCGCTTTTCCAGGTAGATTTGCCTCATTCCCGTGTGCTTCAACTCGCAGATCCTCCAAAGCAGGCAGGAGGGAAAAAAAAAAACACGAAAATAAAGAGGAAAAAGGAAAAAGAAAAAGAAAAAAAGAAAACCAAAAGCCCTGGGGCTAAATTGAAGCCATTAGTAGCCTCGAACTGATGACAGGGCAATAAATTACTAATTAACCTTCGGGGCGAGTTCAACACCTTGGGGATAAGTGTGAAAACACGGAGTAATAAGCCCTGACACAGCCAGGCAGCGGCGGCTCCCGCAGGGCCGGGCCGGGCAGCGCTGCCTCGGTTTTTTCGGGAATTCTGCACGGATTAGGGCGACCAGAGGGGCAGCGGGGCTGGGACCTCGGACCTCGCCTGGCCTCAGCCCTGAAAAAAAAACCCCAACAGCGTTTCTGCCTTGTTTTTGCAAAGCTGCGTCTTCCTCGGGTGTCTGGTTTAGTGCAGCCAGGCTTAAAAAAAAATTACATATATTTATGTAAATATATGTGATGATCACATAATGCGAAGGATTTTTTTATACTTTTAATATGGATATCTGACTGTGATTCCAGAAGCAGGAGAGGATCATAATTACCCCGACCTGAGCCCAGTCCCTGCAGGTTTCCTGTGGTGGTTTGAATTTTATTCTGCAGCAAGGAGAGGGAAACGCAATCCTGACCACCCACGGAGCGCGTGGAGCTCTTGGAAATGTGACCGTGGTGGGGACGGGGAGCTGTGATTGCAGGGGGCTGTGGCAGCAAGGAATCCCCGGCTCTGTCCTGGGTGATGATGAAGAGGCGACACACGCTCGAGGCAGTGAAGGGCAAAGCTCTTCCCACATCAGAAAAAACCCAAAGCAGCCAAGCTTTCAGCTTGCTTGCCTTAAAGAGGAGCCCAAACCCACCCCAATTTGCGCAACCAATTCTCTGAGACCCCCCCAACTTCTCTTTTTAATTCTTTTTAATTCCCCTCCTCCTGGGGCGAGCATTTGCAAGGTTCATTCTTTGGTATCTTGCTGCTGATCAAGCAGGGGGCTGTGCCAAGAGTGTTGCATCGAGGTCTTTTCAGCTGTAATGGTGTGTGACAGCTCTGAGAGCAGATATGGCTCAGCTAATCATATTTTAATAGCCCTACCTTGTAGGAAAGGACTGGCTCAGAGTGTACCCAGTAATATTTTAATTTCTGAGCTCTGATGAGCATAATTTTGAGCAGGTATTCAGTTTCTGCGTGTTCTCAATCGTGCTCGCAGATGTTCGATGCCAACGGGCCCCGAGGAGCAACTGCACAAATATAATATTTAATACCCGATGTCAGTTTGGGTGTTCCACTCAATTTCCTGGAGGGATCTTTAAATTCATCTTATTTAGCTTGAGTACCCAATCAGTTCCATACTCCAGCTCTGCAATCCCGCATGACTGAGTTCTCTGATTTCTGGGATGCAAATGTAGAGCAGATGTAAAAGGGGAGTGGAGGGAAGGGGGGATGTTCCTGCGCTTTCTGCAGTGCTGGTTATCAGTGCTGTTGGGATCAGGGAGGGAAAAGCCTGGCAGGATTTGCAACAAATGCAGCCCCAGGTGCTTTGGACACTAAACGAGGGTTTGGAGAGGAGTTGGAACAACAAAGGTGTCCCTAACTGTGAGAAATCAGCCTCCTGGAGTGACCAGTTCATGTGGGAATAAATCGTCCAGTCCCATTAGGTGACCCCGAGCTATCGGGCAGGTGGAGAGGGGCACTGAGATTTCAGGGTGCTGATGCTGAAGGTGAGTTTCTGGCTTTCTGGGCAGTGAGATGGGGCAGGGAAGGAGCTGGGATCCTCTGGGCTGTCTCTGAGGCAGCAGGAACTCATTTCTTGCTGGTTCCCCTGGTGCAGCACAGGATGTTCCTCTGCCAGTCTGTGGCCACCAGTTGCCTCTTCACCCATGAGTGACCTCTTTGGTCAGCTCCAGCCTCCATCCACAGAGCTCCTGGCGTTATCCTGGGGCTGCCTGTGCCCTGGGAATCAGCAGCAGCAGGAGAAAACCCCTTTCCACGCTCTGGTTCCCATCTTCTGCCCGCTGCTGTCCCCACACAAACACCCAGCTCTGCTCCAGAGGATCCCCGCGTCAGACCCAACCCAGCTCCCTGCCAAGCCAGTCCACTGGCTCCAAACTGGGGCTGGAGGGATCCCAAAGGAGTGGGAACAGACCGGCCACTGGCCTGGCAGAAGGCAGGGGGGCATAACCCCTGCAGCAGCCCCAAAAACACTCCCAGGGCTGGAAATGCAGCAGCTGCCACTCGCAGCGTTATCCATCACCACGGGCTCTTTGAACACAGCGCAGTTATTTGACCTTTTTCTTTTCTGCTTTAAAAAGAAATACAATAAAAACGCAATTCTGGCTGCTGCTCCTCAAGCACGACTGACCAAGCCATATCTACCATGTATAGCATCAACGAGGGACAGCCATGCACTTCCTCCCATCCTCTGAAGCAATTCCCCTTCCTACAGCTCTCTCCGAGCTGCATTAATCACGGATTTCTTCAGAGCAAACTGGATTAGTCTGCCCTCTCCCCTTTTCCCTGGCGTTCTGCAGCAAGCCTTGGATGCGTGTGAGATCCTGTGCATCTCCCAGCCTCGGTGGGAGATGGGATGCAGAGGAAACAGGAGCTATTTCCACCAGCTCGAGCCTCGCAGCGTTTCCTGCTCCTCCCAGCAGATCAGCCCCGGGTGGTCAGAGCCCCCTGAACGCTCAGGTCAAAAACCCCTCACTTTCTCCGGGCTTCCTGGCCAAAAATAAAAACCTTCTTGCTGAGCGACCCACCCCACTTCTTTGGTTTAAAGGTCTCAGCAGCTTCAAAAGCTGCATCCTGAGCTGTGGGTGTTTGTTCTGGAGTAGCTCAGAAGGTGCTTCAGAACCCAAACAGGTGAATGTTTGTTTCTACCTGCTGGCATCTTCATTTGCTCGGGAGTTTCTCCCTTTCCTTCTTCCCAAATGCATTTGCCAAAGGACTCTTTGGAGACGTGCTCAGTGTTAAGCAGACAAGTGTAATACCATGCATGTATTCATAAAAGGTTAAAAAACCCCCAAATCCTCTGTTTTATCAGAGCTAATCACAGTATTTCTGTCACATAGACAATGTAGATCCTTCATGTCATGTCCTTACAAAAAAAAACCTCCTTAAAATGTTTTCTTTTTCCTCATCTTTCTTTTTATTTTAATGAGAAAACCTCTCGTGTTCTGCCACGTAAGAGTAGATTTCCCTTCATCTGTGGCCATGCTGATTGCAAAGCCTGGGAGATCTTTAATTAAATCGTGTGGGCTTTGTGTATTTCTTTCAGAGAAATGCATCAAAATAGCATTTGCGTCTCGTTACAGCTCCAGCAGCAACATTACCATCTTTGCCTTCTTGTATTACCCATTTTCATCAAAAAATTCACCAGCTCCTGAGTGAAGATCCCTCACTTTGGGGACAAGGGTGGGACTCATTCCGTCCTGCAGGGACATTGGGATTTCTGGGGGGATTAACCCCGCCAAAACTGTCCATGCCCTGTGACTGTGCCACTGTGAGGAGCCATCCCGGAGCAGGCACCTCTTCCTAAAGACAGAATTGACCTTGGACAAACACCAGGAATGGGAGAAAGGGCTGAGGAAAAGGCACCTCCCACCCGTGGTGGCCTGGGACACTTTGTGGGTGCTGTGCTAAGGGCAGGCGTGCTCTGGGTCACTCTCCTTAAGCTGGAGTCAGGACATTCCTGTGCTTTTTTATCCTGGTGAGGAGGCAGCTGAGGTCCCTTCACATCCCTGAGGTTCACGAGAGGTGTGGCTGCAAACTGGGAGAGGACCAGGGATGGATCTCGGTCTGGTGTCCCAGCCCTGGGGCTTCAGGACAGGAATTATGGAAGCTTCGGGACATTCTAAAGCCACACTGGTCACTTGTCCGTGCTCCCTGCTGGACTCCTCCGTGGTGGCCTCCAAAGCCACCTGTGCTGGTAAAGGCACAATAAAGGAAACTCTGACACCTGCTAGGTTGAGCAGAAAGAGGGAAAAGGGAGACTTTATTTACATTTCTCATACTTTATAGGGTTCTCAATTCCACAAGGGATTGGAGGACATGGCACTTCCTCCTCAATCCCACTGGAGAAAAAGGATGCTCATCAAACTTTCTCTTATCACAAAAGGAATGAAAAACAGAAAATACAGTTAAATAAACATTGGCCATTATTTACATGAAAGTGTGTGAAAATTCTCTGACTCCAAGGCTAAAACAGAAGGCTTAGCAAAAAACAGGACAACAGCCACCCTCACAGGTGATGCCTGGGGGTGGAAGGAGGGACACGAGGGACACATCCCTTTTCCCACTGCTGCTTCCACTCCCTGAGGCCGGGGCACCCCTTGCCCCTGGCCCCTCGTGTGGTGTCCCCAATGCCAGGGGACATCCCCGTGCCCTGGCAAGTGCCACGTGGGCACGGCCAGTCTCAGGCCATTTGTTTTTACTACTCGGAGTAAACACCCTGCTGAAATCGTCGAGGTGATTTAGGAGGTGCCAGGTTTTTTCTGGTGGTGATTTTTTTTAATATCTTTTTTTTAGGATTTTCCTTCTTGACACCTTCCACTCCGCCTCTGGAATGTCACTTCAGCTTTCCCCAAGGATTTCCCCAGGGCTGGAATACTCTGTTGAAGCCTGAGCTCTGTGTCTCTCCCCAGGTGCTTTCTCAGACAAAGACAACAAAATCATCCTTCTCTTTTACCCAGCACTGATTTTATGTGCTGAAAATAGAAATATCATTTTAAATGCGCCGCAATCACCTAAATACAGATGAAATCACTTAAATATTTTGAAACTGGCAATCTCATATATTTTAATTACAGACTCCAGTGATATTCTGCTGAAAGCAATTACACTCTAGCTCTTCCCACACACACAGACGGGGAAGTCCTGGGAGTTGTGCTTCCAAATGACTTAAGCATTCAAGGCATCATGGATGTTTTCATTTAAAAATCCATTTTTTTTCAGTGTTTTGCAACAAGGCAAGGGGTTCAGTGCTCTGGACATGGCCTTATTGAATATTTGTGGGGTAATTTAGGTAGGTGAAGGTGGGCGTGTTGATCCCTGAAGCAGAAACACACGAGAACAACTTTCTCCCCCCCCACTTTTTGAATGGCCTCTTGTTTTTGCTGGGAAAATGGCTCGGCCCTGCTTCGTCAGGACTTTTTAAACTCGCCACGGCCAGCAAAGATACTTCTGTTTAAAATCAGAGAAATGCTCCCCTCCAAAGCTCCAAGTGAAGGATATCTGTTTCCCTGGCTGGGACCGGCCAGCGAGCGGGGCTTGCTCAAATGCGGTCGAGACGCTCAGATCCAGTTCGTGCTACTGATACCCCTTGCTCTCCCCTCAAAATTAGCCCAGATGAATGGGGCCTTTTGTCGTGAGGAAAGAAACGGGCAGGAATCACAATCATCTCTTTCTAGCCAGGCTTCTGTAGCGTGGGGTGAGGCGAGGGCTCGGCCCGGTGCTGGAGAAGAAGGAAAAGAGCAATTTCTCCGCGGTTTCCGTGGCGTGCTGGAAGCTGAGGGAGATCTTCTCCCTCTCAGCCCCGAGCTCCTCGGTTAGCACACTCCCCTTGACTCTGCTCCAGCCCTTCAGTGCCGTGGGACTGGGGACCATGAATCGCATCCTTCACGTCCCCTGGTAGCCCTCAGGTGATGGGAGGTGGCCAAACATCTCCTGGCTGGAGAGGTTTTCACGCGCGCTTCCCTTCGCTCCGGGTGAGGAGTTACACTTCTTTCCTGTTATTCTAAAACTAAGTACTTTGCACAGTTGGGAAATATTATTAAGTAATAGTCTGAGTGACGGGCTGTGGTCGGAGTTAATTTCTTCCAGTTCTCCAAGTGTCTAATTACACTTTCTTCAGTGCTAAGTGGACGGATTGTGTCGAGTGTGCAAAGGCCTCTTGTGTGAATTTAAAACAAAACACACAAAAAAAGAGAAAACCCTCGGTTCATCAGTGAAAGTCTGGATTAGGGGCATAACCCAAAAATCTTCTGACAGCTGTTGTGGTTCTGTCTTCCCCCAAGTACCCTTGGAAGAACAAAACCCACCGGGCAGACGGTACCTGGTAAATCAAATCATCTCTTTTATACCATTCTAGTATTTCCCAGCTTAAAGCTGAGCCTGGCTTTAACTTAGACCAAAGACCTTGTTAGGCAAACACGGGCAGCCCCATTTTTAAGGAGTTATTCTCCCCTTCCTTGCAATCCCTGTGATGGGGACGCCGTGCCTGGCTGTCCATTCCTAGTCCGGGGTGCTGCAAAGGGAAGTGGGCTCTGGAAAGGGCTCTGGGCTGATGGGTTTGACCCCAGAGCTGGGGCAGGACAGGAGAACACCCACGGAACCTCCAGCACATCGGCTGACAGCAGTGGTTTGGTCAGACCCCAAATTTGGGGTGTGTTTAGAGAGAGTTTGAGCTCGGTTGATGGAAGAGCAACAGAGCCTTGACATGGGGACACCTCCCAGAAGAAGGACAAACTCGGGAGGAAATTTCCACCTCTTTGCTTTGTGGCCAGTTTAAAAAGCCAAACCCATCCTGCAGATGATTTTTCTGGTTGTGATTTGAAATTCCTTGGGGTGGGGGTGGCAGGGGAGGGAGAAGAGGGGCAGAGCTGCAGGAGGGGCTGTGAGGAAAGCCAGGGACACATCTCCCTTCAGTGCCAAGGGCAAGCTCCAGGAAGCCACCACCAGCTTGGCCATGCTCGTCACATCAACATTAATTTGGGCTGATCACAAGTTTTTTGTCCGTCTTTGAGTCTGGCCATGCTAAAAACAGTAATTTCATGGTTTTCAGATCATTTTTGGTGGCTGTGCTCACAGGTTCCTCAGAGGGATGGACACATCCCGTTTGGATGGTGGCTCTCAGGACCAGACGTGGAATCCTTCGAGGCCAGGCGAGCTCAGGTCGTGATTTATTTTTCTTTCCTGAGGTTTGTGACCGAATCAGACGGGAGAGAGGAAGTGAAGGTTTGTTCTTTCTAAAGATTTATTTCGTTACATCTGCAACAAGTCAAGGGGAGAACGGGGTAGAAAGGCTTTTGGTTTTGGGCCTGGAACAAAGCTCAGGACTTGAGATAAACAAATGGGGGGAAGGAATTATCAAAGAGAGAGCTGGCCACAGACTTTGTTATGAGCTTTTTGTAACAAGCTGAGAAACACTGGGAACTTAACCCAAACTGAAAGTGCACCGGGGCAAAAGAAGAAGCAGATGATTGAGGCACCTCGAGGAAGAAAATGGGGATACTTGACATGGAGAACATCCCAAACTTTGGGTTAGAAGAGCCAGCAGCTTCTCAGGTGTGTGATTGCCCTCTCACTGATTTGATAGCCACGGGCAAGCTCTGCTGGCTCATCCATGAGTGAAGTGGTGATGTTTTCTTAGTTTTTACATCTCTGAGACAAAACACAGGCACTGCTGAGGGCAGGGATTGTGACCCCGTGAGCTTTTCCTGCCAGGTGTGAAGTGTGGCTGTACCCACAGCCAGGAGCTGCGTCTACACACAGGACTTTTCTCAGAGTTGGCTGCAAAAATATCCAGTAATTTTTATTTCCTATTGACAATTGCAAGTAATTAAAAATAAAAATCTGCAGAAAAAAAATGTCGCCCTGTCCAAGTTTCCACTTTGGTGAGTAGGTGTTAGTAACTCCTACCTGGTGTTCAGCAGGGTGTAGGAGCTGAATTATTCCATGTAGGTCATTGGAGGTGGTGAAAAATAACAAAAGTTCTGAGAGAGACAGTGTTTGTTAAAAGAAAAATAATTTATTTCTCTGTAGGGTAAAAAAAAAGGGGGGGGAAATGTTTAAAGTTTCATTTCCACGGTGTAAAATTAACAACAGCAAAAGCCAGCCAAAGGAATAAAACGCATGTTAAGGAAATTTTTAAAAGTTACTCTGAAATGAATGCCAGCTTGCTTTGTCGAGCCCCTGAGTCACCAAAATCCCACAGAACACCTCCTAAAAAGCTTGGGCTCTCCCCAGATCCTTAGGATGACAGTGTGTCCCTCAGGAGCGTGGTGCCCCGGGCTCTGGGAAGGGGAGATAACCCCTCCAGGAGGTGCCACCACAGCTCTGCCAACACCTCCCCGTTACCTGTGCTGAGTGCCCCTTATCTCCCTGATACTCTATCAGCCTGGCCGGGGCAGGGCTCCCAGATAGTCAAGTGGCTCAATTAGCAGTAATTAGCGCAGAGAAACCTGCTCTGGGCTGGGATGGAGCAGCTCCGTGCCTCCTGGGCCCTCCAAGGAGCTATGGGGTTGGGTGGCCCCTGGCCTGGGAGCCAGGGTGGTTTTGGTGCTGTTGGTTCCCTTTTCCTGCTGGGTTTAGGGGCTGGGTTTAGGGGCAAAGCCTGAAAATGGGAAAATGGTGGAGATGATTCCATCCGGGTGGGGAGAGGGCGAGGGGGGCTCCCACCTCCCAAGGGGGCATTGCAGGGCCACTGGGCTTCCCAAAACTGGTCCGTGGCCATAAAGGGAGGTTCCCACCTCCCATGGGTGCATTGCAGAGCCACTGGGCTTCCCAAAACTGGTCCGTGGCCATGAAACACCTTGGTAGGGGCTGCAGCTCCTCCCTGGGATGGGGATTTCTCAGTTTGAGGGGGAATGTGGAGAACTGGAGGATGCGAGTTCCTCTGTTCCAGAGACAACAGGGATTTCCTACAGCACCAAACCCCTCGAGACGCCCCAGTCACCAGCACATCCTGCAGGAGAGGAGGGGAAAACCTCACTCAGGGCGTCCAGGAGATTTCCTGCCCGGCTCCTCTCTCACTTTCCCCAGTTTTTTGCTTCGGATTTGGTTTTTCCTGCACTTTCTAAGCACTCACCCTCGAGCTGAGGGTTGTCCTGTCTGCAGTCCCGGGGGTGTCCCCGCTCCTCCTGCAGGCACAGGGTCAAACCCCCTGTGCACAACATCTCCAAACGAAGGGTTGGCCGTGACAGCCCTCGGTGCTGCTGGCCAGGAACCTGTAAAGCACAAGGGAAATGGTTTTGGTGGCAGAACTACAAATGTTCCACAAAGCACAGCTTGTTTTGGGGCTTTTTAATGTGGTTCTGTGCTGATTTTTGGTCCCCTAATTCACAGCAGAAGCGGCGCAGAGCGCGGCAGAGATTGAGCATGAATCCCCTGCGCCGGGTTAATGGGAACAATTACAGAGGTTTCTTCTTTTTCTGCTGCCAAGCTGTGATATGAAATCATTCTCTGGGTTCCTGTTGCCATGGGAACAATTAGTTTCATGCCGTTTTGGTCTCACACATCAAGGAAGTGATTAACTAAACGAAGGCCAACACTTCATAAACGTATTGTCTCACGCAATAATCGAGGAGCTACCAAGTGCCACAGCTAAATGCACTCAAACCCCAATGAAACCAAGCCCACAAAACGCTCCGGAGCGTGTGAATATTTATTGATCTGATGCAGCACATCGCCCCTGAGCCAAAAATACCGAAAATTCCAGCCGTGGGTGTTTAGGTGTTACCGGCTTTTGAGCCAAGCCGCGTTTTCTCAAAGGGTCTGGTCACCTCGAGCCATCTCCAGGAGAGGTTTTGGGGACCTGTGGGGTGATGCTGATGGGTTTCAGCTGCCCGGAGCTGCCCGGCAGCCTCTGGCCCATCCCGGGGGCAGGGCCGGGCAGGGGCAGGGGACGTGCGGGACCTCGCAGCCCCGCGGTGCCGGCGCTCCCGGGGCCGTGCCTGGTCCCCGGCCTTCCTCCAAGGGCTCCGCATATTTTCTGCTTCAAACAAAATATACAGAGAGTCCACACGGCACGGAGTGGAATTCAGGGCTCTGCCCGCTCCCTCCCCGGCACATCTGGGAGCCTTTCCCTCGCAGAGCTGAGCAGCTGCAGGGGAGAGAGGCAGGGAGGGAGGGAGGGAGGGAGGGAGAGTGCCGTGCTCTGCCATGGAGCAAAGCGAGGGCTGAAATGGGAATTGAACCCAGGGATGGTGCCCTGGGATGGGGACAGCATGGCAGGGAGAGGCAGCTGGGCTGGCTGCTGGGCAGGAGTGACTTCCTGGGCTTCACTTCTGAAAATGAGCCCCTCGGAAGGCTCAGGAGGAGTTGGGGTGACTTATTTCAATGGGTTGTTAAGGAAGAATTCACCAGGCACGCCTCGATGTTGGACCCTGAATTCCTGCTTCACTGGGCAGCGGATCAGATCCTTTGCTGGTACCAGCCCTCGGAGAAAAGGAAGTGATGTTCTCCCCCGCATTCAAGAAGGGTTTGTAGACGAAAAGAAATGGCAACCTGATTTCAGTTTGGCAACTTGGGAAAAGCAGAATTTTGCTTGGAGCATTCCCTTTCCCCCGTTTTCACTCTCTTGATTGGGAATGGTGCCATGCACAGTCCCTCCCTGTCCCTGATGGACAGCCAGACCACCCTCAGTGACCCCTTGCACTGCTGTTTCTCAGATGAAGCCCCTTGCTTGGCCCTTCCAGCCAAATGCAGCAGACATTTCACAGACAAACGCCACATGAAATAATTTTTTGCCCCAATCCCAAAGAACAACCTTTCCACACAGGGAGGAATGGTTCCTCCACGTGTGCAGAGTGGACCCTCGCCGTCCACTGCAGGGGGAACTTCTCTCATCCTTCCTGCTGACGAGCTGGCAGGTGCTGAATCACCTCAGCAAGACACGAAATGTTCTGTGGTGGGTGAGGGAAACGCACGGAGCTGTTTCTCCACCCATTTACTTCCCTCTGACAGAGCTGTCTCTCCCCTTCTCCCACGTGCCCCGCTGCCATCTGATTTTCCTGCTTATTTACCCTTCCCTCTGGCCACACCACGAGCTGAAAGCAGCCTCGTTGTCCTAGGAAGGAGCCAGGGATCAGATGATGCCTGACAAGGCTGGCTGGCACATCCAACCCTTCCTTGATCCGCTTGGATCCATTAAATCAGCCAAGGAAAAGCGTGCAAAGCCCCCCTCACCCAGGACTCTCGGAAGCTGGAGCTGTGTCCATCCCTGTTCCAGATTCCCAGCAAATCCGGGCAGGGGAACAGGAACAGGCTCAGGTCTCCACTCCATGGCCAGTGTAAACATCCCCATGAAATCTCCTTGCAAAGCCAGCCTCCAATCTCTCCCTGCTATTCCCCACTCCCCTTTTACCACCCAACCTCCTGACCTTGCAAAAATACATCTCTGGAGAGTCAGAGCGTGGGCCTGGAGCAGATGCTGATTCCTGGGATCAGGGCTGGGTGGCCCAAGGGCTGGACAGGCCAACATTCCTGGTCTGGCTGAGATAAGGCAGCCCCACTGTGATTCACTCCAAGGAGGAGGAGTTGAGCCCTGCACGTTCCCTGGCAGATGAGGAAGGGACAGTCCTGCAGGACAAACCCCTTCCAATCTGTCAGTAGTGGTTTGCTTTGGGAAAAACCTCTCATTTTGCACAGCTGAAAGCACCAGGCTGGGCTGGACCACAGGCCAAGGCTCATCCCCTCCAAGCCCAAACGCACTGGGATGCACCAGGGTGTGCTGAGCTCATTTATTCCTGCTTTGCTTAACCCTGGCCTAAATCCTCCTGGTCCTGCAACCTTCTCCTGGTTGGATTTCAGTAGCAAAGGTGAGACACAGAGCAGCAGCGTTTCCAGGTGAGAAAAACTCATGTGAGATGCTTAAATTTCAGGGCTTGGCGTGGTCAGAGCTAAATAAAAGGATTGATCTCCCTCACCTGGCTGGAAAAAACACAATAAATTCCCAACCCCTAGGTCCAGCATATGGAAAGATAACACAAAGTTAAATGTTTCTCCAGGGGGAATGTCACTGGTCAGTTTGGTGGGAGGATGGTGTGTGTGTCCCCACCAGCACATCCTGCCTTTTCCTCACCTGATCCCTCCCACTCCCACCACACTGCACACGCTGGGGCAGGGCAGAGCCAGCCCCATCCATGGGCAATCACTCTGGCCAGCATCCATGGAGGGAGACCTGCAGGAAAACTCTTCCAGCCCCATGCACACCCCCTTTGGAGCCCCAATACAACCCCGAGGCTCACGGCTGAGGAGATCTGAAGATATCAGTGCGTGGCCACCATGAAACCTTCAGACCTTCCCACACCCGCAGGGCTGGTCCCAGCTGCCAACCAGCCACTTTACAGGTGGGACTGGTTCTTCCTTCCATCCCCTCTGGATGGCTCCAGATCCTTACCTGGGAAAGCATTTCCAGCAGTTTTGGGATGTTCCCAAGAGTTGCCAACACTGGGAGCTGTTGCAAAATACGTTCAAGGCGAGGAAAATCCACATTAATCTAAGTTAGGACTCCACATTTTAGGTCACCCTGAGACTGTGACATTAAACACAGGACTGAATTCTTTTAATGCACACAAACATTTCATGGAGCACAACAGATGACTTTGGAATTTGAGCTTTTACTCCTTTTTTTCCCCACATATTTTATTACACAACTTCTTCACCACCCCCGAGGAACACCAAGTTCTCCTCTCAGCTCGTGAACCAAAGCAGAAGAGGTCACTCTGATAATCTGGTCCTCAGCCTGTGAGGGTTCCTTTCATCACTTCCAGTGCTCTCAATCCCATCTCAGGGAGGTCACTGGAGTGAGTCAGGTAACAAATAGAAAACACATAATTTGTACAACAGCCTGAAACGAAGGAATCTCCCCTTGGAAAAACAACAGGGCCATTGTACTCCCCTTCGGAGCAGTCGGGAAATTCTGCTCCTGCAGGGCTGTGATGAATTAAAGGCTTTTCTGCAGCTGATGCAGTTGCTGTTTGCTGCTAAGAAAAGCTCTCTGGGTGTCTGCAGCACGTTAAATCCATGACTTCACCTTCCCAACATCACCAGAGCTCGAAAACAGCGCAGGGGAAGGAGGCGACCAGAGCTGAGTGACAGCTCCACGCTGATCTCCCCTGTTCCATGGGATATTGTTCCTCAATTGTGTGGTGGAGGGAATGACAGCCCAAACAGCTTCTGCTCTGCTGGCAGAGCCTCCCAGCCCGGCTGGATGGGCACGAGGGTGCTGGCAGCTCCTCTGCTGCCGGGGCTGTCCACAGTCCTGGTGGTTGGGCCCTGTCCTTGGAGGTTTGTGAGGCTCAGCTGAACAAAGCCGTGCCTGACCACGTCTGGAGCTGCTGATGGACCTGCCTCGAGCAGAAAGTTGGGCTGGAGCCCTCTGAGGTCCCTCTGGGTCATGCAGAGACCTCCTGAGCAGGTTGTAGGAGGGAGCATCAAGGCAGCAGGGCCTTCCCTTGACTTATTCCCATTTCTAGCCCATCAGCTTGGTTTTTATTGGATGTACCCTCCTCTTTTGGCTGGAAGAGGCCACCTGGCAGCAGCTATGGGACATTTCCAGCGGGCCCTGAAAAGCTGGAGCTGTCTGAGCACCAGCAATGGCTCCAACTGCTCTGCCAGCACTTCTGCCGTGCCCCCAGCAGCAGCTGAAGAGCTCCAATCCCGGTGCTGGGAGCGAGGAAGCGAAATGCCAAGAACAATAAGCAGAACAATGTCATGAATTTCCTCCTCCGCAGCGCTGAAGGAGAGTGACAGGGGATATTTTGATGGGCCTGAACAGTTCCGAGCGTTGGTTTCACTTCAAGGAATTCCAGCTTGGTTGCGTTTGGTTTTTCCACGTTAGCAGTGGCCGGGATCGCTCTCAGGGGCACGGATCCTTGGAGTGGATCCTGGGCTCCTGTCTTGCAGCTCCGTGGGCTCCAAACCAGCGAAGCAGCTGGGAAAAGGAGCTGAAACCCGGGGAGCTGGCTGTGCCCTGCATCCCCTCTCCCAGAGCACGCACATCCCACGTGTCATGTGGAAACTGGATGCACCTGCTGGAGGAGCTGTGTGGGGGCAGGCATTATCCACCAGTTATAAATCCCGGGGCTATCAACAGCCTTCAGTAAACATTTGGACAATCCTTCCTACCTCTGGCTCGTCCAAATATTTGCATCACACGGGGCCGCTGCCCGTTTCCTGACACGCTGCGTAGCTAAGAATATCCTCGGATCCCAGGTCGGTTCCAGCTCGCTGTGATGGATGGACTTATTGGGTGAAATAAATGGCTTGGGGAGAAAGAAAAGGGGGGAAAAAAATCTGTCTCCTGATAATAAATCCAGGTCAGGATGGAGTGAAAGGGCTTTCAGTGGGGGATGGTGTTTCTGGGAGCTTTTAAGGTCTGATTTGGAGCACCTGAGGGTTAACAACGAGCAGCTATGGGCTCTTTTAGTGGACTCGGAGCACTTTGGCTCTCGGAGGAATGCTTGAAGATGCTCCTGAAAGCTCTTCCTTCCTGCTGGGTTGGAAATGGCCCCAGCCAGCTCTGAATGTAAAATAGGAACCTGCTGCATGAAGCCAGGTTTGGTGGCTCTGTCTCCAGAGCAGAGCCCCTTCCAGGTGAACCACGGCAGGAATCACCAATTTGTGACCTGTGCACAAAACTCTTCATGCAGCAGGGTTGCCAAGCAGAAATAAATCTTTTTTTTTTTCCTCTTAATTCAGAGTGAGGAAAAACAACCCGAACTCTCCTGTAGCAGTTAGAAGGGTTTAGCAGTTAATTGGGTTTAGCAATTAAGAGTTCTAAACATGAAATCTGTGTTTTGTGACGTAAGACCGCAGTGCTCAATAACGACTTTAGGGAGATTAAGCCTCACAACACAATAATTTTAGTCTTTTGCTAAAGAATTGACGTGGCCGGGGCTTTATGGCTGAACACACACCGTAATAAGCCAGTGGATTTTCTGATAGAGTAGTAAAGAAAATAATCAACCCTCAGCTTAACTGCAGGGTAAACAGCAGCCTGGGCTGGTGGAAGGTGTTGGAACCCATGGCAGGGAGTTGGAACAAGATGAGATTTAAGATCCCTTCCAACCCAAACCATTCCAGGAGTTTATGATAAAACTGCTCAGGGCTTAAAGTGGCTTTTCCACTGCAGCTTCAGCTCGGACTTTTTGTTTTAATCTTCTCCCTGTCCATAAAACCACCAAGCCCACCACAAATAAGAGCAGTGGGATAGCTGTGCCATGAATGTGTGTTTCTAATCCTGATATGGGACAAATCACGGGGAGGGTTTGCTCGCCCCCAGGTAATTCCCCCTCACCACCCCCCAGCGCCTCCAGCATCTCCCC
>VYXC01012198.1:143324-155965 GCA_013397175.1 Platysteira castanea | reverse complement strand
CGGGGATTTTGGACGATCCCGGTGGGATGGGATGGGATGGATCCCGGGGATTTTGGACGATCCCGGGGATGTTGGACGATCCCGGGGATTTTGGACGATCCCGGGGATTTTGGACGATCCCGGGGATTTTGGACGATCCCGGGGGGGCGGTGCCGTTCCCTTGGCGACAGCGCCACCTGGCGGTGACGAGCAGGCACCGCCGGCCCCGCCCGCGCTCCCGCGGCTTTGCCAAAATTTGGATTAAAACCCGTCCAGTTCGGGCCGGTTTGGACCCTTTCTCCACCAGATGCATGACAAAAACTTGATTTCTTTCTTCAATTAATTAAATTTTTTAAAATCTTTTAAGAGTTATTTATTTCGTTTTTATTTTCCCCTTCTGGCATCCCGACCTGGGAGGGGGAACATCCCTTTATCCCACCTTCCCATCAGGGAAAACTCCTTTATGGAGCACCTCTGGATCAAACCCTTTCCGTGCCCAGGTGGGACAGATGGGAATACTTGGCATGGAGAAGCATGGAGTATCCCATGGATGCAGGCACCTGGCACGGGATGCTCTCGGATGGGGTTGATTATCCAGATTGGCAGAAAAATGGGTACCTTGGAGACTTAACCAGTGAGAACAACATCTGGAATCTTAAACGGGTGTTTGGAATACCAGGAGATGAGTTTGGCACCAAGCTCTTAGCAGGTAAAGGCTCAGATCTGTAAGAATAACTGGGTGCCTGGTTTTTCCCTTGAAACCAAGAAGTTTGGGATCTGTGGACCTCTGGGAATCCAAACAGCAGCTCTTGTCACTTTTGGAAAGGGGACTTCGATTTCTGCAATGCTTTTGGCAGGCCACACCTGAACATCTGGTCCCTTTCCAAGCAGAATTCCTGCCTGACACTGCAGGAAAAGGCAGCGCTGGGATGCTCCTGGGGACTTTATCCCTGCCCAGAAATCTCTGCCACAAGGGATAAAACAGGAGGACGTGCAGCTGGCTGAAGGAGCCCCCTGAGGAGCAGGAGATGCCCCCAGGGCCAGCAGCAGCTCTGCAGTTGGAAGCTGATGTTATTCCTAGAAAAAATAATGGGATTGGCTCCACCAGTGAGGACAGGCACGGGGCTCCCTGGTTTTCTTAAGGAACTTTCCCTGTCAGAATCCATCCTGCCCAGTAAGGAAGTAAAATCAGAATATTCCTATCAGTGGTTGGACTGGACGATCCCGGTGTGTCTTGGCTAATCTAAATGACCCAGTGGCTTTATTATTAATGAAAGACAACAGAAGGAATAAATCTTATTGAGCTTCTGGCTCTATATCCAAATTCCCACTGTCACAGGGTGCCCAGAGCAGCTGTGGCTGCCCCTGGATCCCTGGAAGTGACCAAGGCCAGGCTGGACAGGGCTTGGGGCAGCCTGGGACAGTGCAAGGTGTCCCCACCCATGGCAGGCGGTGGGACAAGAGCAGCTTTGAGGTCCCTTCCAACCCAAACCATTCCACGACTCTGTGATCACAGGTGGCTCTGACCCATCAAACTCCTGGTAAATATTCCAACTCCCATCTTAAAATGAGCTAAATATTTTGCAAGGGAGCTGCAGGTCCTTTGGAAAGCTTCACTGAGGGAGTCACTGTGGCATAAATACGGATTTCCTTTCCTCAGACACTTCTCCAGGCCCTCTGCGAGACCCTCAGGATCTCTGGAACGAGCAAAGGGCAATTCTAGAGGTCAAACCACCTCGGTGTCATCACGGAAAGGGATGTGGGGACACTGGCAGTGCCACTTGGCTTCAGCAGTGTGAACATGAGCCTGAGCACAGACGTTCCTTTATTTAAAGCAGTGAGACTCAAAACCTCTGGAACGGCACAGAAAGTGCAGCTCTGGGGCTCAGCCCAGCTTCAGGCTAATTACTGAAAAAATAAGCAAACACACCTGGGAAAGCAGGATGACACGGCCTGGAAAGTTTTGCAGGGACTTTGGGGTACCAGGAGTTCACTTGGAGCAGAATTTGCTGCAGCAATTGTGCTCCTCCGTGGGGGTGAGGAAAAGTTCCTGCAGAGCAGCAGCTCCAGGCACTGCCTCCTCAGAGGGATGGAAAGGCCACGCTGCAGAGCCTGAGCAGTGCAGGTGCCTGGGAACACTCGCAAAACACGATATCCCTCTGAAAAAACAGGAGTATTACTCTCTCCTGGACAATTATTCTCTCCAAAATCCCAAGGAGTGGTAGCCATGGATATGGCAATGCTGAGAAACGTGGCAGCTTTCACCACGTGAATGTTTCCCTTCTTTCCCTGCCCTTTCTTTGATCCCATCTAACTGCCCCGTGTGTTTGCTTTATTCCTAAAGAAAGCTAAACCTGGCTTAGCTCCGTGTGTGGGATGCGTGGATCATAACACACTTCTGGGACTTGGAGACCTCTGGAGGTGGCACGTTTTGGGAAAAAATGCTGTTTGGTGCCTTGTCTCCCAGGGCAGGAGCTGAGGTTTGTCACCGGGTGCCTTGATGGGAAGTTCTGGAGCAGGAGGACCAGTGGCATTAAAGGCTCCCCAGACTGGGAGACAAAATTCCCGTTGGGAATGCTGGTACCATCACACAGAAAAGCCCAACAGCAGCTCGGCTGAGGTTTTTTGAGAGCATTTGCTGAGGTTTTGGCCTGTCCTCCTGTTGTTTTCCAAAGTGCTGGGAATCACCAGTTGCCTCCAGTCTATCAGGAGCCATCTCCGCCTTCCCATCTGCAAACCGTGGCTGTTCCCGGGGCCGCTGCAGAGATGGACCAGATAGATCCACATCCTGAACTCATTTCTCCCAGGCACTTCAGTGGGATGCCCAGCCCAGAACAATGGCAGGATACACGACCCTAAACATTTCTGCGGGGCTTTGAAAGATGAAAAGCGGGGACTTTGGTACCTATGTCAGAGGAGGGGCAGGGAAACGTTCCATGATGTTTATAGCAGACATCACGGACGTTACACATGGAAACATGGGAAACGCTGCCCTTTTCTGGGAGGGAGATAATCTTTAAGAGATGGCAAGGAGGAAATCAAAGCATTTGGTACACAGCAGCCTCCCAAGCAGGGGGGTTTGCCCGAGGAACGTGGCCGCAGCCACAGATGTTTCCTCCAGAGCCAGAAGTGTTGCGAGGGGCCGTTCCTTCGGAGGAACCGGAACGAGAGAAATCCCTGCACACGCTTTTCCTCCCCCTGCTCGCCCCCGTGGAGAAAAAACACAGCCCCAGTGCTGGATTTTTCAATGGAAACATGCCCCTAAAAGCCGTTTGTTTCTCCCTTTGGAGCGGTAGAAGATGATGAAATAAAAAAAGCACACACCAGAAAAAAAAGGCGTGACTTGGAGACAGTGTTTAACCGTCCCTTTCCTGACATTTTTTATTGGTCTCCACAGATAATGGGATAAAACCTCTGTCCTTCCAGGCTGCTTGCTGGGAGGGGATCAGGGAGATGCTGGAGGGCTGGATGTGGACCTGGATGTGAGATCCAGGAAAGAGCCTGATGGTGAGAAATTTTTTTCTCCCCCTTTTTCCCCTCCCTGGAAACAAACAGTCTCTGACTCTTGTAACTCAGAGCCTACCCAGCAACCCAGCTTGTTTACTGCTGTCTTTGGTGGCTTGAAGCTGTGTGGCCTTGTCCCTGTTCCAGGAAATGCATGGACACGGCTGGCTGAAGGAAAACCCTCACGCCTGTGCAGTTTTGGGGTGGCAGGGAGCCACCTCGCCCTCATTGTTAGCAGATCCCAGAGTTGCCTCACTGCTCTGTGCCACACACCACGCTGTGACTGACGGCCTCCAACAAAAACCTCCTCCAAAGTCACCCTGCTCTCCATCACGGAGCTGGTGGAGGCTCCCTTCATCCCACCCCGGTTTCCCTCTGCATTTCTCCCACAAATGAGGGTAGGAAGAAGGGGAGAATGGCCCTGGGAAGGTCACGTCCCTCACGTAACACCTTGGAGGTCACTGCCGATCCCAAACCCTCCCAGCTCCAGGAGTTCACTCCAGACCAGCCTCTTCCCCCACTGACCCCTCAAAAAGAGGGGAGTGCAGCGGTGACAGCTCAGCAAGAGCATCCCAAACGTTTGTGCCATGAAAGGAGCTGGAAAGAATGTGCCCCACCACATGACAGGCGAGGACATCGGGCTGTGCAGAGAATAGAGAGCTCTCAGTTTTAATTACTCCCAACAAAGTTGGCTCAGGACAGCGTTTCCCATTGTACTGCTGAACATCCCTCCTCATCACACAGCTCTGCTGCTGCTGCAGCCACGGCTGTGCTAGGGATCACTTCACTCCCTGTTAGAAGCAGAGCAGGGATCTATCAGCAGCATCTCAGACTTTTCTGCAGCATCCAGGCACTGCTTTGCCACTGTTGATGGTTTGGTCACGAGTCTTAAGCAGTAAAAGCGGGCCAGGATCCACCTGGGATGAGGCACATTTTATAGCCACGTGCACAGGCCACAGCTACAGCAGGTACAGAGTGAGGAATTATGATTCCAGTAAATATTCTCCTCTTTAAACGCTGTTAATTCAGTCAGAAAATTCCACAGGGCATGGATTTTATGGTTTGATTGTTGGTATCTGGCATAGCCTTGGTCTGGGCCAAAGGAAAACATAAACAGGCTTCAATTCCTCGAGATTCCTTATGAGATCAGAGTCCAAGGATTCAATAAAATCTCTTGCATTTCAGAGTTTTGTGGACTTACAGAAACCCCTCCTGACTTTGCTCTAAGTGATGCCTTCCTGAGCATGCAGAGAGCCTGGAACAATAGCTCTGAGAGGGGCACTCTGCCCCATTCACTTTTTCTACACAATCTGCTGCTTCCTCCAGGAGGAACTGGGGTCAGGCCACAAGAGAAAACCCACATCAGACAGCTGGAGACACCAGAAGGCCGTGCAGGGCTGTGCCCTGGGCACTCTTGTGTTATTAAATTCAACAGCAGTTTGGCATCTGGCACTGCAATGTCTTTTAGCTGGAGAGGAGCAGCACCAAGAGCCCCATCCCTGCATCCCTGACTCTCCAAGGTAAAGCTGCACTGATTCCAGAGTGATTTACTGACTTTGAGATGGCAGCACCTGGAAGACCTCGACATTTATTAATAGCCTGGATCAACAATACCAGGATCACTGCAGCATTTTCCCAGTCCATTTCAACTGCTAATAACCTAATTATTTTTCTTCCTCAGTTTAACTGCAGTTCATAGAATCATAAAAGTTGGAGAAGAGCTTGAGGATCATCAAATCCAACCTGTGACCGATGCCCACCTTGTCACCAGCCCAGAGCACTGAGAGCCACGTCCAGTCCTTCCCTGGACACCTCCACCAGCTCCCTGGGCAGCCCCTTCTGATTCCTGACCACCCTTTCCATGAAGAAATCCCTGCTGATGTCCAACCTGTTTCATATCCCTAGTGAGCATCTCCTCCCTAGTGTGGAGCTCAACTCCCAAACGGGAAAGCAGCAGGATATTGGGTAAATAGAGGGAAATACAGGACAGAAATAAGTGACAGGCTGGAAAGAGCAAGGATTTTGGACATTGCTCACCTGTGGGGCTTCACCCAGAACCACAACTTCATAAAGAAAAACATCCAGATGTTTGTGCAAACAAAACTGGCCCCTGGCTGCAGGCTGGGCTGACAGGAAAGCGAGCAAAGTGACCACATTTACAGAACACATAAACAGATCTGCACCCAAACTCTGGATGGGAAAAAAGGGAACAAGGTAGGCGATGTGATTCCCACAAATTTGACCAGAAAAGGGTGGTTCCATCTGTAATGCAACAGGGGAAGTTTGAGATGCTAGAAGTTTTTGTTGGCAGTCACTGGCTTTTAACTCTGAAGGTTACCTGGATGTCTTCAGCAAAGCAAGAAATATCCCAGAGTCAAAAGAACAGCAAATGATCACATTACTCAATTTGCCATCGTTTGGCAGGGGCAGGCAGGGCTGGATAATTACTTTTTTGCTTTTCTTTCCTCTGCTTTGGAGGCTGATGATGCAGCGAGTGTGTTTGGGCAGTAACACAAGCCCTGACTCTCAGCCTTGAATGCACAAGCCCTGAAATGAGACTCAGAGGGCTGTGCAGTGCTTGTTTGAATTCGGACTGAGTGATACTGGAAATCATTGGGAGCTGGAGAAAGAATGGAATATTGATTTTTTCCAGAAATCTTTCCTTTGTTGACCTTACAAGAAGTTCATAGAAGGCTAGAATGGTTTGGGTTGGGAGGGATTTTAAACATCATCCTGTTCCAACCCCTGTGCTGTGAACAGGGACAGCTTCCACTGTCCCAGGCTGCTCCAAGCCCCGTCCAGCCTGGCCTTGGGCACTTCCAGGGATCCAGGGGCAGCCACAGCTGCTCTGGGCACCCTGTGCCAGGGTCTCACAGGGAAGAATTTCTTCTTGTATCCATTCTAAGTCTATTCTTTTCCAGTTTGAAGCCATTCCCCCTTGTCCTGTCACTCCAGGCCCTTGCCCAGTGTCCCTCTCCATCCGGAGGAGGAGTCACTTCCATTGGAAAGCCACAATCAGCTCACCCCTAAGCCTTCCCTCCTCCAGACTGAACAATCCCAGTTCTACCTTTCCTCCCAGCAGAGCTGCTCCATCCCTCTGACCATCCTGGTGCCTCCTCTGGGCTCTCTCCAGCAGCTCCGTGTCCTTCCCGTGCTGGGATCCCAGGGCTGGGGCAGCCCTGCAGCTCCAAAGCTTTCCTTGAGCCCTTCCCTACAGAGCCACACGATAACCACGAGTTTTTTTTATTTAATACTGAATAAATGTCTGACCCTTGAGGCATAATAACCTGCTTAAAATACACTTAACAGTACTCCCTGGCTACAAAAAATGTTTCCAACTCTTACTTTACAACAAAAAAAATCCATTTAGATGCTTACTTTGACTACGTGCCCAGCATCACTGGCGAAAGAGCTTCTGTTTAGAAAGGATGGCTGGGCCAAAATTCAACTTGTTTTTCAGGAATAGGAAACCAAAGGGGGAAAAAAAGGTAATAAGAGCCACAGCAGATAAATCATTATTTGCCATGACACTGGAAGGGAGTGCTCATGTTCAGGACAGTGCCTGGCAGCACTTTCAGTTGTGTGGTGCTCTCACCCTCCTCACTGATGCTGTGGAAGAGCCACAGTGATGGTGACAAAGGCACAGAGGAACAGGAGCTGCTGCAATCTCCAGCAAATTCCCAAAGAATTCCATGCCAGACTAAGCACCAACAAGTTTTGACCACGGTGTGCCTGCTTTTCATTTCCACTCCAATAATTAATATTAATCTCATTTCACAGAGGCAAAGGAATCACGTTATAAGAGCCAATCAGGAAGATAATTATTTTATAATTATCTGATCCATCAGAAAGGCAGTTTTGGGCAAAAGCAGAGAAAACTGGGCTTTGCTTTCCTCTGCCACACTGAAATAAGAAATACAAGGTTTACCAAGGGCTGATTTAGCAAAAAAGGGAGAAATCTCTCCCACCTGATGGTAACAGCTCTTACTAAAACTAGAACTAAGTTGTTTCCACAGCCACTCTTCAAGGCACAAAAATGACAATATGTCTCTCTCTGGCCATTAAAAAAAATAAATAAACTTAAAACTCCCAACAGACAAAGCCCATTTTTTAGTAAACAGAATTGTAACCCTCAGCACAGATTTCCTGCTGCTGGCTTTTAACCTCACAGGTATAAACGGGCAGGTCTCACCTCCAGTGACTGACTGTAACCACCTTGCTGAGGGTGCCAAGGGGCAGGGGGTAAAGCCAGGCTTAACAAAAACACCAAACAGCACCAAAACCAGAGTGTAGGTACTTTGTGGGCAACTCTTTATATAAAGAGAAATGGCTCCTCTGTCACCTGTGGGGACAAAACCTTTGCATGTCCAAGTGCAGGAGTGAGGAAAGTTTGGGCAGAAATTTGGTTTTTTACCTGCAAAGACCTCAGGGTTACTAAAAACCTCGAAACCTCAGGTTGACTTCTCACAACAACAACAACGAAAACCCCCTTTTTTTGTTGTTTTTCTCCTCCACACTCATTTGTGACTGTTGATTTCTCCTTGCCCTTTGTTCCTCTGGCTCCTGGCCAGCTCCGCTCTCAGAGCGCTGCCCCCAAGGCTCAGGCCCTGCAAGGAGGACACGGCTCTGCCTGCAGCTCCTCCATCCCTGTACTCCAGGAACGCCCTGTGCTGTGCTCCCTGCCAGTTCAGCCTCATGGGAATCACCTGCAGCTCCCTCAGAGCACTTTTCAGCTCGCTCACCCTCAGCCCAGCAGGCAAGTTCCCCACGTACACAGTGGTGATGGTGTCAGATCCCTCTAATCTGGGAGTTTCCACGTGGGGTTGTCCCACTGGAGCTGAGCCTGGAGCAGCTCGTGGTTGGGTATTTGCAGCCGTCACCTTCTGGTTTGGAAGGGCTGCTCTGTTGGTGTTTTCCATGGCGGGGTGTTCATCTTGGAGGGTGATGTCCTTGCCAGCCTGCTTCTCCCTGGAACGAAGAGTCCTTAGGATGGGGATTTTTCCCAGCATCTCAGAGCTAACCTAAAAAGGAGTAAGATGGATATAATTATTACAGAAGGATTTCGCGCCTTCCAGAAAAAGATGATGAGCACCAGGGCTCATTTATGCCATAAAAAGAGAGGAACCTTATTATCTTGCTGCCACGCAGAGTGCCAGAGCATTGCAAATGTTCCTAATTGCTGGCCTGATTGGGAAGTCTCTCCCTAAATACACACTGTAGGACAAAAATAAACATTAGTGACTCTTGGAGTGAGCAGCACCATGTGGATCCAGCGGGCAAATCCCAACCAAAGCCAGGACTACTCCAATTTGACACTTATTTATCCCAGTGCTTTCAGATCCATGTTCTCCTTATTCTCCCTCTGTTTGCTTTGACCGAGGGCCTGTGCTCCTGCTCTGGCAGAATCCTACACAATCCCCTGCTCTGGCAGAATCCAACCCAAACCACCAGACACTTCCACTCCACAGAGCTCCTGGTGCTCCTTTCCCCCAGAACAGGATATCCCGTGGGCTGGCTCACACAATGGGGGAAGCTGCAGCGGGAGCGTGCCTTGGAGCAGGGCTCCTGTGGATGTGAGCCCAGCTGGAGGCACATTCCCTGCTCGGGGCACATCCCCTCTGTGCCATCCGACCTCACACACCACCCACAGCTCCTCAGATCCCACATGGATCTGCAGGGCTGGAGCGGGGAGCGGAAGCGCTCGGACACCGCGCTTCACCCTGGGAGCCCGTTATTCCTTCCTTCCATCCATCCATCCATCCATCCATCCATCCATCCATCCATCCATGCCCAGTTCCCAAGGAGCTTTTCTGTAAGGGCTCTTCCTCTCAACAGCTGAACCCCATCCATGAGAGGCATGAGATGCCCCAGGCTGCACTCAGAGGCTGGCAGGAAATGCAGTGGTTCCCCAGCTAATGTGGTCGAGCTCTTGGCTTGCACGCTGCACTTGGAAGGAGGAGAAATTCCTGCTTGGCTGCTGGACAAATCCAACATCCATCAACACCAGATCCGATGCTGAAATTTAGGGAGCAAAACAGAGCCTGGGGAAGCGATGCCTGAGCTAGCAGAGAGCCAGGCTAGTAGCCCAGGATGTGAGCGAGCCACTCTAGCAGGGTACCACCCTCGGCAGGCTGGACCGGACCAGCAGCACATCCCAGCCAAGACACGCCTGCAGATCTCCCAGCTCAGCCCTCACTCAGCCCAGAGCCTCTGAATTCCTGCTCCTCCAGTTACAGGCACAGCCAGCCTGGATCTGCACAACATCAAGCACAGCTCTCTGGGGACAGCAGCCCAGCTCGGCAGTGACTCGGGGAAAAGCCAAGCCAGGGTGGGGGCAACGACAGGATTAGGTGACAGGAAAGTCACTCAACAGAATTCTCTTAATGCTTCCAGGGCTCATCTTCTGAAAAGCAAACAAGCATGTTTTATTTCAGGCTGGAACTAAATAAAAATGTAATTTCCACAAAGCCTGTCCTAGTTCTGCCAGCACAACATCAAACAGCAAGGACCTGCTCTGGGGCTCCAGGAGCCTCCACACTCAGAAAGGTGCAGACCATTTTCAGATTTTAGAGTTATTACTTTGTGGAATTTTGGGCTGATTTGTTTTTCTCAGCCAAGAACTCCAACTGCTGTGTTTGACAGCAAACTCCCCTTCCCTGAGTGATACAACATCACACCAAGGGCTGAAGGATCTCACTTTGTTTGTACTGGCTGACAATTAAGAACATTTGCTGTCCTCTGTCAAATTTCGAGGTGAAACGTAAGCTCCGTGCTAATTAAACCAAACAGGAAAAACATTTTTCTCTTCTCATGCAACCAATCACTCCTGGGCCCAAAGCACAACCTCCTCCTCTTCCCAAGAACAGTTCCTTTCATCCCCAACTTAAACTCAGTTGCCAAGGCATGGGCTGGGTGTTTGGTTAGAAAGGGAAATGCTACCAAGGGCAAACCCTCAGGGCTTTGTAGATTAGGGCAATCAGAGCTGGGCATGGAGAGGATAAACTCTGCAATTCCCAGGCTTTCAAGGACAATCCAAGGGCAGGACTTAGATAATCCAGGGAACAGCACAATCTCTAAGAGACTTCCACAAGGCATCTCCTCTCACTAAGTAGATTTTGGCATCAGACTGGAGCTCTTGGAGCTACTGTTTCAGGCTCCTGGCAACCTCAGGAAGATGCAGTGACAACAACATTTATATTTTAGGAGGAATTTCTGCACAGAAAGGGGGATTAGACATTGGAGTTGCAGCCCAGGGAGGTGGTGGAGTCCCCATCCCTGGAGGTGTTTAAGAAAGACTGGACGTGGCACTCAGTGCTCTGCTCTGGGTGAGCAGTCACAGGTTGGATGTGACGATTTTGGAGGTTCTCCCCAACCTCAGTGATTCTGTGATTTTTGTAAGGGCTATAAATTGTTTCTTTAAAGGTCTGGTCAAACACCAGCATCAAGTGATTCTGTTGTTCCCCTAAAATCCAGCCTGTGCAGGCACACCACCACCAAACCTTCACAGCACCGAAGCAACAAAGGGACCTGATTTGGGACTCGCATTTCTTTCTATTAGGAAACATTTCTAAAAACATGAGAAAAGTTCTGACACTGCCAGCTGACACCCTCTTGTCACAAGAGACACACAGGATTCACCTCAAGGACTTATTTCTCTGGGGTCTAGGAGGATATTTCAGCTGGGCCAAACCTTCTAAACCCTTCCCTATTTTCTCTCACTTTTATGCCAAGGAAAGGCAGAAACTCAGTTTGACAACAAACAAATCCACTGGGGTTTTGGGGGTGAGAACTAAAAAGGGCAAAGGGGGCAGGGGGTGGCAGGGGAGAGGAAGAAACTTGTTCTGCTCTGTTGCAAAACAGCAAACAAAAGAACCCTGTGCTAGTACAATGTGTTGCTCATTACAATCATACAGAAATCATTCCTTTTGTCCTGTGAGCTGTGGAGGATTGCAGTGATTTATTTCCATGTGGACAGAGGCCAAAGATATTCCTCCTCTCTTTCAAACAAGCTGCACACTTCTGGATGCTGTGCTGGCTGGGCAGTCCTCCCTAGCCTTGCCTATCCCTATCCCTACCTACTGCTTTAGGCTAAGCCAGGATCTAAGGGACATTCCAGCCCAAGTCTGGTTGATCCAGCTATATGGACATGGACAAACCCAGCACTGGAAGCTTCCCCCATCCCTCTAAAGTCAAGGTCAAACCATTTATTGATGTTTTTAAACTTTGCATTGAGTATTGAGATTTAGCTTTGGTAGTGAAACCAAAGCTGAAGAAGTTTCCCATTATCCCTTGGCCACCAATTCCCAGAGCAGTTCCACACTTCAGCCCTCCAGGGCCGGCCAACAGAAGTGCTCGTGGGTCTGTGCCATAAACTCTGAAGTGATTGGGGTTAAAAATAACTCCACCAAAGGCAATTAATCATTTAATAATCCTGCCTACTCCCTGCCATGGCTGGGAGAGCCTTGGGGAAAGAGGACAGCAGGCTGGATAAATTCTTCTGGCACACAATTACTGGGAAAGGAGCTGAGGAGGGAAATGTGGCCCCTTTCTGACAGAAACCCGAGGAAAAAAGTCCTGGATGCTGAGTGCCAGCACAAATCTCCCAGCACTTCACCCACAGCATCCATTCCTGCAACACCTGGTTTGATCCCAAAACGTGGTGGCAGATGGACTCCTGCAACATCCCTGTGGAACACCAGGGCTCTCCTCACCCCCTGCTCCCCCACAGCTGTGATCGGAGCCACGTTCAGTATTTTGCTGGGGAGAATGAAGGATGTGTTTGTCCTCTGCTGGAGTGAGTAATGCTGACCCCGGAGCCAGCCCAGGCCAAGGCAAACAGCGCTGCGATTTCCCTGGAAGCACTGCAGCCCTGGAGACAGGCAGGCAGGGGAGGGTGGATTGGATTGGATTGGATTGGATTAGACTGGATTGGATTGGGTTGGGTTGGATTGGGTTGGGTTGGATTGGACTGGATTGGATTGGGTTGGGTTGGATTGGGTTGGATTGGACTGGTTTGGTTTGGGTTGGTTTGGACTGTATTGGATTGGACTGGATTGGGTTGAGTTGGATTGGGTTGGGTTGGATTGGATTGGGTTGGGTTGGATTGGGTTGGACTGGATTGGGTTGGGCTGGACTGGATTGGACTGGATTGGATTGGA
>VYXC01012198.1:99674-120179 GCA_013397175.1 Platysteira castanea | reverse complement strand
GGCTTCCCCCGGGGGGCCGCCCCCGGTCCCCGCCGCCGCCTCCGCTCCGCCGCACAAGAGCGGCCCCCGGGGCCGCAGCTTCAGCATCGAGAGCATCCTGGCGCAGGGGCTGCGGCCGCCGCCCCCCGGGGCAGCCCCCAAGGCGGCCCGGGAGAGCCCCGCCGGCTGCCTCGGCGGCTCCCTGGTGGCCAGCGGCGGCTTCGGGCCGGCCCTCAACGCCTCCCTCATGCTCGACTCCCAGGTGCACGGGAGGCTTTACCACATCGGCATCCCCTTCCTCTCCTGCTTCCCTCTGCACTTCTCCGAGGCCGTGTTTAATTTCCAGTAGTTGCCCCACAATTAACGCCCCCCGGCCCCGAGCGCTGCTCCGGGGGGCGCGATGGGAGGGAGAGACCGGACTCAGACCTCACCACGCGGGTAAAGACCTAAAAAAAAACCCCCAAAGCGATGCTTTAAAGGTGGCTCAGGATTTCAGGGCATTTTCAAGGCGCGTCTCGCTGNGCAGTACGCGGCGGGCATGGGGCGCTCCTACGGCCCCTACCACCCGCACCAACCCACCGCCCCCAAGGACCTGGTGAAGCCACCTTACAGCTACATCGCCCTCATCACCATGGCCATCCAGAACGCCCCCGACAAGAAGATCACGCTCAATGGGATTTACCAGTTCATCATGGACCGCTTCCCTTTCTACCGAGAGAACAAGCAGGGCTGGCAGAACAGCATCCGCCACAACCTCTCCCTCAACGACTGCTTCGTCAAGGTGCCCCGCGAGAAGGGGCGGCCCGGCAAGGGCAGTTACTGGACCCTGGACCCGCGGTGCCTGGACATGTTCGAGAACGGCAACTACCGCCGCAGGAAGAGGAAGCCCAAAGCCGCGGCCCCGCCGGACGCCAAGGCTGGCGAGCAGCCGGGGCCGCCCGCTCGCCCCGTCGAGCCCAAGCGGGCCAAGGGCAGCGCGGCGACAGCGGCGGCGCCGNCTCATGCTCGACTCCCAGGTGCACGGGAGGCTTTACCACATCGGCATCCCCTTCCTCTCCTGCTTCCCTCTGCACTTCTCCGAGGCCGTGTTTAATTTCCAGTAGTTGCCCCACAATTAACGCCCCCCGGCCCCGAGCGCTGCTCCGGGGGGCGCGATGGGAGGGAGAGACCGGACTCAGACCTCACCACGCGGGTAAAGACCTAAAAAAAAACCCCCAAAGCGATGCTTTAAAGGTGACTCAGGATTTCAGGGCATTTTCAAGGCGCGTCTCGCTGCGGACTCTCTTTAGCGGTTGCCTCCCACCCCCTGCCAGAGCGACTTTTGAAGGTAAAGCGGCTTTGTTTTCCCGTGGGCGGTGGAGGTCGAGGCAGCACCGGGGGAATGCCCACGCTGGCCCCCAGGCCCCGTGGGGTTTGCTCTGCACCTTTAGTCTTTGCATCCCTCAGGTTCCTCAGACCGGGTTTCTCTCGAACCCTTCAAGTCTCTGTTTTCTTCTTTTATCTTTCCTTTGAAAACCAAGCCCCATCCCCGGGCGGAGGAGGCTGAGTTCTGGTACGCCGTGAATACCCACAGGTATTAATAACGCCCGGAATTTTGCCACGAATACCCACAGGCACAGAACAATTCCTGATATTCCCCACTGGCCCAGTCCTCCCAGTGGGGGAAGGCAGGTAACTGGAGCTGAACTAAAGGCAGATCAAGCAATCCAGGCTCATCCTGCACATTCCTGCTTGCTTTGATCCAGCACTGGTTTCCTGCCCAGCACTGGTGCTTTGGAGTATCCCCACAGAGTTTCTGCTCAAGGATGTGGCCAAAAAGAGGGAGATGGATGAGCAAACACAGAGATTTGTCCACTTTCCATGTCTTGCTGGGATCAGTTGCTTCTGACTGAAAAAGACTGAGGCAGGGTTGTGGAGGCCAGGACAAATACCAGGAAAAAAAAAAGAGACATCAGCTGTGTTTCTAAAGTTTTCTTTTTCTCGGAAAGAAGGAAGAATCCCGACACATTGCAAGAAATCAGGAATATTTTGTACTTTTGTTTGCCGTAAATAGAGGCTTTTTGTATATTAGTGGATAAGTGCCCTTTTGGAAAACCAAATTTATATTCTCGATTTTCATTATGAAACCAAACCTATATCCAATAAAGGTATTTTTGTTCAGGAATGTGGCTGGTGTGATGTGAAACACCCCTTGCCTTATGCTGGAGGATGAAGGAGTGGGGCCTACTGCTGGATGCAGCAAATATCCTGGTGCTGAATGGACCAAGGAAAAGATGGGAGAGGCTGCAAATGAGCTCCTGGGAAATTACCTGTTCCTTGAAACTGATGAAATCTTTCCCAAAATGTTTGTTCCTCCTTCTATTCCCCTTCTTTCACCCCAGCCTGTCTCGCTAGCAAAGCCTGCTCTTGACTGAGCACCTGGGTATTGGAAATGTGGGGTTTTTGGGTGAGTTTTGATTCAGTTTTTGCAGAGGAAGGCCGACATCAATTCCTTGACATTTGAACCAGGGTTGCTCATTCCAGCCCAAGGCAAAGAGCTCTCATGTGGGGAAGGACAGAAAATCTCTATAAGGTGGGAATTGATATTCAGCTTCCCCCCAAAAAATGATGCTTTCAGGCAGATCCCTGGGTACGATGAGCTGCAGCTTCTCGATGTGAAAAAAGAGAATAAAAACAGAGATTCTATTTTTTAAAAATAGATTTGCAAAATAGACTTTATTTCAATAAAATCCCTTATTTGCTTCCTATTTCTGACAGCTCCTGCTTGAATATCCATTGAACCCATTGTTTAAAGCTACGGCCCTGAATTAAAAAACGAAGAAACACTTGTAAAAGGTTGTGAAGGTGCCACTGCTCAGTCCCCACCACAACTCCAGGGCTGGCTGAGTGCCGAGAGGGTGAAAGCTGCCTGTGTGCCAGCCCTGGCCCTGCAGTGCCACTCCTGGGTGGCACTGGGGACGGGCACCAGCTACAGGAGTGGCCACCTGGCCAGGAGGTCTGAGTTCCAGGCTGGGCACTGCCATCACTGGCCTGTTTGGGGTCTGGAGGTGACATCACCCCCAAGACGCTGCAGGGGGAGGAACACGAGCCCAGCAGAGACCTCAGATCCTCTCTCCACCCCCTGTGCAGGGATTTGGGCTCGAGGGTGAGGTGGGAGGTTGGTGCTGCCTCCCAGGGCTTGCCTGAAGGATCTCCATGGAGCCCAGAGCCTGTTCCCAAGGGATCCTGCATCCCTGGTCTCCCCCCATGGAAGGGTTTTACCTCCCAAAACTGGATATTTATGCTCTCTGTCACCACTTCTAACCTGTGCCTTCAGCTCCTCTGCTGCCCTTTCTCCTAACTTGCCCCCCCAGCTGTGACCCCCAGTTTTGTCACCTCTCTGCTCCTATTCCAGCCCCCAAAGTACCTTTTGGACCTGCAAATGGGGCTTTTATTCCTTTCCTACTCACACACGTGTAACCTCTCCCCCTCCGAGCCCTTTCTGCACAAGAGCAGTTTTTTAGTGGTCAAAAACAGTGAGCCTCAGTTTAATACACGATGTATATTTTTATCGCAGACACTTTTTTTTGGAAACCCAGCTTTTTCTGTGCAATGGGAATTTGTTTCTTTGCGAAGCTTTGCTCTGACGTTTGATCTTATTTCTGTTTTGGTGGAGTGGAGTGGGACCGAGTACAGCTGCAGCGTCTAAAAGCCACATTGAGCTCGATTTTGGTTTCGCTTGAGAGAGTGAAATTAGTAAACTTAACATGCTCTGCACAAAAGTGACACTAACTCCAGTGAGCTCAGAACCCAGAGAGCAGCTCTGAGGGGCAATTTGGAATTAATTGGGATCAGGCCAGCGCTGTAACAGGGGGTGAACACCAAGAAAAAGGGTCTCATTGCCAGCAGGCTGGATGAGTAACCACACACGGCTTTTGCACGTCATCTGTTTACAGAGAGGGGAGAAGTCACGGTACAATAAAAACATACAGTGAAAACATATAAAAAACCCATAAAATAAAAACATGCAATAAAAAACAGCAGCAGAGCAGTGAGCGTGCAGCCAGCACACCAATTCCTGCCCTTTGGATGGGGCTGAGCATCCTTTAATCCTCTCCACATCCACGTGAATTTCGGCGCTGCGCAGTCAGCGTGCCACGGGAACATCAAGGGCCTGACAAGCGGCGAGGGATCGGTGCCAATGGTTTCACACCTGCTTCACAAGCCAAAAAAGCAGCTGCCAAGCACAGAGCTGCCACCCAGCATCTCACTCATCCCTGGAATCTTCCCCCTCCTGGCTTTCCCAGCCTCTCAGGGCTGGCTATAAACACCAGTCTGGAATACTGGGGAGAAGTGGAGAAAAGAGCTCGGGATGCAGAATAAACAGCACGCTGCTTGTGTGGGCGACGGAGATGCCTTCCCCTTCCTCTGGAGAGGAATGACCTCTCCCAGCCCAGCAAGGTTTCCCGTCTCCGAGCTCTGCAGCCAATTTTAACTCCTAGGAGCAGGGGAGATCACAGAGTGGAAGAGGCTCACAGAGGACTTGTTTGGTTCCCAGAGCGGCTTTGCTCCAAACACGGGTTTCCTATGAGGGGAACTGAAAATTTGGCATGTTAAAACAAATCCGGAGTTTAATTTCTCATAAATGGGGCTTCCAGTCTTTAAATAGGCTCAGTGTGTGTTCTCCTAAAGTTGGTCCCACAGCAGGTATAAAATGTAATCGGGTATTTAGGCATGAGCAGAAGCCGCTGTCAGGATTTGTCACTGGAGGTGTGTGGCTGTCCACGCCTGATTCCGAGGTGACATAAATCTGAGGGACTTGGTCGCCTCTTCTCCTTCCCCCACCCCATTTTAAAAGTTGATTCTCCTTCCATTCTTTACCACAGAAGACACATAAAGGAGGGAGCATCCCTTTCTACACCGAAACCCACCGGCTTCCTGCTGGCTGCTCCTCAGCCTGGTGCGAGGAGCAGCCAACTCCCGAGGCAAAAAAGGGAAGAAGGATCTGCTTCCTCACTTGATTCATAGCCCCACACACCCAGAGAAGAGATCTCCTGGGAGACAGCATTTGGGATATTAAACAGATCGCATACTTGATTTGAAGTGAAAGACCAAGAAGACAAGATCACAGAATGAGAGAAGTTACAGATGGAAAAGGTCTATGGGGTTATGCAATCCATCAGTCTGGACGTTGCATAATTGCTCCCCACAGTATATTTTTAGTGCTTTATCCAGACAAATCATTAAGTGCTTTAAAATGGGCCAGATTCCTCAAACGCAGTGCGTGCTAAGTCACAGCTGATTTCACTGAGCCTCGCAGCCCCAGTGTCTAACAAGACACCGAAAGGAAGTTTTGTGTGGTCAGAGAGAACAGGACGGGCCCTTCCAGAAATAATCCAGGCCTGGTTCGCTATCCCTCACAGGAATCTCTCTTAAATTGACTGAATTAGACCTCTAAAATCTCATTTTCGGATTATGGCGAATAATACATTATTACTTATTCAGATGTTCGCTTAGGCCAAAGTAAAACATTGCTCACGCTCATGCGAACACGATTTGTTTTAAGCCAGCTTCAAAGCCGGCTCAGCAAAGCGTAAAGAATGTTTATTTAAAATATAGTTGCTAAATTTAGCATGAGCTCGGTTAGCCTAAATCTTAGCGACATTTTTAGAGAGCACATTGCGAATCAGGAATGCATGGAGAAATAAATAAACTTTCCCACATTTTTGGAAATCGAGGAAGAATTTGCGAGCTCTTTCTCGCACGGGCGATTTCCGTGGATTGGAAAGCGTCGTGGACACAAATTTCCCACTGAACAGACAGCTGGAAACACACAATGCTGGTCATTTTCACTGCAGTTTCGTTTCAAATAATGCTCCCTCAAGGAGGAAACAAAAGCTGTCAGCTTTTTTAATAGAAATTACGCAGAGCACCAACATGTTTCAATATTTACTCAAGCTCTTTGCGAAGCACCGAGAAGCAAATGGAGCTGGGCTTGGCCACGAGCCACATCCAGAGGAAATCTGGGGTTTGGATTAGGTCTTGTGACCTTTCCCAGTGATTCTGATGCTGGTTTTTACACCCACCTCTTGTGCATCAGTTCCCGACATCCCCCAGCTGGGTCCTGGGTTGGGGGAAATGCCAGCCTGCCTCTGGGCTGGACATTTGGACAGAAAATTTCTGTGATTTTCCTTTTCACCTTCCTAAGCTTGCACAGCTTAAAGAGGCCCATCTGTGTCACCTTTGGCTCCAGTGACACTGCCTTAGAGACACGAGCAAACCTATGATGGGAAGATGAGCAGACGTGTGATGATAAACAGTTAAATTCTCTTTTATCAGGTCACTTCTCATCATCTCCCTCCATCCTTCCCGTCCTTTGGGTGGTGTGAGTGGAACGTTTCTGCCTCTAAAGTGGGAGGATTCCAGCTGTGCCCCTCACGGGGCCAAAGGCACCAGGGACGTGTCCAGGTGTCCTCAACTGCCTTGGGTGGGGTTGGGACCAGCTCCTCCCCAAGCACACACAGCTGAAATAAGGGGCCATGGAACAAAACACGGGGTTGGTTTTTGTTCCTCCCAAAGACAGAGCTCCACCACTTCCACCGTTTTGAGCAGCTTCCAGCATCTCCATCCTGTGACTCAGCTCTCCATGCCACTGCCAAATCCCACCTGCAGACCCATCCTTCCTGGCCACCTCGCACCTCCCACAGCTCTCCAGATGAAGCTTTGCAAATCCACTGGCCCAACACAATAATTCCCAAATCCACAGTGAGCCGGACCCCTTAATTCTTCTCCACCTATCTCCAATTGCTTACTAAGTTTCTGTTTTCGTTAGAAGAGCAATATGTAATAATAGTTGTTAAAATGATTGTATTTCTGTTTTTACATCTGTAAAGATTCAGTTAAACAGTATGAAGCCCATTAAACTATTTCATGTCATGCTGCCATAAATTTCCTCCATTCCCATTGCTACTATTATTCCAGAGTAAACTCGGAGATCAAGCTGCTGCCACAGAGAGTTATTTATAGGAGCTCATTCATCAATAAAAACTTCAAAAGAAATCTGTTACTCTTCTATTGGGAAGCCAAAGAAAACTAACATAAAGACAACCCTGTTAAGAAACAAAGCTACGGAGACCACAAGACATTTAGTTAAGGAAAATCCTGATTTCTAACAAATGCCATGCAAGGAGGGGAAGAGGAAAAAAAAAAAGGAAAAGATTGTTGGCAGCATGAATCCTTTTAAGTTGTTTCACTCTCATTGGAGGGTTAAAATAAACTGTTAAGGAGCTGTACTTGGACTGGCTCGGCCCCCTCATTAGGCTCCATGTGATGGATTTGGGATCTCACAGTGCCTAAGGAGCTCTTCATCCCTTGCAAAAGCTGGTGTTGTCCTGCCACGTGTCCCAGCTGCTGCTACCCCCGTCCATCAGCACAGCAGAAACCTCACCAGAAATGATGACTGGGCACCAGAGAGCGTCCACCTCCCTCAAGGTAAATGGATAGAATAGAAAAGGTTGTGTTTCATCATCTCTGCTTTCTCTCATTTCTCGCTGTGCCTCTCTCTGCACCCCTGAGCTGGGCAGGGCTGGCTTTGGTGGTCACTGTGATCCTGCAGAAGCTTAAATGTAGGAGAGCTGCAGTGCTGCCCTTCCCTGTTCCACCTGAAAAACAACCCGAGAACAGGTCGAGGGAGGGGATTCCACCCCTCTGCTCTGCTCTCATGAGACCCCACCTGGAATCCTGTCCTGGTGTCCCAATATAAGAGCATGGAGCTGCTGTAAAACGTCCAGGGGAGGCCACGAAGCTGAAAAGGGGAAAAAAGTGTCTCCTCTATGAAGACAAGCTAAGAATGTTGGGGCTGCTCCACTTGGAGAAGAGAAAGTTGTGTGGAGATCTCACAGCACCTTCCTGAGAAGGCTACAAGGAAGCTGGAGTGGGGCTCTTCATCAGGAACTGGAGTGACAGGACACGAGGGAACAGCTTCACACTGGGAAAGAATAGGCTTAGATTGGACACTAGGAAGGAATTTTTTGTGAGGCCTTGGCACAGGGTGCCCAGAGAAGCTGTGGCTGCTCCTGGATCCTTGGAAGTGTCCAAGGCCAGGTTGGATGGGGCTTGGAGCACCCTGGGACAGTGGAAGGTGTCCCTGCCCATGGCAGGGGTGGGATGGGATGATCTTTAAGGTCCCTTCCAACCCAAACCACTCCATGATCCTGTGATCTTTCTCCCTATCTCAGTCACAGCTCCACAAGAGTGAGACCCAGCTGGAGGTCCCTGAGGGAGCAGGAGCTCTGGGATCAGCCACATCACGGCAATATCGGCCTCCAGCCTTGTTTTTTGAGCTCACCAGAGAGACTCCCTCATTTCCATCACAAGGATCTGAGTCCTGAGGTCGATATGGACCCGCAGCTCCCGGAATGAACTGCACAGCATTTCATAATCACATCCCCAAAGGTGGAAGCTCAGAGGTGAGGATTCTGTTTCCCAGGGATCTCTTTCCATCCTTACTCATGCAAAGCTGGGCAGGGCACTTTGCACGGGTCCACCTCAATCAACACTCACCTCACAGCAGCTCAATTCCTGCTCTGAGCTGGCCACCAAAATTATCAAATTATCAAAGCACCTTCAGAGGGCTGAAACTCCCAACCACCTGAGGCTCAAGCTTTGGTTAAATCGCCCTTCGGTTACATGTGGAGGAGCTGGAGAAAATCTGTGGTTTAGGGAATTAGGGGAGGTGGAATTTCACCTGCAGCAAATGCAACCTTGGCCTAAACTGTCCTGTCTAAACTCACCCAAAAAGCTGCTTTTATTTTCCTTACAACCTGTTCTTGGCAGTGCAGGTGAGGCATCCCTGGTTTCCTTGTGCTGAGGATTCACAGCAAAAACTCCCAAATCCCCACCAGTGATGAGACTTAAAAGCAGCCCAGTGCTTCTTCCCCAGACTGAGGTAAAAGACAAAGAAATCTGTCAAAACTCCTCAAATTAGGGGCTGAATAAATCTCTTTGCCCGCGACATCTGAAAGAATTACCCTCAACTTCATCCATCTTTGCTTTGCTCCTGATTGAGGCTCGTGTAGCCAGTTTTAAACTGATGTAATTATGGTTGTTCAAAAAGAGTGGCAGAGCCAAGGCAGTCACGGTGACTCAGCCGTGCCAAGAGAAAAGTTTTTATACATTGCTGCAGCTCAGATTTGGAACTGGGCTAAACACTAAACACAAAGATTATTAATAAACATGCGTTGTCTCTGTGTGCAAACCAGATTTATTCCCATCCAACTGTACTTGCTGTTAAATAGAATTGGTTTGTTATGAAAAGGGCAAAGAGGAGCCCTCAGTTGTTGTGTCTGGGTTCAGATTAGACGCTACATAATTTCTGAGCAACAATAACAGCAATTGTGACCCACTTCTCATGGAGTATTTTTCACTGATTTCTCCTAAAGTGCTTTGCAGGGAAGGTCAGTAAAAAGACCCATTGTAAACACGGGGAAATCTCCTGATTATTTGTTTTGGATGGTTAGAGAGGAAATTGCATATGCTTTCATGGAAAAAAAAATCCTCTATTATTATCCTCTGTCCTAAAAAGGTGGTGGTGGGGGAAAGCCTGGTGACTCTGATCTGAATTATCCTAAAGCAAATTTCTGGCAAACCAAACGGAGCCAGACGACTCTGGATTTAACGAGGGTAAATAGTAGCAGACTGAGTTAAAGCTTAAAACGGGGCACTCAGCTGCTGCTCTGCTCTGCTTTGCTGCCTGTCTCAAAGCCTTTGATTGCCCAGTTTTATTTTCTTAGCTAATTTCAGAGATATTTTACTTTGCTTGAGCATCAACAGGTCAGCTGTTGGCAAAAGCAAGTGGCAAAAAGCTGTAGGCTCAGTTTATATACAATTAGAAAAACAATTGTGTTCAGAGTGTGAAACGCAACCACGTAGCCAAACTTGCCTGATAAGGCCTGAGGCTGAGCAGAGCCAGCCCGAGAGCAGACTGAGATGTGATTCAGCCCTTTGAAGTCCCCTGGTCTAATTCTTATGGTACCCAAACATGATTTCTGTTGCTCGGGAAACCAAAAAATCCCGTCCACAATCCAGAAATCCCAGGTGCTCTCCTGCCTCTCCAGAGGGCTCTTGGCTGTGGAAGCTCCTCCTGGTGTGACTTCCTCGGAGCCCAGGGGGGCAGGAGGGGGTGTTTGGAGGGGGTTCTGCCTCTCAGGGCTCAGCCAAGCTTCTCTGAGGGTTTCATTTGCGTCACTCAGGCTCTGCCTGGGCAGGCACCATCGGGGTGGGTTGGGTTGGCCTCCCAACCTTGCCCTCTCTGCCTGGCTCTTGTCAAGCCTTCCATCAAGACGGGACGAGTCATACTCCACCCTGGTGGCTCAGCAGAGACCTTTTGGCCTTTCCCTGAGTTTCCAAAGGTGGGGGTGGGTTGTGAGGAGAGCTGGATGAAGGGAGGCTTTCATTCCCATTCCTGCTCCTCAGGTTGGTGTAGGGCTTTTCTTGGGGTTTCCAAGAACCCAAAAGTGGTGGGCAAGTGGTCGCTGCCCGTAGATTGTTGCTTGTCTGTCCAAATATAATGAGGAATTAGTGACTTCATGGCCTTTTCCAGTCATTTGTTAAGATTTCTTCATTAATATCTCCAAATGAGACACACTTCCCTCTGCTCCTACCCCTGCTTGCTTTAAAAGGGATCTTCTTTCCTTCCATTAAGAAAAGAAATCAATAGGGGGGGAAAATGTCTTTCAAATATCAAAGGAATGAGGTTTCTCCTTGAGAACGTTAAAACTACAGAGGAAACGTGAAGAATCAACTTTGACACACATGACAAATACTGAAAGGGAGCTGAAGCTGAGAGGCAGCTCCTTGAAGACTTTGCATCATTAAGAAAGTACATGAATGAGTTGGAATTCTTGAAAGAAAACCTATCCCAGGCTTACTCCGTTGGACCAGCGCCAGGGGCTGTGTGTTTGCCTCCCAAACTTTATTGCAGTAACGATGTCTGAGGGAAAATCCATCTCCTCTGATTTCCTAAGGTTGGGGAGGATCAGTGAGCCGATGAACCGGGGGTTCCTGCGCGTTCTCCTGGGAGCTTGGAGCAGCAGCTGGGAGCCCATAAATCCTGGCTGGCTTTGCCCCAGCCAGGGTAAGACCAGCAGCTCTGCTGTGGCCCAGAGGGCGACCACCAGAGAGCTGGGCTGGGCTGTGCAGACCTTTCCCAGGCTCGGGCTCTCCCTGGACTGCTTTGCATCCAGTGGAAAGTGCTGGGGTGCAAATCCAAGGTCATGGCTTGGAGTGGATCCTGCAGCCCTGCGGCTGCGGCTCAGAGATGTGGGTGTGCAGTGTTCCACAGCGAGGGTTGTCTCTGCAGGTGATTCCTTCTGTTCTTCGGGAATGATGTGGGATTGAGGGTGAATCACCCACCTTCTGTCCTACACCCTCAGCTGACGAGGGAGCCTTTTGGTTCTGGGAGCAGAACATCTCTCCTGGGTGGCCTGAGCAGAGCCTGGCCTCTCTCCATCGCTGTCCCTGGCGAAGGCAGGCGTGGGAGCTGAGCCCTGAGGGGTGTCTGGTCCAGAGGGTGACCTTATGGACCACGGGAGCTTCACATGTGAAATATCCGTGCCTGCACTCCTTCCTGTGCCTCCACACAGCTCCCACACCAAGCCCAGCGTCCCTGCCTCCCACAACAGCACCCCAGCAAGCCTGAGGTGACTCAGCTGCCCGGCAGGGAGGCTCACACCCAGCCGAGGGACCACACTGGGCTCTGCAAGAGAAGGAGGTTGTGTAGGAAGTGGGTTTGGGGTGGTTTGGTGTGGGAGAGGACGAGGGGATGTGGAGCTGAGCTTTCCCATGGTGGCTGCAGCAGAGTCATCTCCCAGGACTGGGCTGTGTCCTCTCTGCCTTCCACATTTTACCACCAATTCCCAGCTAGCTTTACAACCAATTCCCAACCAGTTTTACAACCAATTCCCAACCAGTTTTACAACCAATTCCCAACCAGATTTACAACCAATTCCCAACCAGTTTTACTACCAATTCCCAGCTATTTCCCCAGGAATAGCCTGTGCAGCCCTGGAAGGGAACTACCCCAGCCTGGCGAGATAACGCCGTGAGCAATCCGCAATCGGCGAGCTCCGAATTTCACAGCTGTGGTGAGACAGCCTTTAAAATCCCCGAGACAGAACTGGCCCTGTGCAGAGCAGAAATTGTAAGTTTTGGCCCCGTCTCTAACCTTTGGAGAGCTGCCCAGCTTCTGACAGTCTGTGATGATGTCTCTGTGGAGGAAATCCTACGCTGAAGAAAAGCATGTTGCTTTCTCCCAAAGTTATATTCTTCCTTTCGTTCGGCCACCATAAAGGGCACTTTGTCATCTTGGCAGATCCTAAATATTCCCTCCTAATTTTATGGGAGGCAGGTATGAGCACAAAAATTAAGGATTATTCAGCAGTGTTATTTATGGCTAAGGATATAAGGGATTTGAATGGAAAGAACAATTAAACTCAAGAAAAAATTCACACTACAGGTCACTGCAATCCCAACTTCTCCCCTCATGAACTCAAGCCGAGGAGGTTTTCTTCCCCTTTGTGATTTAGGCTTTGCTAAACTTCTCTGAAAATAGTTCATATATCACAGAGAGGAATTTCCATGGGGAACATAAATACATCCGTGGAAAGAAGGGAAAATTTTTCCTTGTCTCTGGGAATGGATGAGAAAGAAAGACAGTTGACGCCAGATATTAATGACGAGTGGAGGAAACCATCCAAAGAAAAAACCTATTGAGAATACTAAAACTACCCCAAAGTCACAGACCTATAAAAATCTACCACGGAACAATGACTTTTCCACTAATGCAGGCTTAGATTCAAGAAAATATTTAAGCACAGGCTTAAGCTGGTCCCAGTTTGGAACAGCCCTTGAGGGAATTGGTGAATTTCAGCTTTGTGGATGTGTTTTTCAGCTCTGGGGATCCCAGCTGGCATTAAATGTGCCCACAGTTAAACCCAAGCTGGTGAACTCTTGGGAAGGGAGGTTTTTTCTTCTGGTGGGACCACGTATCACAACTTCCAATTTCTTTGCTCCTGCAGGAGTTTGGATTAAATCCATAGCTCAGAGAACAGCGCTGAGGGCGCTCTGAGCTTATGGGTTTTGATCAGAAGGAAGTTGGATCGATCTGCAGGAAATCCAAACCTCATCATTCAAATATTTGTGGTTGGTACACTGAGATACAAACACGGATCCGTTGTGGATGTGGATATATGGACACTTCCACACCTGTGCTCCACAGGCTGCTCACATCCAGAGGGTGACAGCCACGGACAACGACAGAGGGACATCAATCTTTTCCAGCAAACACCTCTGCAAAACAGAGCTCCACGCTCGTGGTGCCCTCACAGGCAGGAGCTGGGGCCTCCCGGTGGGGCAGGGACACGTTCCTGCCTTCCTGTGGTGGGAGGGAAAGCAGAGGCACAGTCAGACAGCTCTGCACAGGCAAGCCCAGGCAGCCCCGAGCCCTCGTCCTGCTGCCTCCTGGAGCCACAGCCCTCCTGGGAAGTGCCACGCACGCCCTGCACCCAGCAGTGGGCACCTGCTGGGCTCTGCCGCCGTCCATCCAGTGCCCTTGACCATGGGAATTCAGTCCTTTGCAGCCCACTTGCCAAGGGCAGCTCATGTTTCTCGCCTCTGAAAGCCACGAGCTGAGCACCTTCTGCCACATTTCACACACGGCCTCGTGCCCTCGCCTGTCCCCGGCCTCCCGAGGGGGTCAGGAAGCGCTGGTGGCATTCACGTGTCCATCCAGCTTTGGATTTTAGCCCTGCCCTGCCTCAGTTCTTCACGAGACCCCTCTGGGGACAAGCTGGGCCTACGTGTCAGCCCCGAGGATGTGGCCTTTGCGTGCTGCGACGCGGCCCAGGAATCGCAAAGCAAAACAGGCCGGCCTTCCCCGAGCGCTGGGATTTGCCATAGCTGGGTGAACAGTTTAATTGGGTTATTAACACGTCTCCACACTGACATCAGCACATGAAAGGCTGTGTAAATAGGCCGGGACGAGCAGCTCTGCCAAGGTGCTGCAGGCAGGTGGGAACGCCTCTGCCCAGTCCCTCCGAGAGCCCCACAATTTGCTGCTGTCTTTGCATCCCTGAGGTCCAAGAGGGAGCTGGTGGAAGGCAGGAGGCAAAATCCCAGCTCCTTTCTGAGCTAAGACAGGATTTTTGTGGTCCTCACCAGCCTCACGTGGCCTTGTTCTTCTTCAGAGCATCCTGAAGCTGAGGGTGGGGGAACTGCTTTGAGGTCTCCTAAAACATTGTGGACACCACAGTCCTGCACAGCTTTGGTTTCATCCCGGGAGGTGAGGTGGACTTCACAAACATCACCCGGTGCTTCTGCATCACTGCTGGAGTTTCTCCTTCTTCTCTGGGGCTCTTCCTCCTCGCTCGTGGTGGAAGCAAAGGACTGGCTGTTTTGGGCAGGGTTTTTGGGCCGCTCTCTGTGCACACGCACAGCGTTGTCCTGAGGCTGCAGTCCCTCCTGCACCTTTGCTCTGAGCCAGCGCCAGCATTTGGGTGAAGCTCGGCGGCTGTCACCGCACAAAGCTCACGTCCCGAGGGAGGGGAGGATTATCAGGGCACTTCAAAGCGTTGTGTAATTGCACTTTCGCTCAACTCGCCCGGCTTTTGTTTGCTTCGTTTCCAGAAGAAATGTCAGGCGAGCCTCCAGGGACAGGCGAAAGGATCCCTCTTATGGTGACACCGGGTAGAACAGAGCCTGGATCTGGGATCTTCCAGCGCCTGTGGGAGTGAGGACAAATAAATCAGCTTGGGATGCAGTCCTGTCGGCTTTTGGAAGCTGCAGCAGGGAGCTCGCAGTGCTGCTGCTCCGTGCTGGAGCTCCTCTCTCTGTCCTGAAGGGTGAGAGCTGGGGCTCCTGTGTCCCCCTTCCTCTTCAGCCACGGTGCTGGGATGGGCTCAAGGCACTCTCCTGCCTCCCTGACCTCACATTCGGAGGTGATGCCTCTCTCCTCACATGCACTGAATTACTTTAGGGAGTAAATCCCTCCAGTCTGTTTGTTGTGCTGCTTCTGAGTGCTCAAAGTTTGGGGTGGAGGAGCCTGGAGGGCCCTGCAGCGGCTGAAGGGTCTCTGCCCACCTCTTCTCCTCCATTCCTAAATGGAAAAGGGTATTAAAGATTATAAATGCTTTAAGAAACCAGCACACCAGAGAAGAAATCAGATTCTCTTGGCTGCTATCTCACGGAACACCAGCAGTGCTGCCTTAGTAGATTTACTACCCGGAGTAGCTGTAGCCTCGCTCTGCAGACAGAGCCTGACTCAGCAGTGATAACCTTGGTGTAACAATCAGACCAGGGATCCCCCAGCCTGCACCGGGTGCTGTAGGATTCGCATTTTGCAGGCTCCAACAGGGAATCCAAACCACCCATCTCTGGGAGAAGGTTTTAGGCTGCTGTTCAAAAGGTACCCTAACCCTAACCCTTCAAAAGATTGTGCAGAAAACGGCAGTGAGGGGTTTCACACAGGAACAATCAACCACTTCAGCTGATCTTTAAGTCAATCCTGCCTTAAACTTTCCCCACTTTTTGTTTTCCCTCTTTTTCACTACCTCTGACTGGAAATCATCCTCTACTTTCCTCAGCTTCTGACAGCTCATCAGCTGACCAAATCCTGGCTCTTGGGATGTCCTCTTCTCTTTGATTTAATCAATCTTCTTTCTGGCAAGTGGGTTTGGAAGAGAGAATGAGCCCGTTCACGTCGAAAAATGAACCTGGTGCATCACAGAAGATAAATATTGGGAACTGGTTTATCTGGTTTGAAAATATGCTCTGGCTTTCTTCTCCCCCTGTTCCTGGTGGAGAGCGAGCTGTTATCTCTGACACTGCTCTGGGCTCCTCTCAAGTTGGTTGGGAATTGGAAGTGAAGAAACTGAAAGGGGAAAAAAAAACCCAAAAGAAAAACAAGGGAGTGCTTTGGATGTCAGGTGCTTTTGGTGGGATGCCAGTCGGAGGTGCCGGGGGAAGGCCGGGGACTGAGCACTTTGCCTGGCTCATCCCCAGACTGTTGTTCCTACTAAATCAGCTTTGCTGAGTGTCAGGTGAACTCAGAGCTTGTCTGTCTTTAGAAACGCCAAAAAAGCTTCTCATCTGACAAAGGTTTGCTTTGCTAGCTGGAATGAAGTTCACAGGATCAAGTCACCGTCATCTCTTGCCATTTTGACTCGTTAGATATGGAAATGTGAGGGGTTTTGGTGTATTAAAGGCTGTTTTTCTGCCTTGACATCTCTGAGGATCCCAAACCAGGGAGCTTGTGGCATTTAAAAGTGGACTTGCAAGTTAAGTTTAGCCATCAAGGTACAAGAACATTTTTTTTAATGGTTTCTACCTTTTATTTTCTCCATCATGTTCCTTTCTTCTCTCCTCCCCGTTTTCTCAACCCTGGTGCTAATAAATCAGATTATCACTTGCTCTAGACTCTTTCATCCTTCAGAGAGCTGCACTGGAAGCTGAAATGCTGCCCCAGTTGGAGGGTGGTGATCTTTTTTAAGACAAAGGGAAATAATTTGATTCTCATTCTTTAGAAAACCCTTATTTGAAGAAGTCCCGGGGTTGTGTGGTGTGTTCCCAATTTCTCCCATTTACGTGGGAACAGCAGCACACCCAGCATTATCCTCAAAGTCAGGAAAAGATTTCTCCACGTTTCCAATTCTGACCAAATGGGGAAAAAAAAAATACAAGCCCTTCCCCCTTGTTTGTCCGGCTGGCTCTAATTCCCAGCATTTGGGAACAGCCAAGCAGATGACAGAAAAACATCGCCCCGCAGGTGCTGTCACACCACAGCCACTCTCGGGACTGGAAGCTTTCCTTCCCTGCTTCCCAGGCTCCCAAAATCCGTGTTGGAGCTGCTTCCCAGGGGGCTTGGGGCAGGAAAGCTCATCAGTGCCCAGCCCAGCCCTGGGGAGAGGGGGTTTCTCACCTCATTTCTCCTCACACGGATGCTCAGGTCAATAAACAAACACACAAATCCACTCAGCTACCGGAGTTTTTGGGAACAGAGCTCCCACAAAAAGCAGAATCCAGCGGCTGCGCAGCTTTGTCAGGTGGAGGGGATACTCTGCTCCCATCTGATAACGGGAGAGGCTGTCCAAAACCAACACTGCCAGGCCCATGATCTCATCCACCCAACCAGGAACGGCGCGAAGGAGAGAGAAATGAATGTGGAAAGAGAAAGATATCCAGGAGACAGGGGGAATAAACCCTCGGGAGCACCGGAGTCACCGACAGCAAGGATAAACCGGGAAAAACAAAGCCGGGCATTGTGTGCGCTCCGATCCTGCCCCCACTCCCAGCAGTGGGAATCAGGATGATGGCAGGAAGGCTGAAGGGTCGGGATGGAGCTGCTTTTGAGCTGAACTTTTCACTCTGTAGGAACCTGTTTGCACTTGAAGAGCAAATTGTGCGGCACAGACGTGAGAGTCCCGCGGCAGCATCACCTGCAGGAGAGAGCGGGGAATGGGAACTGCGGAGTCCCAGGGCGGGAGGATGGATGGGGAATGCCCTGGACAATGAGGAGAGCCAGCAACTCTCTTTCCCCCACGTGAAAGTTTCTCTTTTAACCCAAAATTTAACGGAACAAACAAAAAGCGAGCGTTTTCACATTTCGAAACCTCGAACCTGCTTCTTGTCACAGCAGTGACAAAGTCCCAAGCTTATTGTTGGAGCAGAAGGTGAAGGACAAAGAGATTAAAAGGTCCAACAGCAGCCACAGTTCGTAGCAGAGTTCAGGAGGATGAAAACTTTCGTTAATCGAGTGACAAAATTATTCCTGTTCTTGTGATTTTCGTCTTGAAGGGGAGTTGTGAGAAAAGCCAGCAAATATTACAGCAACAAAATTCCTGAGGTCCTTAAATACCTTATTAACCCATGTTTGGTACCTGTAAAATCTCCATTCAGCATCAATTTTGTGCCATTCCTCCTTGGTTTAGGGAATAACGAAAATAACAAAATACAGAATAAATGAGAATTTTTATCCGTTATGTATTTTTAATGGCTGTGTTGATCTCGGAGGCTTTGTGGGTTGCAAATCCTGGTGCCTACCCAACAAGAAGGAAATATGCAGCCAGCAGCAGGGAGTTATATTTGCATCTTCAGCAGAGATGTTTATGAGATTCACTAAAAAGATTGTTGTGCCACAGAAGGGAACAGAAAACTGACACGGGTTTAAGGCCTTTTGAACACAAGACAGAAAACAGCAGGGGAAGAAGGGTAGAAAGTTTATTCAGAAATCACTCCTGAGAATCCGACACTGGGAAAACGAGAAACACATTTCCTTGGTGGGGCAAGGATTTGGATTTGCAGGGACTCAGCGAGAGCGCGCCAGTTTTAACAAGCGAGGAAGAAAACGATGCATTTCCTGAAAGGAGAATAAAACCAAATGAGAAATCTCATGGTGACTGGAGCGAGAGCGGTCTAAAAGCAACCGGGAAAATCAGGCAGAGGTGGGAATTCCTGGAGGAGCTGGGGATGGGGAGGAAAGGCCAGCTGAGTCCCATCAGCCCGGCCGGGGCTGTCGTGCTCCTCCTGCCACGGGGCTGCCGCTTGATGCGCCTTATCTCCGGCATCAGCCCCGCCGAGCTCTTAATGAGCTGATAAATGAGACAGCGAGAGCTGCGGCTTAGGGGGAATATTGTCCCTTCGGAGACCCCATTTTTCAAAGGGAACAAATGGCCTCTGGAGCTGCTGCTGACGCGGGATGCGGATGATTTGTCTGAAGGCTGGGTTTTTTAGGGGAGTGTAGGAAAGGCGTGTTTTAAATGAGCTCTGATGGCAGCGGCAGGCACTGCTGGGGCCCTGCAGCCGAGGGGATGGGGCTGAGCCGATGTCCCCGCTGATTTCCATGGCTTGTCTTGGGAGCAGCATCTGGGGACATCTCTGGGGACGTGTCCCACTGCAGCTGCTTGTTTTGGAAATCCTGTCATAGAATCATCACGGGATGCTTCAGTTGGAAGGGACCTTAAAACCCATCTCATTCCAACCCCCTGCCATGGGCAGGGACACCTCCCACTGTCCCAGGCTGCTCCAAGCCCCGTCCAGCCTGGCCTTGGGCACTGCCAGGGATCCAGGGGCAGCCACAGCTGCTCTGGGCACCCTGTGCCAGGGCCTCCCCACCCTCACAGGGGAGGAATTTCTGCCCTATTTCCAATTTAAATTTCCCCTCTTACAACGTAAATTCCATTGGTGTTCCTGCACAGAGAAATCAGAGTGCTTCCTGTTAATCCTGAGCCCCTTGATTTTGAGCTCGTGGATGCAGGAAATTCTCCCACGCTGTCCTAAGATACGTGAGCTGTCTGTGTGGCTAATTACACACCGGGAAATATTTCCTTGAAGATATTGGGAAGCTTCATCCAGGTGATGGAGCAAATATGGCCAAAACCCATTTTGTTAGACTGGATACTGGGCAGGAATTGTTCCCTGGGAGGGTGGGAGGCCCTGGCACAGGGTGCCCAGAGCAGCTGTGGCTGCCCCTGGATCCCTGGCAGTGCCCAAGGCCAGGCTGGACGGGGCTTGAAGAACCCTGGGATGGTGGAAGATGTCCCTGCCCATGGCAGGGGGTGGAATAGGGTGGGATTTAAGGTCCTTTCCAACCCAAACCACTCCATGATTCTAAACCAGTGCAGTCCCTACAGGAGAGGCCCAGCTTTATGGACACACTTAATTTCCTTCCAATCCACAAAATTATTATAGCGCTGGGTTTGAACAACGTCAGGAAGATGATGCAATGGATACAACAAAAACTGCAGCTATCCTGAAGGGATTTCCAAGTAATAATATTCAGGCCGACACAATCAACAGAATCTCTGAACCGTTCAAGTTTCAGCCAACACGGGCAATTAAGAAATCTTACCAAGAAATGTAACTTAACTCCTTATTAGCACTTGGACCCCTATCAGAAACACTGAAAAAAAAAAAAATAAACGACAAAAAAAAATATCCAAGAGCATTTTTCAAATTAGCAGCCTTGAGGGCAACATAATGTGAGTCCAGCCAGAGCGAATCGAGTAGGAATAGTTAATTTAGTTCTAGGAAACTTAAGAATCCCTCGTCTCCTCATCAGCAGCCGCTTGCTTGTTAAAGGAAGACAAATGAAAATGTTAATCAGCAGAGATTCCCGCTGGGGGATTGCTTGGAATGGATCCCTGCAGCCCCGGCCGGGGGTCACCGGCCCCACCGGAGCGCTCGGGGCTGCGGGGACGGGATTTGGGAGCCCCGTGCTGGCACCCAGCGCTTGTCACACCTGGGCACGGCGGCTCCGGGATCGTGACCAGCGCTCCCGGGGCTTTTATTGCTCTGTGTTTTACCCAGCTCTCGGTCAGGGCTGATGGATGTGCCCTGGGTTGGATCTGACATCGGTCCTCGAGCGGGTTTTGGCTGGGGTGCAGCCCTGGGAAGGGGAGGCAGCGCCCTCGGAGCTACATGGCCAGGTAAACAAATTTTAGGACTTGAAAAATCTTGCTAATTTTTCTTTTCTCTCCCCCCCCCCCCCCCCTTTTT